>CM044964.1:29161057-29248557 GCA_024516035.1 Bactericera cockerelli | reverse complement strand
TGTAAACTGGTAGTCAAATGTTCAGTTGCAACATATTCTACTGATGTTGGCTGCAAAATGTCTTGTTAATGTTTCAGTTAGTCAAATGTTCAGTTGCAACATGTTCTACTGATGTTAGCTGCAATATGTCTTGCTAATGTTTCAGTTAGTCAAATGTTCAGTTGCAACATGTTCTACTGATGTTAGCTGCAATATGTCTTGCTAATGTTTCAGTTAGTCAAATGTTCAGTTGCAACATGTTCTACTGATGTTGGCTGCAATATGTCTTGCTAATGTTTCAGTTAGTCAAATGTTCAGTTGAAACATGTTCTACTGATGTTGGCTGCAACATGTCTTGCTAATGTTTCAGTTAGTCAAATGTTCAGTTGAAACATGTTCTACTGATATTGGCTGCAATATGTTTTGCTAATGTTTCAGTTAGTCAAATGTTCAGTTGCAACATGTTCTACTGATGATGTTGGCTACAATATGTCTTGCTAATTTTTCAGTTATTCAAATAATATAATAATATAAAATCTCAAAACGGTTTGTAATATTTCTCATTTCACTCAGATCATCAACACAAAAAAGACCAATGTGTTTATTTAGTACTTTTATTAGAAAAATTATAATTATATAAATTTATAAATAAAAAAAAATTATATTTAAAAGCCAATGTTTCGCTTTTAAATTCTACCGAACGAACAACTGTGGCGCTACAGAAAAACACCTCATTAA
Organism: Bactericera cockerelli; assembly: GCA_024516035.1. Lineage (NCBI taxonomy): Eukaryota > Metazoa > Arthropoda > Insecta > Hemiptera > Triozidae > Bactericera > Bactericera cockerelli. Next base: position 29,247,840 of record CM044964.1, on the reverse strand, counting down.
TTATCAGAAGAGCTACACAAACACCCAAGCAAGACTTGTTAAACCTTGGAAATATAAATTAAAATTCTCGCTTTAATTAGGTTTAAGAATATTTTGTAAACTTCCAATCATTTTTCATGAAATTAAAATTAGACAAAAACCAAGCAGGAGCGGGAGGCATGGGGGAAGAGAAATTTGTGGTAATTTTCAGTTAAACTGATGTTAAAAGGCTGGAGGAGGGAGAAATGTGAGGGAGCAAAGTGGCAATTGAGGAGAGAGGATCGCTCAGTGCTTCCTCCTAAGCATCGAAATAGAACCAGATTTTCAAGAAAAGAAAAAAAATCATACGAAAATTTTTCTTGTGCACATCCCTGTAAGAAGCTGGGTTTTATTAGTAAAAGAGGATAGGATATTAAGTCAACTATCTCTTTTAATCTCGATCTCTTTTAATTATTATTATTATTATTTTTAAAAAGAAGTTATCATATTTGTGTTAATCACTTTTGTGATTTCACAACTACTCAAACTTGTTTTACTAAATCTACGCTCTAATTAATGGGGCAAGCAGTTATTTCATATTAATTTTGTATTTATCACTTTCGTGATATCACATCTAATACTCAAACTCGCTTTACTAAATCTACGCTGAAACCGGGACTTGAACCACCGACCTCCAGGTTACAAGTACGCCGCCTTATCGATGAAGCTACTGAGGTCGGTTAAAAGTTAGAGGTCAGGGGCCCGCGCCCGACCTTTTTATAAAGATGAGTGTTTCACAGCCTTTTTTTTTATTTCGTAGCCATGAAACAGGAGCTACTGTAGACGCTTGTGGTCTGTGTTGTAGTCTGCCCATCCCGTAGTGTGCTCCTCTCTGATGGGCGAGAAGTGACACAATACTTCCCATTTAGGTGCTGGGTCAACACGAGCGCGAAAGGTATCCCTTACAAACAATTGTAACCAAATTAAGAATACAAATGTTTGTCGGCACGGGGGATCGAACCCGGGACCTTCCGCATGGCAAGCGAGTGCTTAATCTTTAACTTTGGTTACGGGCTTTATGGCTTTAGCTTAAAGCCCGTAACCACGTCGACTACCAATACTGGGTAATCGCTGCGGTAGTCAACTACCCGACTACCAATTATTCAACACTCTTGTTCTCCTTTTTAAGAATTTAAAGAGGAAACAAAGAGTAGAATTAGGGATGAAAGGAGAGAGAGAGAGAGAGATAGAGAGAAAGGGGGAAAATTGAGAGAATGAACAAGGAGGAGAAAGAGAGAGAGAGTCAGGGGGGCGATTGAATAAGACAGGGAAGCACTGAGAGAGAGGAGGAGGGAGGAAGAGAGAGAGAAAGGGAGAGAGAGATAGTAAGAGAGAGAGAGAGAGAGAGGGAGAGAGAGAGGGAGAAAGGAAAGGGAGGAGGGAGGGAGAGAAGTAAGAAATTTATTTCGCTAAAACTGAAGGATGAGAAATAAATTAAGGTTTTCTCTAATCAGATGAAAAGCTGAAGAGAGAGAGGAGTCCCATCTCTTTCCTTTTTAACACAATCTTCTCCCTCTCTCTCTCTCTCTCTATCTCTCTCTCTCTCTCACTCTATCCTTTCTCTCTCTCCTCCCTCTCTCCATCTCTCCAAAATGGGGCAGCGAGATAGAGATCTCGCTGCCCCATTTTGGTGTTTGCGCTTTTTAACCCAATTTACGAAACGCTTTATTTTCGGAACAATGAAGTGAAATTTAACAAATTGCTACCCGGAAAATTTTCTTCGAATGAAACTTGAACGCCCCGACCCCTCTCTCTCACTCTGCTGAGATGTCTTTGCAGAATAATTGCTTAATTTAGGAGGAAACTTATTCGGAAAGTTTTCCCCGAGAAAGGAGAAAGAGGTTGAGCTTTTACTTGAGCTTTTTAATCAGATAATATTGTATAGTAGTAAACAAAATGGCGGCGTTTATTTTTGTCAGTCCCAGTAGCTCAGTGGTAAAGGCGGCACGCTGTGAATCCAGACATTCCAAAGGTCGTGGGTTCGCAGCTACTCATTTTTCCTCACGAGATATGCGTAGACTCCGAACACCCACGTACGGTGCAGAAAAATCCTGCCCCGCTGGGATCGAACCCAGGTCAGCGTGCGTGATGCAATGCCTAGCGCGCTAACTCACTCGGCCACGGTGACTACTAAATTAATAATATAAATATATAATCTATATATTTCTGTTCATATTGTTCAATTAAAATAAATAAGAAATAAAAGAAAACTGATACATATAGCAACTGGTTTTGACCATTAAGAAATCTTTTTTACGATCATCTTTAATATCTAATATTTTACGATATAAATATTATTATTGCATGTTGCGAAATATAAAACAGAAGGAGTTATGATATTTATTATCTTTGAAAATATTGAAACAGTTTTTTATACACCAATTGGGGCGGTTGCAAATAGTGGATGAATTTTAGCTTGTCTTTCTTTCTTTCTTCTCGAAATTTGTATTTGTATAAAATTATCAAGATAATTATTTATTTTTTGAACATGTTTCACAACTTGTAGTTATAGCTTTAAATATAAACATATATACAGATATAAGCTCACACAAAGATAAAATTTTGACCACATAATAAGAAAACTTTCTGAGCCTCAAAGATAAAGGGTTGCAAAACCAAATTTTTCGAAAATGACCTTTTTATAGTTCTGGAATCGGGAGAATCAGGCGGTTCCAATGGTACAATCCTTTTTATCCTACGATGAATAGTTTTTGCAATTTTTTTAAGGTTGTTTATTAAGTTGTTGGGTGGAAGAGATTGTCATAGGCAGAGGGATGGCTGTTGTTCCAAAGGCAACATTGAACTAAGAACCCTACTATAAACCCAAGGCATGGCTTTTATTGTATTTTATTTAACCCTACTATAAACCCTATGCATGGCCTTCAAGGAGGAAATGGACAGTCTTGTCTACAACATAATAACAGCCGGATGACTATTAACAAGCAACTAATAAATTATAAACAAACAATCAATCTTAAGTCATGAAGACCGCACCGAACTCGTACATGACCTTTTTTGTCGCACCGAATTCGTACATGCGAAAAGTGAGGGGGTAATCATCGCACCGAACTCACCTTTTGCCCTCCGGAGATATAAGGTGCGCTACTGCGCTCCTTTAATAAACAAGGTGATAATATTATCTATACCTGCCCACTCGTTGATCTTTTCAGAATCTCCGTGCAACTGCCCCTTATCTCGCTGAATTACAACTGCTAGCTGCTAGTCCCAAGTCCTCTAATAGCTTGTTTAGCGTTTTATGGGTGCTCGGTTTCATATACAGGGTGGACAAGTTTTTTCTATACATAATTTCGGAATCAAATTTAGGGGATATTCTTATACGGATTGAGTGGAAGAGATCGCCAAAGGCAATAAAAAAGTTTAAAGTTATCATATTTGTGTGAATCACTTTCGTGATATCACAACTACTCAAACTCGCTTTACTAAATCTACGCTGAAACCGGACTTGAACCACCGACTTCCAGGTTATAAGTCCGTCGTCACCTTATCGCTCAAGCTACTAAGGTCGGCCAAAGGCAACAACCCCGCCCTTTAGTTAGGACATATATGTTTTCTTTTTATATATTTTTTTTGCATTTTTTTACCTGTTCATATTTTTCTTATATTGTTTGTTTATGTGTAATTATCTGTTTTTAATTTTGTATATGTGTCCTTATGAATAAAGTGTACAACAAAATTAATAGATAATAATAATACTTAAATCTGAGATTGCTTTTCGAAAAAAGTCGTCTAACGGAGATACAAACAAAATAATAACTCAGTTTTGAATGCAAATAGGTACAACATGTTAAGTATCCTCCTAATGTCTTTCCCAAGCAAATAATTATATTTACTTGGGAAATTTTCTTAATAATTATCATACACAAAGACAATAGAACCATTATCAGTTCTTTTCAACAAGTTCAAATTTAAACTTCTTTCGAGTCATTCATTTTACTTCCGAGAAATTTCTAATTTTAGAAATCGGAAGTATTTTACCTATGTTCGTTTTTGTAAAAAAAAATTTTGCTCCGATTTCAATTTTTTTCATTTTTTGTTCTTGTTTGTTCGTTCGTTCGTTTTTTTTTTTTTTTTTTCTTTTTCATTTTTCGAAAAATTACCCAAGATTATTTTAGTCTTAGAATGTCTTCTGGAGTTGATTCTGAAATTTTCTGAAACTAAAACTTGGACACCCTGTATATTGAGATTGCTATAAACCCGACTACCATCCATCATAACCAAGTGTTTCAACAGTTGTGACCGTATCTGTTATTGCAGCGCTGATGGCTCCTCTAATGGGTCTCTTATCTAGGAGTCCCACACGATCTGGTCAACTTTTTCAATTCAATAATAGATATCAATAAAAAGTCAAATATAATTTCTTTCATAGCCATTGATATTGATATTAGTCAATAATATCAACTACTTGATAATTTCAACGTCTTTCATACCCATTTATATCTTCAACTTCTTTCACACCCATTGATAATAGTCAATAATATCAACAACTTGATATCTTCAACTTCTTCAACTCATACTCAATAATAGATATCAATAAAAAGTCAACAACGTGATATCTTCAACTTCTTCCATACCCATTGATATTGATATTAGTCAATAATATCAACTACTTGATAATTTCAACGTCTTTCATACCCATTTATATCTTCAACGTCTTTCACACCCATTGATATTGATATTAGTCAATAATATCAACTACTTGATATCTTCAACTTCTTCAACTCATACTCAATAATAGATAGATATCAATAAAAAGTCAAATATCTTCAACTTCTTTCATCCATTGATATTGATATTAGTCAATAACATCAACTACTTGATAATTTCAACGTCTTTCATACCCATTTATATCTTCATTTTCTAGTCACTGTGGCAGAGCGAGTTAGCGCGCTAGGCATTGCACACATGGTGACCTGGGTTCGATTCCCAGCGGGGGAGGATTTTTTCTGCTCTGTACTTGGATGTTCGGGGTCCACTTATACCTCGTGAGGAAAAATGAGTAGTTACTTGTATGAGTAACGACCAGTGGCGGCATTAACAGAGTAAAAAGAAATTAATGTAATAGAATAATTCGAAATGTAAAGGAGGCTCTTAGTAATGCTGCGCTACCCACAAAAATTGTGAAGAGGCCTTGTGCTTCACCACAAAGAAATTCGTACAATACAAAAATATCTTCATTTTCTTTCATACCCAATTATATCTTCAACTTCTTTCACACCCATTGATATTGATATTAGTCAATAATATCAACAACTTGATAATAATAATATTGCCTTATTTATATTGCCCGATTAGGACTATTATGTCCCATTATTTCAGCAGTAAGTCCAAGACATATTATTATTTGGTAAAAATACCAAATGGGAGGATAACTTGTCATGTCCCGGCTGGGTTTCGAACCCGCTACCTCTGGAATCTCTGGATTCACAGAGCGCCGCCCTTACCACTGAGCTATCGAGACAGATAATTTCAAATTCTTTCATACCCAATGATATCATCAACTTGTTTCATACCCAATGATACAGAGAGTGCCGCCTTTACCACTGAGCTACCGGGACGGACTGAAAATGCAGTTGAAAACGACGTTAAACGCCCCAAAAATAGTTTCAATATTTGTGTCAATCACTTTCGTGATATCACAACTACTCAAACTCGCTCTACTAAATCTACGCTGAAACCGGGACTTTAACCACCGACCTCCAGGTTACAAGTCCGCCGCCTTATCGATCAAGCTACCCAAAATAGTTTCAACATTCACCCCATTTATTAATTTATTACTAAAGTAATTATTTTGTTTTCTTCGTCCTATTCGATTCTGTTCTCCCCGGCACGCGTTCCTACGGCCCCCAGGGACCTAACCAGGCTCCTACAGCCATTTTCATAATAGGTTTCTCTTTATCTCTATCAGGCTACTTAAGTTAATAAATCTATCGGCCATCATATTCACAACTAACTCGAATATACAGGGTGATACTTGAGTTAATAAATCTATCGGCCATCATATTCACAACTGAAAATACAGGGTACGATGAAAGTCTCATCATTTACACGGCAGCCAACTACCCTCCCAATACTAATAAGGATAAGGTGGTCACAACGAGGACCCTAGACCTAGCCCTATACTCGAGACCCTGGTACCTAAAGCTTGATAAAGACGATTTTCGGGGCTCCGTTGAGGCCGCTTCCATTTAATAACATGGTAGATTATTCTACTCTTTTTCGGGTAGCCCCGAAAAGGATGAGCAGTAATATGTTTGAAGGTCCGGTCAAGAGGATTTCACATCAATAAGTTTCGAAAATTTATCAATTATACGATTCTCGTGATTTTATCAATTACGGTTCTCGAGATAAAGAATGGGAAACCTACTGGGAGTGGGATGACTTTATGATCACCCTGTATATCTAGTAAATATGTTTCAAACTATTTCTAATAGAACAGTAGAATATAATATTATAGAAGCCATCTCATAGTGTGAAGTATAGCCAATAAACATACGAAAGTACCTTAGATAAGTAATCATTATGATAAAATAAACCACTTATTGAGTTTCCATAATAAATAAACACGATAATTTTACTTCAAAAATACGATAATAATAAAATAAAATATGATAAACTATGACTAATGTACTAGAACTTGATAAAATAATAAAAAATCCGGATATAATAGCCAGCTCCGCGCGATAAAAGAATATCGAATAATAAAATATGAGCCAGTAGCGACAGAGGTACCAACTGGGGGGAAAAAATTCAGTAGTTGTCACGGCAACCAGTTTTACCAACCCACGCTGGCGTCCGTCACGCTAGGCTACTTTATCAAAGCTAATAACATACGGGCAGTTAGCAGGGTACTTAGCATTCAGATACTAAAACACTGTATACATACATATTATGTACTTTGTGTATATTACATATACAGGGTCAGCATATACGGGAGAGTACTTAGCATTCGAATATACTAAATACAGTACGTACAAATACATATCTAATTATAAGTGTATTTAGTCTATATTACATATATGTAATTATGTATACAGGGTGCGAATATATAGGAGAGTACTTAATATTCTGAAACTAAAACACTGTAGGTATGTACGAATACTTATTATGTATTTGATTTAACGTCCTGGATTAGGACGGGAGTTTTACCCTCCATTCGCTAGGAATCGTACCAGCTACCCACATTAACCTCAAAATCATTTTTCTACCATCTACCGTTCTAGAGATACAGAATAGAAATCGGAAGGACTGTTCCTTGATGTGATCCTAATACTTGTACAGGAATTTTTTCAGTGAGTCCCAGGCTAGTTTTTTTTTATACAATTTTTGTTTTTATTGTTATCAAATATCTCGGCCGAGGTGTGAAGAACGCCTATACAACGAAAGAGTCAAAGAGACATAATTATTAACATACATGTTCTTGACTATTCTTACACAAGTACTTCTCAATAATTCTATTCACTATATCACTCTCACTCCAAATCTCTTCTCTAAGTAACCGGTCATAAGCCTTCTCTAAATCAATAAATGCAAACATTGGGTCCATGTCTTTTTCAAGGTGCCTTTTCTTTTGTTGCCTAATCGCAAATATTGCACCGTTTGTTCCGTTCCCTGGCATAAATTCAAATCACTCTTCAGATTTTTTTTATATGTATATCATATTTGTGTTAATCACTTTAGTGATGACACCACTACTCAAACTCGCTTTACTAAAACTACGCTGTAACCGGGACTTGAACCACCGACCTCCAGGTTTCAAGTCCGCCGCCTTATCGATCAAGCTACTGAGGTCGGTTTCTTCAGATAATAAATTATAGTTCTTTCCTTTCTTATTTTTGTGCTGACCCTGTATAAAAACTTATAATTTTGTAGATTCCAGGTACGTTTTCCATACTCAATGCATGGCAAAGCACTGAATGAGTGCATTGGTACCCGTACAATGCATGCCAATGCATCAAAGAACTCAGGCTATCTGGTAATGAGGTATCTCCCTTCTAAATGCATGCCAGTGCATCAAAGAACTCAGGCTATCTGGGAATGAGGTATGTCCCCTCTAAATGATGTATTTAGTTACGGGGCCATTGAAGAAACACTAGTCATGCATCGCTACCACCGTAATGAGTTGGAATGTGCATTAAAATGACTTCTTATTAATTTATAACGCAAACATGTAATATCAGTAATATGTAAATTTAACAATGTTCAGCACTAAATACCTAGTTGATAGGAGAAACATTAATTACATTAAGAAGAAGATTATCTGGGTATATGAATACTTGTATACGTTATATACATATTAGGCAGGTTTACATGGTCGAGTTATTTAAAGTAACTAACCATACATACATAGGGTATGTACAATCGTACATAAATATCCTGTAGTAACTCAAAACATCTTGAAGCTTGATTTTTTTTTAAGATGAGAGTTTGTGTTTAACAGACTTTTTTATTTCGCAGCCATGAAACAGCAGCTTGCCCATCCCGTAGCATGCCTCCCGTAGTATGCCATACTGTACTTCCATACACATCTGTCTTTTATCAAATTATAATAGTGCATGTCAACTTCTATGGTCATACACACTACTCCATACACATCTAAATACATAATTATGTCTGTACATACTGTAGACGACTTGAAGTTAGCAATTCTGCATTTTAATCTGAACATTATAGGTGTGTATGCGGTGTGAGTGAGTGTTCAAATATATCAGCTCTTGTAAATGACAAGGAATACATTAGTCAAAATTAACTACCCTAGTGCCTGGTGAGTTTGTTCAGATATCAGGACTTGGAAATTACAACTAGTACATCAGTCAAATAGGTACAAACTATAATAATAACATTGCCTTATTTATACTGCCCTATTAAGTGTTTGAAAGAGTTAAATGACCTAATTTTGTTTTTCTTTTATTGTTACCATGTTGTTTGTTTTGTATGAGTATTGACATTCTTATCTTACTGTTTTCACAGCCGTTTTTAATTCGTAGCCATGAAACAGGAGCTTGTGGTCTGTGTTATAGCTTGCCCATCCGTAGTATGACTCCCCTCTGATGGGCGAGAAGTGACACAATACTTCCCAATTAGGTGCTGGGTCAACACGAGCGCACCGGAAGGTATCCCTTACAAACAATTATAACCAAATTAAGAATACAATTTTTTGTCGGCACGGGGAATCGAACCCGGGACCTTCCGCATGGCAAGCGAATGCCTAACCACTGCGCTAATCGCGCGCTAAATTTTTTTAAAATTAAACACCCATATTGGGTAATACTACAAATATTTTTTTTTTGGTTGATTCTATTACTTGCAAAATAAATAAATAAATAAACACACTTGAGCCGTATTTTTCTTTCTTACCAAACTGGAATAAAATAAACCAAACTGGAAGCAAGTCATTCTTCTTTTGGAAGAGGAAATTTTTCCTCTTCTTTCTTCCCGTTTGGTTAACCAAATTGGAAGTAGAAAATTCTTGCTTCCAGTTCTTTTATAGGTTAAGTCCATTGTTCAAAAGGAACCGAAACGCATTTTTCTTTCACGAATGTGGTAAAGTTGACCTTGGAATAAAATGAAAATATTTGGAAATATCGAACCTGGAAAAAGAAAAATACCCCTTTGGTCAACGCCGTAAAAGAGGGTGTAAAGCGTCTTACCTGAGAGCCTGTCCTTGACCACCTGGGAGGTAAAGCGTCTTACCTGAGAGCCTGTCCTTGACCACCTGGGAGGCGAAGGCCGCCACGGCTGCGTTCCTGTGCAGAATATTGGTGGGGTCAATGGCGTGCAGCCACGGCGAGAAGTGCTGGTGGAGGCTGTTCACACTGGACAGCATGGAGGAGGCGATCGTAGCCGAATTGGTGGAGCCGAGTCCACCCGAACTCGAAGAAGAGATGACGGACGGTTTGTGCGCAGGCACTTTGATGATGTTCTGCGCAGAGAACGAGTGACTGTTGTTGTTGTTCGCGAGTAATCGGGAGATGCTGAACGGCAGACTCGTGTCGACGAGACTCGTTGCCTGTTTGTACTTGTACTCGCTAGATGCGTCGCTTCGGACGTCGTCACTGCGCATGCTCTCGTTGTCATCTTCGTTGTCCGTCTTGTTCTCCTTCTCGTTGCTGTAGATCTCGTAGTCGTCTTCCTCGTCCTCCGATTCGTTGTCGTGAATGATTCGGGTGTGCTCGTTGTCGTGATGGATGATTCGGGTGTGTTCGTCAGCCAGTCGGGAATGTTCGGATTCGTCGCCCGAGTTCTCCTCGATGTTGATGTTCTCGTCATCGTCCGAGCAGGAGGAGTTGAGGGCTTTGTTCGTTGATGACGTCATAGTTATTTGTTGACTGATTTATTAGGATGATTTTTTTTGAACTGTTCCAACAAACTTATCTCTGGTTCATTTTATTTTAATTGGTGAAAAATTGAGTAGATATCTTTATTTCCCTTTTAGTGGCGTATTATTATGGTATTTTTTAAATGTAACGAACTTAGTGGTAGTTCATTTTTTTTAGATGTAAATTGAGTTGTCCTCTTTAGTAATTTAAAAGAGGTCAATAGTGAGCACTATCAGAGGGTATGTTGAAGTGAAGATCATTGAAAGTAATCTGAAACCAAAAAGCATTTTATTCAATCAGTTCAGTTTGGTGAAAACTCTTTTAAGCTGCGTCTGTCAAATATCACAAAAATCAATTGATTTTTTATAATCAACACTTAATTTTCATCAATGGCTAACTTTTCCATGGGTTACATCTTACATCCAAAAGTTTAAAAGCCAGCGTCGATGGCATGTTGAATACACCGGTTCCCTTCAGAACACCGAAGTTAAGCGACATCCAGCGAGGTTAAGACTTGGATGGGTGACCATTCAAATTCTAATTCTCGTGACGCTGGCTTTTCCCGGCCCCACTCAGGCTGGGTGAGGTCAATGTGAGTAGCAGGTTTGTGAGTTTCCTGCGAATGGAGGGTAAAACCCCCGTCGTGATATGACCATGGCAGTTGAAAGCGACGTTAAACCCACAAAAAAAAAAAAAAAAAAAAAAAAAAAAAGTTTAAAAAAAAAAAAAAAAAAAAAAGATGAGTGTTTCACAGCCTTTTTTATATCATAGCCATGAAACAGGAGCTACTGTAGACGCTTGTGGTCTGTGTTGTAGCTTGCCCATCCCGTAGTATGCCTCCCCTCTGCTGGGTGAGAAGTGACACAATACTTCCCTTTGAGTGCTGGGTCAGCACGAGCGCACCGGAGGGTATCCCTTACAAACAATTGTAACCAAATTAAGAATACAAATTTTGGTCGGGGCGGGGGTTCGAACCTAGGACCTATCGCATGGTAAGCGAGTGCTTAACCACTCAGCTATTGATTGAAAGGTCATCAATAAACACGCGAGTAGTACTAATCAGTTGATTAGCACTAGTCAGAAATTAATCACCCTGTTATAAGTAATTGATAACACCCTTGAACTTTTTCTAGTGGAATTACCTTAGATATCACCGTGAATATTTCTTTACAAAACCGCTGTATTCCGGCAAAACCTAGGCTGGGTGACGTTAATTTGGGTAGCTGGGTGACATTAATTTCCTATGAATGGAGGGTAACACATCACCCGTCGTGATATGACCATCAGTTGAAAGCGACGTTAAACCCAATTAAAAAAAAACACCTTAAAAAAAGAGTCCAGATTGTTGTCAATCATTCCCAACCAATCATATAATCGCTATTCTTTTCTTTTATACAGCATAATCAATCTTAGGTAGAAGGTATCCCTTATTCATCTCCATTAAAAAAAAAAAAAAAATATATAGGTACAACATTATACTTTACAAGGGAAAAATAATCACACATTTTCTCAAGATGGATAAAAAATATCGAAGCTCGGAAGAAGAGCGGGGTGGTGATTGTGCTAAACTCAATAAATAATAAAACTTGCAAGCATCACAAGAAGGTAGAAAAAGAAATGTTCACTTAGGGATATTAGGGAGAAAATTAAAGTTAACAAAAACAAGTTTCGGAAAATTTGTTCTCCCATCAGGAGAATATGTTTTAGAGGGGACATTCTGGCGGCGGGGTTGATGCGTGGGGGGGTGTATATGAGGGGGGGGGGGGTAAATGATGAACAATAATGAGGATTGGATGAAGGAGAAAAAGAGACAGAAGAGAAGAAAAATGATGCATTAGAAGGAGATAAAGAAGAGAAAAAATATTAAAAAGAAATGAAAATATGGAGGCTGCATGGAGGATAAGATTTTTTTGGAGGAGGTATGAGGGCAGGACTATTGGATTCACTTGGATTTACACTATCTTGTCAAATTGTCAAACCACGACGGGGGTTTTACCCTCCATTCGCTGAACAAACAAACCAGCTAAAAAAGTTATCATATTTGTGTTTATCACTTTCGTAATGTCACAATCACTGGAGCTCACGATGCTAAATATACTGAGCATTTTTTTTGTGAATGGAAGGTAAAACCTCCATCCTAACTTCTCAAATTAATGAAGAAAAATTCATGCACTGGGTGGGATTCGAACGAACGGATCCCTACGCTACCTGCATTACCAGACTAGCGCGTTAACCACTTGACTATACCAGTGACCATAATTACTTTTTATATTATTACAGGTCCTACCAGTTAATAATAGGATGTAATAAATAATATCTGAATATTGAACAGCCCCACCCCCACCTACCACATACATCATTCTCCATCACAACTCCCATAATCTGTACCAGGGAGCTGCCATGATACCCCCATAACTTTTCCTTCGGGGAAAATCTTTGCGTATCGTCTTCATTCCTACGGGAGGTAGTCTCCTTATTCTCTCTCTCTCTCTCTCTCTTCTCTCTCTCTCCCTCTCTCTATCTATCTCCTCTATCCCTCTCTATCTCTCTCTCTCTCTCTCTCTCTCTCTCTCTCTCTCTCTCTCTCTCTTCTCCCTCTCTCCTCTCTCTCTCTCCTCTCTATCTCTCTCTCTCTCCTTCTCTCCTTCTCTCTCTCTCTCCCTCTCTCTCTCCTTCTCTCTCTCTCTCCTTCTCTCTCTCCTTCTCTCCCTCTCTCTCTCCTTCTCTCCCTCTCAAGGAAACGTCAAAATTATTTCTTGTTTCATCAATCTTAAAGGACATTAAAACTTTTTCCCTCACTCATCTTGAATTTTTTTCTCTTTCTCTTCTTCATATTTTTTTTTTTTTCTCTCTCTCTTATTTTTCTTGCTCCTTTTCTCTTCATTTTCTTCTTGTCCTTTTTCTGTCCCTCTCGTTTTCTTCTTTTTTTTTTCTTTTACTTCCTCTTATTTTTTTCTCTACCTCTTCACCCAGCCTGGGTAGTGCCGGAAATGCCAGCCTCACGCATTCGGAGGGAAGAGAATTTTCTGTTCGGAAAGTCTGCTCCAGCCAGGGATTGAACTCAGGATCTCTGGACTACGGACAGTAGTCACAACTGTCACACCAAAGTGGCTATTATTCAGATATTAAAAAAAAAATATTCAGATATTAACTTTAAGTTAGTATTTATTTCATTTTATGAACTCAGGGAAACACCGTTTTTTACCCAAATAGTCTCTTACACAGTGAAACTTACACAGTGAAAATTAACAAAAATCCGCATCACAAAGTTATTTTGGACACCAGAGAACACTAGGACGAGGTTATTTTGAGTAGCTGGTTTGTGAGTTTCCAGCGAATAGAGGATAAAACCTCATTTTCATATATATGCAGTTAAAAGGAATTCCGATTTTTAATATGAGAAATTTGAATTTGAAATCGGAAGTAAAATGAGTAGGTCAAATTTTAGACGAGTACAGGATAAGGAAAGGCATAGTGACACATGCAAAGCTTCCTCGAATTTCTGCCAAGTTAAGAACTCGTCAGCAATGTCAAAGACACTAAATTGTTCATAAACTATAATCGCGGATGATCCACAAGAAATTCGTGGTTTGGCCTTCATTTTTTAGTATACTCTGTGGTTTGGCTTTGGCCTAAACCTTAACATTACTAAGATGTATAATTGTATAATAAGTATTATTTAATAGATAATTACATAATTCAATTTCCTTATTAAACTATTATAGGTAATTGAATATTATAAAAACAAAAAATCCGGATTTTATTTGACATCCGTTGCACAGCCTTTTTTTGTAGTCATGAAACAGGAGCTACTGTATAGACGCTTGTGGTCTGTGCTGTAGCTTGCCCATCCCGTAGTATGTCTCCCCTCTGATGGGCGAGAAGTGACATAATATTTCCCATTTAGGTATTGTGTCTCTTCTCGCCCCTCAGAGTTGAGGCATACTACGGGATGAGCAAGCAACAACACAGACCACAAGCGTTACAGTATGGCGAATCCTATACTTATGCTAAAGTCAATCACTCACTCTCATCTCTGTTTCTCCGCACTGAAACATTCTAGAGTATCGTGTAGGCCCCAATTATGAAACAGGATTAGTTAATCTTAGTGGACACTATCCCTTAACTTTCACCTTGACAATAACTGTAGTAGAGGTCATATCTAAGCCGGGCTTTGTAGCTGTATTTTAGTTCTGTGGCGTAACGGAGCTGTGACCAGCCTTGGTGGCGGAAGATCTTATTTTAGAAAACCTATCGGTTAGCTGATAAAATCCAAGGGTTGACTTAGATTTACTAATCCTGTTACATAATAGTTAATACGGCCCTCAGTATCAAAAAAGTAATTTTAGCACATCCTCTAAAAAAAAATAAGAACACGGATAGTCAGGTTCATAATTATTTGTCAAGACGATTATTGTCAAAAAAAAAAAAAAAAAATACATAAAATAAAATAAATAAATACACCGCTTGCTTTTCACATGGAAAGTTCTGAGTTCGATAACTAAAGTTGACTGAATATTTTGTAAATCCCTTAGTCTTTTGGTCTTTTTGTAATTTGTGTCAAATTTCGAGCTCCGCACCAATGCGTGTTAAAAATTTCAAGATTCTTAATTATCATAATAAAAATAACACTCTTTAGTGGAAGGTAACCACCAGGCGAGGTTAATGCTCAAAGCATTTTCTACCACCTCAGATTTTAACCCTCAGAGTTTTATGTGGTCATTAACTGAAATTAATGAGGAAAAATTCATGCACTGGGTGGGATTTTCCGGCTCTGTACTTTGGATGTTCCAAGGTCCACTCATACGCTATTTTAATATAATATTATTATTGAATACTTTATTAGAAGGCCATATACAAACAAATAATGTCAATTACCGACCTCAGTAGCTTGATCGATAAGGCGGCGAACTTGTAACCTGGAGAATTCAGCGTATATTTAGTAAAAGCTAGTTTGAGTAATAATTGTGATAACACGATAGTGATTCAGTATATCAGTATCAGTATAAACAGAAAAGATTCACACACACATATCATAACTTTTTTTAATTAATGTCAAATAATAAATTACAAAATGGATAATAATCCCAAAGAACAAGAAAAAAAAGTTATATGAATGCAATATTACACAGATGTGCTAACTAAAGAGCGGGGTTATATTAATGTAAGCAGCGACCAGTAGCGGAATTATGGTCATAAATGATATACGAGTATTAGGATATTTAAGGAAGGATCTTATTGACGTAGGTACACAGTTCATTGAGAAAGCTGGAGATAGAAAAGCCAAATCCTTTCTATTTCAAAGTATCTCTGCTGGAATAATGGGACTTTAATAGTCTTAATCGGGCAGTATAAATAAGGCGATATTATTATTATTATTATCTCAAAAACCGGAACGCTACAAGTATTGAAGGCTCATTCCCACATCCCGTGATTTTCAAGATTGCCAAAGAGTTGGGTGGAAGAGCTGCCATAGGTTATAACCCCGCCCTTTAGTTAGGACATCTGTATATATTTTCTGTATAATGTTGTTTATCTTTTTCTCGTTTATATTATTCTCAATTTTGTATTTTAATTTTCATCATTATTTGTGTGTACATAATTATATCCCGTTTTACATAATTTACATAATAAGAATAATAAAGAAATTTATAATCTGTGATGTGAAATGTTTTATCCATAAAAAATTATTATTTTTAAGAAAAGAAAAAAAGTCCTATAATTCTGCGCTACTCATTTCAATTTTGATTTATTAATTACACAAAAAAACACAGTTAGTTATTCATTTACCAAAGATTGGATTTTAAATATTTGTATTGGTCTGTCCCGGTAACTCAGTGGTAAAGGCGGCACTCAGTGAATCCAGAGGTCGCGGGTTCAAAACTCTGCCGGGACATGACAAGGATAACTCTCTCTTGGGATTTAGACCATATAATAATACGTCTTGGGACTCATCAGTTCTTGTCGAATAGTATAAATAATACAATAAGGATATTTATTTATTTAAGAAAGATATAGGATTTTAAATCTTTGCAAGTTCTTTTAATACAGTGAAATATCATCTGATTTCATATTCTTAGGGCTTGCCTTAGAAACGTATGGCCCCTTCTGCAGAGAAATGAAGGAGTTTGTTGACCATTTTGGAAATAAACTGATTGAAACATCTGGAGACATCAGGGCCAAAGAGTATTTGAACCAAAGGATTTCGATGGCTGTACAGAGGGGCAATGCTGCATGCATGTGTGGAAGGAACCATTCCCCCCATTGATGCATTCAACCAAATATTTATTTTATAGTAACATATATTGAATAAATATATTTATGTTTTAATACTCGTATTATGGTTAGAACTTAAGTCATCCCTATACGGAAACTGATTACTGCAGATATTGAGCCAAAACAACAAATGCAACAGCCATCAGGGTATCAGGTTTGTGAGTTTCCTGCGAATGGAGGGTAACACCCCCGTCGTGATTTGACCATGCAGTTAAAAGTTATCTTATTTGTGTGAATCACTTTTGTGATGTCACAACATTCACAACAACTCATACTCGCTTTGTTAAATCTATATACGCTGAAACCGGGACTTGAACCACCGACCTCCAGGTTATAAGTACGCCGCCTTATCGATCAAGCTGCTGAGGTCGGTTGGCCAGCATGCAATTGAAAGCGACGTTAAACCCACAGAAAAATACATATTGCTAATCATTTATTTATTTTATAAATTAACGGGTTTCCCCAAATTTACATAATAATTATGCTGTCTGCAAAGTATATAAATAATTATCTTTAATTTGGTGCAAAGAGTGATAAAAAGGTGTACTTCACTCCTAAGTTTAAGATATATTTCATAAACCTATAGATACTTTTATTAACAAATTGTAGAGATAATATTACCTTTTGTATAGAAAATTTGCCAATGGTCAAGGTATTCTAAAAGTGGAATCTATTCCGAACTCCAGATTTGGTGAAAATTATTTTTAAACAACCAAAATTTGAAACCAATTAACTATAAACTTTCACACTAAAATATATGAAAAGTCACTTGAAGCAACAAAAAAACACAATTACTCAAGGTTGATTAATAATTATGCCATCGAAGTACAGAAAGTCACCGAAATTCGCGAAAATATTTATTATTTATTTGTATTTATTGTTGATTGATTATTTGTATTTATTGTTGACACAAGTATATATACGCCGTTTTTAAATTAATTTGTTGTACAAATAAAGTTATGTGCGTTGTTTACAAAATTTCCAGAAGAATTTAATTTTATTTAATTTAATTAAAATAGGGCACAAAATTATGTATAAATAATTTTTTATTATTTTTTAAATAAACAACACCTTCTAATTTAAAAAAAAATATTATGCAACACTTCGAACGAGAAAAAAAAATTATTCAACAATATTAAAAACCACAAAAACACAATTCAAGAAGAAGATCTCACCCGAAAAATTAGACACAAATAATGAAAATGATTTTTAAGTGGACAGATTAACAAAAAAAAAACGATAGTTGAAAGATTTCTTTATGCTAGAGCGAAGTAACAATGGTAGCAATAACAAGAAAAATTAAACGCAACAACAAAACGTTTTTTGGGCGGTTACAAAATGATATCCCGTCCACCAATGGTGAAGACTTGGAGGGTATCCATATTCAAGCGAACGAGCTCTCTCATTGGTGGAAAGAAGTTTAAGTTTGTGAAGAAAAAAAATCAAAGCAGTGAGTGTTCGTGTTTAAAAAAAGTATGTTTTTTTATGGCTATCGTGAGATATAATTGAGTGATATTTTTTTTCTTCTTTATCGCAGTCTCACGCTATGAGATATAATTTTAACTACAAAGTCGTTAATGTAATGTCTAGTTATTTAGAGATAGGAGAGCATTGAAAAGGTAACTATGTATTTCTTGCAAGTAGGTACTTGTTTCAGGTGCTTTGGTAGGTATGAGTTTGAGATGTTTTTTTTTATTTATATATTTTATTTTCATATATATTTTTTTAAATGGCATTGCAGTGGTGTAGGTTTAGGTAATGTAGATACTGTTCGAACATAATATGTTTAGACTCTTGGAATTCAATTTTTTTTTTTTCACATAAAATTCAAAATTATTTTATGTATAAAAAATTATATGCTTGGAGCAGTGGCGGCTCCTGACTTCAAGACTAGGTGAAGACAAATTATACCCAGAAGTATTGAAAAAATAAAATTATTAATTTATCAGATCTTAGTTCTTATGGTCTCATAAACACAGCCCATTGTAAGTTATGGCTGTTTCCCTGCAGAGCATGGTTTTCTCTCATACCAGTTTTGCATCATATAAGTTTTTATAGGTACTTTTTTTGGAGAACACTAACTTGGTACTTAATAAATAAACAAGGCCAGCAGAACAATTTGTCAACACTTGAGCTGGTACACAGCCATTCATTTTTCATAAGCCATTCAGGCTTGAACTGTATGGCTGTGGGACAGGCATTTGCTTTACTTTTTTAGTGGTGGTTATAGTAATTGGAGAAATTGGACATCCAGTAGGTAATCATAATATCTTTCTTATCCTCATTACTTCTTAATCTGAATGGGGTTACTTTTAATGTTTGAACCCCATGATTTTGTGGGAATCTCATTGTTTCTTTGAAATATTGTTATTAGTTATTCATCGTAATAAAAAATATTAACTGAAAGTTGGTAAAAAGGAATTAAAATAAAAATATTAGGATTATACCTCAGTAGATAGGTAGGTACAACATTTTAAAGAGGGGTTAGAACTGGGAAGGAAAGAAAGTTAGTTGAAGACTAAAAATTACAATCCAAAACTGGAAGAAAATCCACCACCAGATTACAAAATAAATCTAAGAAAACATACTTACTACAAATATATAAAATCAGCTTAAATTTCTGTTACCATTGATGTTTAAATGACTATTTATGAAAAACACAGATATTGCCTCATAATTTTAAGTACTTCACTGGAAGCTGTGTGCTTAGCTACCTGCAACCTGCATAATTATAATGTTATTACTGACACTGAAAGAAGTACATAGCTACTTCATATTCAACTTATTATGAAAAGCACAGGTCAGATCAGGTAGGAATAATGTTTCTATCCTGTATCAAATACTGGGAAATAACTTTATTAACTAGTTACACCAATTAAAAGTCACTTGATTACCGTTGAAAAGATTTGAAAATAATCTAATAAAATTTAAAAAGTGCGCACCAAGTTTTGTTTACATTCTAAAGATAAGAGATACAATGTTGCCAAGTTAATTTCATAGCTAAATTTCTACAAACTTCAAGAGCTATATTTTAAATTTAAAGAAATCCCTCAAATCATGTAAGACGTATTTATTTATTTTAAAAAATAATACTACACCGCCTGAACAGAATTTTCTCTTGAGAATTTTATTTCAACACGTCTAAATTCATGATTTTTTTTAAAGTGGTTCCATAGTCAGGATCTTAAACAGGACCACCATTGTCCCTATTTAAAAACATCTTGGAACAACTAGATACCAGATTATCTTATTTGGCTCAATTTCGGTACCTACATTAAATAATTATTTCCGAGATTTGACTTCAATCGATATGTCCTTTTTAAGACTATAGTTGACAAGATACATAAATAGTTAAAATTTATTGGTATCGGCTATCGTTTAGGAACTATGTACAAAACTAGAACCCAAAAAATGAGAAATAATATCCAAAATTCCTGACACAAAATAATGCTTTCCTAACGCCTACGTTATTATTATTATTTATTTTGTTTTTTAATATTACAAGATTGTGCTAGATATGGGAGGCTAAATCATTGACTGGTTTCCTAGGTCTGGCATAATGCTACTGGCAACAATGTTAATATCAAAAACACATGACATCGCACATGGTATGTGGCTTCGTGACATTTCGTATGAGTTCGTGTAGATATTGTAAACTGAATACAACTGAAGACTGTCCTCAGTAGCATATTACATAGATATAGTTCTTGCCTAATATTTCATGATACCTACTTGGAAATACTCAACTCTGATTGGTTGATTCAAGGACAACTGAAGACAATTTCGAATTGTCTTCACATTTGGTGTTCTCCTTGGAAAGTAACATGAATTCATGATCTATTTTACACAAAGCTTACTCTTTTTTTTTTTTTTTTTTCTTCTTTGAGTTAGATCAATTGTGCCATGTTCAAGGGATTATGAGTAGTGTTTTCACTGTTCAAAATTAGGTGAAAATGTCTTCAGTGTCTTCACCCGACGAGCCGCCACTGGCTTGGAGTTCAATTTTTTCCACATAATTTTATTTTTTATTTTATATAATTGGGTGTAACAAATTGAGGAACTTGTTTAATCTGTTGCATTAGGTAAATAGATATTACTTACCTACTAGATTTTTTTATATATTTTCTAGCTAGTTTTTCCAAGTCTCTTTAACTTCTAGGTCAATTGAGTATTCTTTTTTTTTTCTAAAACAAATCTAAATCAAACATTGAAATGAATATTTTCTTAACTTCTAGGTCATTCGAGTAAGTTTTTTTTTATTTAGGTATTTTTATTTCTAAAACAATCATTGAAATAAACATTTTCTTCAAGGTCATTTGGGTATCTTTTTTTTAATTTAAAATTTATTTATTCCTAAAATCAGTCCCCCAAAAAACTACCGTCGAAAAAAGGGCCAAGTTCCAGAGCTCCTATCCAAAAAGTTTTAACCAATGAAGGTAGTGATATCTAAATGTATTTAAAAGTACATAAGGGTGAATATTTCCAAACGTGGTTTTTTGATGTCCCCATTGAATAAAAACAAATCGGTAAGGAAAAAATAAAGGAATCCACTAGTGAAATGAAGAGAACACATTAGCTTTAACTTGAAAGTACATAAAACATTTTTTTTACTATTATTTATATAAAAAAATAAGTACATGATATCAGCAAATGTCCGTCCTCTGGCCTGTCCCCAGCTTGTTTTAGATTGTTTAAATTTATAATAGCTCAATTCCTTTTTAAATAATTAAATTAAAATATAATTTTTTCAAAAGCCAAGAAGACAACTACTTAACATTGAATTTTATTTTATTAATTACCATTTCAATTATTTCTATTTTTGACTTTAAAGTGTGTCCCCATACTTTTTGTCCTTCCTCTGGCAAGCCACTTTATTGCCGTTTTCAAAAGAGGGGAAAGTAACGTCACTCTATGAAAGGAGGGGAAACGTCTCCTACCTCTCTTGTGATTCTAATTTCCACGTTAGTTTTGTTCGATGTTTTGGTTGTTTGAAGATTTTCAGGAAGTAAGGTTGTGCGTAAGTGCGTCACAGAAGAGCTTGTCTTTCCTCTGGCAAGTAAAAAGAAAAGATTTATTTTACTTTAAAAAAATATAATGAGATGTTTCTATTTTATTTGCAGATTATTTCTCCATTTCGAAAACAATATTAATATTTTTCTTTTAATATTGCACTTAAAAGTTAGAGTTATAGTCAAAATGTCTCTCCTCTGGTAGTCCTTCCTCTGGCTATTTTGTACCTATTATCTCTATTTTTTAAAAAACAGGGAAAAATAGAGAAAAAATAATTTCTCAGAAGTGCACCCTCTAAATACCTAAATATTAATATCCTAGGTACTTGATTTCCCCACATTCAGCTAGTTATTTTAAAAAAATTGGCATGGGACAAAAATTGCCCTGAAAAAACCACGTTTGGAAATATTCACCCATAAAACAATAATAAAATTTTAGATTGTAGACTTCTACAAACTCAGCTGAGGGAAGAGCCGAAAGCATACTTGCTGCATCCCCCCTCTGCACCGCCAGGCTGAGACGCTGTTTCAGGTGGATTTTTGATCTGGGATCCCCGGTATATACACTAATTTTCTCCCTTGTTTGCAGCAAAGTTGTCTCGGTACTAAACCATTTCTTTTTATTAAAAACCGTTTACCAAGTTCCTCATTCTGCATGTTTTTCCCTGTACTTTTATATGAAATTAAACCCTAATACCATTATGCAAAAGTTCAGGTTTCTAATAGGTAATCGGGAAGTGCCTCATAATTTTGATGATCTGTCAGCCATTGAGATATTTAGTGTTTTTTAGTGTTACTAAGAGCACTTATATGTCAAATTTTATATATCCAATGTCAACAGAACCAGATATAAAGGTGTGAAAAACTGGGCGAATCGGTTCGTGTGAAGATACACTGCCGTGCTTGCTGGAACTTCGCCTGGCGCACTGCCAATGCCGTGCGTTGGATTAACATCAATAATTATACACATTGAAATAGGTACTAGATACCTACCCCATATCAAAGGTCGCAGTAATGATCTGGTTCCAAAAGAATCGGATCGCAGTAATGAGCCAGTTCCTAAAGATTCGGATCGCAGTAATGAGCCGGTTCCTAAAGATTCGGATCGCAGTAATGAGCCGGTTCCAAAAGATTCGGATCGCAGTAATGAGCCGGTTCCTAAAGATTCGGATCGCAGTAATGAGCCGGTTCCTAAAGATTCGGATCGCAGTAATGAGCCGGTTCCAAAAGATTCGGATCGCAGTAATGAGCCGGTTCCAAAAGATTCGGATCGCAGTAATGAGCCGGTTCCAAAAGATTCGGATCGCAGTAATGAGCCGGTTCCTAAAGATTCGGATCGCAGTAATGAGCCGGTTCCAAAAGATTCGGATCGCAGTAATGAGCCGGTTCCTAAAGATTCGGATCGCAGTAATGAGCCGGTTCCAAAAGATTCGGATCGCAGTAATGAGCCGGTTCCAAAAGATTCGGATCTCAGTAATGAGCCGGTTCCTAAAGATTCGGATCGCTAATGACTGGGAGGACACAGGGATCCTGATATAATTTGATAAACGGTTCATTTCTGAGTCGTCGCGTCGTCTGAACGTTTGATTTGATTTCTCATGCCTTGTCTGGAGCACAGACATCCTCTGTCACCTTGTCGTGGGAATGGGGAAATGAAATGGGAGTGTCCCATTAGATCAACAGCGTCGACCTAATGACATGGTTGATGTAATGACACGAGATGTGCATCTAATGACAAGGGGATGGTGATACCGAGTTCCATGGGAAGTCGCCGTAATGACATGGGATCTTCTTCTAATCGTATGGGAAATTGATTGAATCACATGTTCTGATTTTGATTAGAAATGTACACCGGAAATAATCTGGTGGAGTTTTGGCGGTGATTCAAAATAAAAGGATCAATAATTGATCGCGTTTCTCTAGGATCTGGAAGTTATAGGTTTTAGTTTTAATACTCTTATTTTGCTAAAGTTAATTGAAAAATGGTTCCCCGTTATTCTTGTTTTTAATTTTGGGTTTAACGTAAAATGAAGAGTATTTCACAGCACTTTTACTTTCCTTATCCTAATATGATAAGGAAAGTAATGGAATCAACCAAAATTTTCGATAGTCAGTTTTCAGTGCCAAAACACGTTTTAGGGTCGCCAGAGCCTAAATTCAAAGTATTCAGCCATTGGTCCGTGTGTCTGTCGGTCTGTCTGTAAACAAAATATCTCGAGAACGGCATTAGCTAGATACTTGAAATTAGGTACAGAGGTCATAAATATACATATATCTTAATATCTTGGGAACACGGCCCCAATTTACCAGTATTTTGGGAGGGTCCCCTAGGACTAACTTTTTTACTATTCATAGATGGGGGTTGTGACATATCAAATCCAATGATTTTGAGGTGCTTATTACGAACTTCACATTGATTTTTAGATAAATGTTACCGTTGAGTTACCAGTGGTGGAATTTGACTTCTTTTCGAGTGATAAGGAAAGTCGTGTGGTGTCACACCAATTTTTGTTGTTGTTGTAATAGCCATGAAACTAGCAGCTACTGTAGACGCTTGTGTCTGTGTTGTAGCTTGCCAATCCTCCCCTGTAATGGGGAGGCATACTAGGCACATTCACCACAGAGAAATCATACTTTGAAACTTATGTATAGGATCATGTACCATAATGAAATTTCAACTAAAATTTAGAGAAGAGAGAGAAAAGGAGAGAGAGAGAAAAGAAAAGGACAAAGAAAGAGAAAGAGAAATAGAAAGAGAAAGAGAGAGAGAAAAGAAAAGGACATATATAGAGAAAGAGAGAGAGAGAGAGAATGATGGAATAAACTCTCGTGATTAAAATTTCAAAAATGTTCTCCTTGCAACCCCATTTGTCTCATTGCGCCCTCTCTACCCTACTTAATGCTTGAATCTCATTTGTTCAGAGAATACAGGGCCTGTGGAAAGGGGTTTCGAATTTGTGACACTTTTTAAATTTTATAGGGGTGTGAATTAGCCAGCTTCCGGGGCGTAATGGTTGATACTACTGCTCGTAGTCCAGAGATCCCGAGTTCGACTCCCGGTTGGGGCAGACTTTTTGAAGAAAATGCTGATCCCTCCAAACACGTGAGGCTGGCATTCCCGGCCCTACCCAGGCTGGGTGAGGTTAATGTGGGTAGCTAGTACGATTCCCAGCGAATGGAGGGTATTTTTTCAAGTTTTACGTAGGGACCAGGCGGTATAGTCGCTGTTGCATCCTGGGTACCAAAATTATTTTTTTTGCATATTTGGCATCGTATTTGTAAAAGAATCGATCCTATATCTGTTCTAATACTAACAACCTACCTCAAAAAGGCCATATATGGATGTCCGGTCCCTCGTTAAAATTTTGATAACAGCCACATGTGTGTCAGTGGCGGCTCCTGACTTCAAGACTAGGTGAAGACAAATTATACCCAGAAGTATTGAAAAAATAAAATTATTAATTTATCAGATCTTAGGTCTTATGGTCTCATAAACACAGCCCATTGTAAGTTATGGCTGTTTCCCTGCAGAGCATGATTTTCTCTCATACCAGTTTTGCATCATATAAGTTTTTATAGGTACTTTTTTTGGAGAACACTTGGTACTTAATAAATAAACAAGGCCAGCAGAACAATTTGTCAACACTTGAGCTGGTACACAGCCATTCATTTTTCATAAGCCATTCAGGCTTGAACTGTATGGCTGTGGGGCAGGCATTTGCTTTACTTTTTTAGTGGTGGTTATAGTAATTGGAGAAATTGGAGATCCAGTAATCATAATATCTTTCTTATCCTCATTACTTCTTAATCTGAATGGGGTTACTTTTAATGTTTGAACCCCATGATTTTGTGGGGATCTCATTGTTTCTTTGAAATATTGTTATTAATTATTCATCTTAATAAAAAATATTTATTCATCTTAATAAAAAATATTAACTAAAAGTTGGTAAAAAGGAATTAAAATAAAAATATTAGGATTATACCTCAGTAGTTAGAACTAGGAAGGAAAGAAAGTTAGTTGAAGACTAAAAATTACAATCCAAAACTGGAAGAAAATCCACCACCAGATTACAAAATAAATCTAAGAAAACATACTTACTACAAATATAAAATCAGCTTAAATTTGTGTTACCATTGATGTTTAAATGACTAGGTATTTAAGAAAAACACAGATATTGCCTTATAATTTTAAGTACTTCACTGGAAGCTGTGTGCTTAGCTACCTGCAACCTGCATAATTATAATGTTATTTCTGACACTGAAAGAAGTACATAGCTACTTCATATTCAACTTATTATGAAAAGCACAGGTCAGATCAGGTAGGAATAATGTTTCTATCCTGTATCAAATACCGGGAAATAACTTTATTAACTAGTTACACCAATTAAAAGTCACTTGATTACCGTTGAAAAGATTTGAAAATGGTCTAATAAAATTTAAAAAGTGCGCGACAAGTTTTGTTTACATTCTAAAGATAAGAGATACAATGTTGCCAAGTTAATTTTATTGCTAAATTTCTACAAACTTCAAGAGCTATATTTTAAATTTAAAGAAATCCCTCAAATCATGTAAGACGTATTTATTTATTTAAAAAAATAATACTACACCGCCTGAACAGAATTTTCTCTTGAGAATTTCATTTCAACACGTCTAATTTCATGATTTTTTTTAAAGTGGTTCCATAGTCAGGATCTTAAACAGGACCACCATTGTCCCTATTTAAAAACTTCTTGGAACAACTAGATACCAGATTATCTTATTTGGCTCAATTTCGGTACCTACATTAAATAATTATTTCCGAGATTTGACTTCAATCGAGATGTCCTTTTTAATACTACATATAGTTGACAAGATACATAAAATATAGTTAAAATTTATTGGTATCGGCTATCGTTTAGGAACTATGTACAAAACTAGAACCCAAAAAATGAGAAATAATATCCAAAATTCCTGACACAAAATCCTGCTTTCCTAGCGCCTACGTTATTATTAATTATTTTTTTTTTTTTTTTTAAATATTACAAGATTGTGCTAGATATGGGAGGCTAAATCATTGACTGGTTTCCTAGGTCTGGCATAATGCTACTGGCAACAATGTTAATATCAAAAACACATGACAGCGCACATGGTATGTGGCTTCGTGACATTTCGTATGAGGTCGTGTAGATAATGTAAACTGAATAGGGGAAGGTCTGCCAAAACCGGGTACTTAGTTTTCTAGGCCATCTAGCGGAAAAGCCATTATCATCAGCTAAGCAAATTAAACTGAAAAACATTCACAACTTTGTTGGCTATCTAAATTTGAAAACAATACGTCACTATGTATTGCCATTTTTTGTTAAATTTATTTTTTTCAAAAAAAGTCAAAGTACCCGGTTCTGTCAACCCGGTCTTTCAGAACCGGGTACTGGGTATGACAGAACCGGGTACCCCTATATTTCCTATGAAAGACATTGATAAAAAGTTCAATGATGTTTATTGAAACGAACTTTAACATTTTTTATTTTTATTTATGAGCACAAGTAATTTCAATGTAAAAAATAATTATTTTTCGAATGGCAAACAAATTTTGAACCTAAATTTTAGAAAAATAAAATAGGAAACACACTTCTAGGTATTCATAAAGGAAAACTTACAACTATCTTTCTTGACATTGTAAAAAATAACTAGAATAGGAATTGTACTAAAATATTAGAATATTTGTTTAAAAAAAAACAATGGGTAGGTAATAAAAAAGTAGAAATAATAGTGATTTCACACACTTAAAGAATATTGATCATCTTGAGTTACATTAAAATATAAAAAATAATTGAATGACATTACAAAATAATATGTAGCAGGTCCCAACTTGCTCACCTACTTAACTTCAATACCTTCCCTGAAAAAATCTCCAGAGACATATCAAAGACAACTTAAAAAAATGTAAGTACTTAAAAAACACACAAAAATAAGGAAAAAATAGGCTGCTCAAATCGGGTACCTGAAAATCTGTACTGATCTTTACCCGGTTTTATCAACCCCAAAGTACCCGGTATGAACAGACTCATGACTTTCTGTAAAAAATATTGAATAACCAAGACATGCAAAACGATATTAAAAAGATTTAATTATGATATGAAATAACACTTCTTAAGTAACAGCTTTACACACTTACCATGAATTTTCAGCACAAATAGCTGTTAAAAGTCACTCGATAACTGTGGGTTCGAAAATAAGGAAATAACACGAGCAAAACTTGAACCTCAAATCAGAGCGAAATGACTCGAAATGAAATTGGTTTGTTTACAAAAGTTACGCTCTGCTAGGAAGAGATTTTAGTTTCTGTAATCAGTTCATTGATGGCATTAACGGTATCGTCGGAAACAGTGGTACCCGGTATTAGCAGACTACCCGGTTTTAGCAAACCTTCCCCTACAACTGAAGACTGTCCTCAGTAGCACATTACATAGATATAGTTCTTGCCTAATATTTCATGATACCTACTTGGAAATACTCAACTCTGATTGGTTGATTCAAGGACAACTGAAGACAATTTCGAATTGTCTTCACATTTGGTGTTCTCCTTGGAAAGTAACATGAAATGTTAAGCAGCATTGATCTATTTTACACAAAGCTTACTCTTTTTTTTTTTTTTTTTTTCTTTGAGTTGGATCAACTGTGCCATGTTCAAGGGATTATGAGTAGTATTTTCACTGTTCAAAATTAGGTGAAAATGTCTTCAGTGTCTTCACCCGACGAGCCGCCACTGATGTGTGTTTTCGGTCCCAAAGAAAACACAAAAACATCCACATATGGCCGTTCGGTAACGAACGTGTTAAATAGAATGAACTGGTCACAATAGATCTAATAGAGGTCGGTGTGATAATTGGGGCTTCTCTTGTGGAACTCCAACCCAGTCTAATATGATAATAGGGGTGTGAATTTTCTCATATAACTCATTTTCATCTTTTTTTTCTCATCTTAGTCTCGGATTTCCCTATCTTCCACTGTATACAATCCGCGACTTAGCGGCACAGAGGTATTGCTGTCTGTGGTTATCAACTGGTAGTCAAGTGGTGAACGCGCTAGTCTGGTAATCCAGGTAGCGTGAGGATCCGTTGGTTCGAATCCTACCCGGTGCATGAATTTTTCTTCATTAATTTGAGTTTGTATAACTACAAAATAATAAGACTCTGAGGGTTAGGTGGTAGAAAATGGTTTGAACATTAACCTCGCCTGGTGGTTACCTTCCACTAAAGAGTGTAACTATTACTATTATAACAAAAACGCCTATTAGGGCTTAAATAATAGAAGTTTTTGTTATACCTCTATGTTGCTAAGTCATCACGGATTGCGTACTGTGTAAGATAGGGAAAACCGACGCTAACCAATTACTTAAGTTATCAATTTTGTCAATTAAGTTCGCCCTTAAACCCTGACCGGCTGAAGTGGGCCCTGGTGACTTGAGAGTTTCTGAAGTGTCTCGCAGGTTACAGTTGCCTGGAAGGGCTGTAGTGTAATAGATGCTCAATTATTCAAATGTTTTTAAATACCATCTCCTGTGCCCCTCCCCCTACCGAATCCTTCTTTCTCTCTCTCTCTCTCTCTTTCTTTCTTCCTCTCTCTCTCTCTTTCTCTTTCTTTCTCTCTCCTCTCTCTTACTTTCTCTCTCCCTCGTTCGCTTTCTCTCTCTCTCTCTCTCTCATTATCTCTCTCTCCCATATTACTTTATATACCCCTCTCTCTCTTTATTTCTCTCGCTCTCTTTCTCTCTCTCTCTCTTTCTATCTATTTATGTCTCTTTATTTTCTCCCCCCCTCTCTCTCTCTCTCCCTCTCAAACTGCACTAAACGCCTGCAGTTCTGATGGCATTTATATTTCATTCTCATTTTCCTACCGACAAACTCTCTGCCGTTATCTTTGCAAAAACAATTTGGCTATTATACCTCTTACTCTCTGCCCTTCCCTCACTCTCTCTCTCTCTTTTTAGTACAGTAAAAATAGCTCATTCACTGGAAAAAATTGATCCCACTCTGAAACTTTCAGGGATTATTAGCGGTTCTGTCTTTAGTATAAAACATAGTTTTCGTATTACTCATCAAAATGGCCGGACCTTTTATATAGCGTTTATATGAAATGATACATGTTTATTTTTATCTTTTTTTTTAAGTTAAATTACACAGAAAAATTATGCTATACAAAATTGTTGTTTGTTACAAGGAAAATAGTAAAATAATCATTTTAGGCCAATATGTGTCAATAGAGGTCACCGTGGCAGAGTGAGTTAGCGCGCTAGGCATTGCACGCATGGTGGCCTGGGTTCGATTCTCAGCGGGGCAGGAATTTTTCTGCTCTGTACTTGGATGTTCGGAGTCCACTCATACCTCGTGAGGAAAAATGAGTAGTTACTTGTATGAGTAACGACCTCACTTCTACCTCCCCTATACCTCTCTTCCATCAGCCATCTACCTCTCTTCTCCCTCCCCTACCTCTCTTCCATCAGAGACATCTACCTCTCTTCTCCCTCCCCTACCTCTCTTCCATCAGAGACATCTACCTCTCTTCTCCCTCCCCTACCTCTCTTGCATCAGACATCTACCTCTCTTCTCCCTCCCCTACCTCTCTTCCATCAGACATCTACCTCTCTTCTCCCTCCCCTAACTCTCTTCCATCAGACATCTACCTCTCTTCTCCTTCCCCTACCTCTCTTCCATTAGCCATCTACCTCTCTTCTCCCTCCCCTACCTCTCTTCCATCAGACATCTACCTCTCTTCTCCCTCCCCTAACTCTCTTCCATCAGACATCTACCTCTCTTCTCCTTCCCCTACCTCTCTTCCATTAGCCATCTACCTCTCTTCTTCTCCCTCCCCTACCTCTCTTCCATCAGACATCTACCTCTCTTCTCCCTCCCCTAACTCTCTTCCATCAGAGACATCTACCTCTCTTCTCCCTCCCCTACCTCTCTTCCATCAGACATCTACCTCTCTTCTCCCTCCCCTACCTCTCTTCCATCAGACATCTACCTCTCTTCTCCCTCCCCTAACTCTCTTCCATCAGAGACATCTACCTCTCTTCTCCCTCCCCTACCTCTCTTGCATCAGACATCTACCTCTCTTCTCCCTCCCCTACCTCTCTTGCATCAGACATCTACCTCTCTTCTCCCTCCCCTACCTCTCTTGCATCAGACATCTACCTCTCTTCTCCCTCCCCTACCTCTCTTGCATCAGACATCTACCTCTCTTCTCCCTCCCCTACCTCTCTTCCATCAGACATCTCCCTCTCTGCTCCCTCCCCTACCTCTCTTCCATCAGACATCTCCCTCTCTGCTCCCTCTCCTACCTCTCTTCCATCAGACATCTACCTCTCTTCTCCCTCTCCTACCTCTCTTCCATCAGACATCTACCTCTCTTCTCCCTCCCCTACCTCTCTTCTCCCTCCCCTACCTCTCTTCCATCAGACATCTACCTCTCTTCTCCTTCCCCTACCTCTCTTCCATCAGCCATCTACCTCTCTTCTCCCTCCCCTACCTCTCTTCCATCAGACATCTACCTCTCTTCTCCCTCCCCTACCTCTCTTCTCCCTCCCCTACCTCTCTTCCATCAGAGACATCTCCCTCGTCTTCTTAATAGACTTTGTCGTATTAGAAAGCCATGCTTATATGTTGCTGCATCCCCCCTCTGCACCGCCAGGCTGAGACGCTGTTTCAGGTGGATTTTTGATCTGGGATCCCCCGGTATATACACTAATTTTCTCCCTTGTTTGCAGCAAAGTTGTCTCGGTACTAAACCATTTCTTTTTATTAAAAACCGTTTACCAAGTTCCTCATTCTGCATGTTTTTCCCTGTACTTTTATATGAAATTAAACCCTAATACCATTATGCAAAAGTTCAGGTTTCTAATAGGTAATCGGGAAGTGCCTCATAATTTTGATGATCTGTCAGCCATTGAGATATTTAGTGTTTTTTAGTGTTACTAAGAGCACTTATATGTCAAATTTTATATATCCAATGTCAACAGAACCAGATATAAAGGTGTGAAAAACTGGGCGAATCGGTTCGTGTGAAGATACACTGCCGTGCTTGCTGGAACTTCGCCTGGCGCACTGCCAATGCCGTGCGTTGGATTAACATCAATAATTATACACATTGAAATAGGTACTAGATACCTACCCCATATCAAAGGTCGCAGTAATGATCTGGTTCCAAAAGAATCGGATCGCAGTAATGAGCCGGTTCCTAAAGATTCGGATCGCAGTAATGAGCCGGTTCCAAAAGATTCGGATCGCAGTAATGAGCCGGTTCCAAAAGATTCGGATCGCAGTAATGAGCCGGTTCCAAAAGATTCGGATCGCAGTAATGAGCCGGTTCCTAAAGATTCGGATCGCAGTAATGAGCCGGTTCCTAAAGATTCGGGTCGCAGTAATGAGCCGGTTCCTAAAGATTCGGGTCGCAGTAATGAGCCGGTTCCTAAAGATTCGGGTCGCAGTAATGAGCCGGTTCCTAAAGATTCGGGTCGCAGTAATGAGCCGGTTCCAAAAGATTCGGGTCGCAGTAATGAGCCGGTTCCTAAAGATTCGGGTCGCTAATGACTGGGAGGACACATCAGGGATCCTGATATAATTTGATAAACGGTTCATTTCT
The DNA here is from genome assembly GCA_024516035.1 of Bactericera cockerelli. Lineage (NCBI taxonomy): Eukaryota > Metazoa > Arthropoda > Insecta > Hemiptera > Triozidae > Bactericera > Bactericera cockerelli. The sequence goes on along the minus strand of CM044964.1, from coordinate 29,215,580 downwards.
GGGTCGTCGTCTGAACGTTTGATTTGATTTCTCATGCCTTGTCTGTGGCGCACAGACATCCTCTGTCACCTTGTCGTGGGAATGGGGAAATGAAATGGGAGTGTCCCATTAGATCAACAGCGTCGACCTAATGACATGGTTGATGTAATGACACGAGATGTGCATCTAATGACAAGGGGATGGTGATACCGAGTACCATGGGATGTCGCCGTAATGACATGTGGGATCTTCTTCTAATCGTAATCACATGTTCTGATTTTGATTAGAAATTTACACCGGAAATAATCTGGTGCTGGAGTTTTGGCGGTGATTCAAAATAAAAGGATCAATAATTGATCGCGTTTTTTCTCTAGGATCTGGAAGTTATAGGTTTTTGGTTTAATACTCTTATTTTGCTAAAGTTAATTGAAAAATGGTTCCCCGTTATTCTTGTTTTTAATTTGGGTTTAACGTAAAAAGAAGAGTATTTCACAACACTTTTACTTTCCTTATCCTATGATAAGGAAAGTAATGGAATCAACCAAAATTTTCGATAGTCAGTTTTCAGTGCCAAAACACGTTTTAGGGTCGCCAGAGCCTAAATTCAAAGTTTCAGCCATTGGTTCATGTGTCTGTCGGTCTGTCTGTAAACAAAATATCTCAAGAACGGCATTAGCTAGATACTTGAAATTAGGTATTATATACAGAGCTCATAAATATACATCTTAATATCTTGGGAACACGGCCCCAATTTACCAGTATTTTGGGAGGGTCCCCTAGGACTAACTTTTTTCTATTCATAGATGGGGGTTGTGACATATCAAATCCAATGATTTTGAGGTGCTGATTACGAACTTCACATTGATTTTTAGATACATTTAATGTTACCGTTGAGTTACTAGTGGTGGAATTTGACTTCTTTTCGAGTGATAAGGAAAGTCGTGTGGTGTCACACCATTTTTTTTTATTTCGTAATAGCCATGAAACTAGCAGCTACTGTAGACGCTTGTGGTCTGTGTTGTAGCTTGCCAATCCTCCCCTGTAATGGGGAGGCATACTAGGCACATTCACCACAGAGAAATCATACTTTGAAACTTATGTATAGGATCATGTACCATAATGAAATTTCAACTAAAATTTAGAGAATAGAGAGGAAAGGAGAGAGAGAGAAAGAGAAAGAGAAAGAGAAAGAGAAAGAGAAAGAGAAAGAGAAAGAGAAAGAGAGAGAAAGAGAGAGCGAGAGAAAAGAAAAGGACATATAAAGAGAAAGAGAGAGAGAGAGAATGATGGAATAAGCTCTCGTGATTAAAATTTCAAAAATGTTCTTCTTGCAACCCCATTTGTCTCATTGCGCCCTCTCTACCCTACTTAATGCTTGAATCTCATTTGTTCAGAGAATACAGGGCTTGTGCAAAAGGGTTTCGAATTTGTGACAATTTTTAAATTTTATAGGGGTGTGAATTAGACAGCCTCCGTGGCGTAATGGTTGATACTACTGCCCGTAGTCCAGAGATCCCGAGTTCGACTCCCGGTTGGGGCAGACTTTTCGAAGAAAATTCTGATCCTTCCAAACACGTGAGGCTGGCATTTTCGGCTCTACCCAGGCTGATTGAGGTTAATGTGGGTAGCTGGTACGATTCCCAGCGAATGGAGGGTGAAACCCCCGTCCTGACTACTTCAAATCAGGACGTTAAACCAAATAGAATGAACTGGTCACAATAGATCTAATAGAGGTTGGTGTGATAATTGGGGCTTCTCTTGTGGAACTCCAACCCAGTCTAATATATTAATAGGGGTGTGAATTTGTTCATATAACTCATGTTCATCTTTTTTTTTCTCATCTTAGTCCTCTATCTTGCACTGTACACAATCCGCGACTTAGCGGCACAGAGGTATTGCTGTCTGTGGTTATCAACTGGTAGTCAAGTGGTTAACGCGCTAGTCTGGTACCTAATCTAGGTATAGCGTAGGGGTCCGTTTTTTCGAATCCCACCCGGTGTGCATGAATTTTTCTTCATTAATTTGAGTTTTTAACCACAAAATACTCTGAGGGTTAGGTGATAGAAAATGGTTTGAACATTAACCTCGCCTGGTGGTTACCTTCCACTAAAGAGTGATGTAACTATTATTATTATTATTATTACAAAAACGTCTATAAGGGCTTAAATAATAGAAGTTTTTGTTATACCTCTGTGTTGCTAAGTCACGAATTGCGTATTGTGTAAGATAGGAAAAACCGACGCTAAGTTATCATTTTTGTCAATTAATTTCGCCCTTAAACCCTGACCGGCTGAAGTGGGCCCTGGTGACTTGAGAGTTTCTGAAGTGTCTCGCAGGTTACAGTTGGCTGGAAAGGCTGGAGTGTAATAGATGCTCAATTATTCAAATGTTTTTAAATACCATCTCCTGTGCCCCTCCCCCTACCGAATCCTTCTTTCTCTCTCTCTCTCTTTCTTTCTTTCTCCCTCTCCCTCTCTCTTTCTCTTTCTTTCTCTCTCCCTCGTTCGCTTTTTCTCTCTCTCTCTCTCTCTCTCATTATCTCTCTCTCCCATATTACTTTATATACCCCTCTCTCTCTTTATCTCTCTCGCTCTCTTTCTCTCTCTCTCTCTTTCTATCTATTTATGTCTCTTTATTTTCTCCCCCCTCTCTCTCTCTCTCCCTCTCAAACTGCACTAAACGCCTGCAGTTCTGATGGCATTTATATTTCATTCTCATTTTCCTACCGACAAACTCTCTGCCGTTATCTTTGCAAAAACAATTTGGCTATTATACCTCTTACTCTCTGCCCTTCCCTCACTCTCTCTCTCTTTTTAGTACAGTAAAAATAGCTCATTAACTGGAAAAAATTGATCCCACTCTGAAACTTTCAGGGATTATTAGCGGTTCTGTCTTTAGTATAAAACATAGTTTTCGTATTACTCATCAAAATGGCCGGACCTTTTACATAGCGTTTATATGAAATGATACATGTTTATTTTTATCTTTTTTTAAGTTAAATTACACAGAAAAATTATGCTATACAAAATTGTTGTTTGTTATAAGGAAAATAGTAAAATAATCATTTTAGGCCAATAATGTGTCAAGAGAGGTCACACCGTGGCAGAGTGAGTTAGCGCGCTAGGCATTGCACGCATGGTGGCCTGGGTTCGATTCTCAGCGGGGCAGGAATTTTTCTGCTCTGTACTTGGATGTTCGGGGTCCACTCATACCTCGTGAGGAAAAATGAGTAGTTACTTGTATGAGTAACGACCTCACTTCTCCCTCCCCTATACCTCTCTTCCATCAGACATCTCCCTCTCTTCTCCCTCCCCTACCTCTCTTCCATCAGACATCTACCTCTCTTCTCCCTCCCCTACCTCTCTTCCATCAGACATCTACCTCTCTTCTCCCTCCCCTACCTCTCTTCCATCAGACATCTACCTCTCTTCTCCTTCCCCTACCTCTCTTCCATCAGACATCTACCTCTCTTCTCCTTCCCCTACCTCTCTTCCATCAGACATCTACCTCTCTTCTCCTTCCCCTACCTCTCTTCTCCTTCCCCTACCTCTCTTCTCCCTCCCCTACCTCTCTTCCATCAGACATTTACCTCTCTTCTCCCTCCCTACCTCTTTTCCATCAGACATCTACCTCTCTTCTCCCTCCCCTACCTCTCTTCCATCAGACATCTACCTCTCTTCTCCTTCCCCTACCTCTCTTCCATCAGACATCTACCTCTCTTCTCCTTCCCCTACCTCTCTTCTCCCTCCCCTACCTCTCTTCCATCAGACATCTACCTCTCTTCTCCTTCCCCTACCTCTCTTCTCCCTCCTCTACCTCTCTTCCATCAGACATCTACCTCTCTTCTCCTTCCCTACCTCTCTTCATCAGACATCTACTCTCTTCTCCCCCCTACTCCTTCCATCAGACATTACCTCTCTTCTCCCTCCCTACCTCTTTCCATCAGACATTACCTCTCTTCTCCCTCCCCTACCTCTCTTCCATCAGAATCTAAACCTCTTCTCTTCCTCCTCCCCATAACCTACCTCTCTTCCATCCAGACATCTACCTCTCTTCTCCTTCCCCTACCTCTCTTCCTCCCTACCTCTCTTCTCCAGACATCTACCTCTCTTCTCCTTCCCCTACCTCTCTTCTCCCTCCCCTACCTCTCTTCCATCAGACATCTACCTCTCTTCTCCCTCCCCTACCTCTCTTCTCCCTCCCCTACCTCTCTTCCATCAGACATCTACCTCTCTCTTCCTCCCTACCCCTCACCATCTCCTCTCTTCTCCCTCCCCTACCTCTCTTCCATCAGACATCTACCTCTCTCTTCCTCCCCTACCTCTCTTCCATCAAGACATCTCCTCTCTTCTCCCTCCCCTACCTCTCTTCCATCAGACATCTCCCTCTCTCTCCCTCCCCTACCTCTCTTCCATCAGACATCTACCCTCTCTCTCCCTCCCCTACCTCTCTTCCATCAGACATCTACCTCTCTTCTCCCTCCCCCTACCTCTCTTCCATCAGACATCTCCTCTCTTCTCCCTCCCCTACCTCTCTTCCATCAGACATCTCCCTCTCTGCTCCCTCTCCTACCTCCTCTCTCCATCAACACTACCTCTCTTCCATCCTCCTACCTCTCTTTCCATCAACACTCTTACCTCTCTTCTCTCCCCTACCTCTCTTCTCCCTCCCCTACCTCTCTTCCATCAGACATCTACCTCTCTTCTCCTTTCCCCTACCTCTCTTTCCATCACCATCTACCTCTCTTCTCCCTCCCCTCCTCTCTTCATCAGACTCTACCTTTTTCTCCCTAAGCCTCTTCTCCCTCCCCTACCTCTCCATCAGAGACATCTCCCCGTCTTTAATAGACTTTGTCGTATTAGAGAAAGCCATGCTTATATGTCTGAATCACATGGAAGTCTTTCTGTTCCAGAGAGGGAGACTCACGTTAATAAGTTGAAATCAATGAGAACCGTGCTGGAAGAATTCCTATGGAATGAAGGGGGGGCAAAGTTTGGTAGAGTAATAGGAGATCGAGGGAGTGAGCAAAGAGAAGATGAAAGAGGCAAAAATTGAAAAAGAATTATATATAACAACAACATAATTATAATAATACTCTGTAGTGGACGGTAACCATCACCAGGCGAGGTTAATACTCAAAGCATTTTCTACCATCACCTAACCCTCAGAGTCTTATTATTATGTGGTCACAAACTCATATTAATGAGGAATAATTCATGCACTGGGTGGGATTCGAACCAACGGATCCCTACGACACCTGGAATACCAGATTAGCGCGTTAACCACTTGTGACTACCAGTGCATTTCTTAGTTCTAATGGGGCAGTATGAGTAAGACGATATCATTTTTATTATAATTTCTGCAAAGTAAAAATATTAAGCTGATAAAGTTTAAAAGGTAAAAAACTGCAGTAGCGTTACATCAAGTTTCTCATAAATGTCTGTATTAAACAGAAAATGATCATTAAAAAACCTCCAACTACACTCAACCATGGTTTCACGAGATAAGAAGGCCATTTTACAGGCACTTCCGAAAGGTGTCCTATCAGGGTTGGATTTATATAGAGGTAAAATGGGCAGATAACCGGGGCCCTGCGCTTTCAGGAACTTACAATAGATATTAGTATTTTTCAGGCGTGGCCGGTGAGAAAATGTTTTGGGGGTGCTGCCACATGAACCGAACTGAAAAGGGATTTATAGATTCGCTCTTTTAATACCTACCGAGTTTGAGTTTGTTTATAATAAATAAATGATTCTAGAAATGTGCATTGATTTTCACTGTTTACGAGCTCAGACTTGAGAAAAAAAACCTTTTTTTTTTCTTATCGTCTGGGGGTTTCTATGCACTGGGGTTAATAATTAAAATATTAGGTTTCTATGCACCTAAATGCAATAGTATATTATTGTGTGTGTATGCGTGAATAAATAAATAAGTACAGAGAATAAATAAATAAATAGAGTTCCTTCAGACAGGTCGTATACCTTTCTTGCAAACCGGCCATGCCTCTGAACATGCGCCGCCATAATCTCACAGTCCTACACACTAAGCGCCTTTTTTTTTTTTTTTTTTTTTTTTTTTTTTTGGCATTGGTAGGCAAGGCCATTCTATACAGCCAAAGCGCGTAGTTAACCTAAGCATTACAAAGGGGGCCCTGCGCTAGAAAAATGCCGGGGCCCCTTGGTTTGCTAGTCCGGCCCTGCGGTCTATTAAAATTCCGACCCTGCGGTCTATTAAAATTCCGACCCTGCGGTCTATTAAAATTCCGGGCCTCGGCCTATTAAAATTCCGGCCCTGCGGTCTATTAAAATTCCGGGCCTCGGCCTATTAAAATTCCGGCCCTGTGGCCTATTAAAATTCCGGCCCTGAGGCCTATTAAAATTCCGGCCCTGAGGCGTATTAAAATTCCGGCCCTGAGGCCTATTAAAATTCCGGCCCTGCGGCCTATTAAAATTCCGGCCCTGCGGTCTATTAAAATTAAGAGTTCCCCACTTAAGAAACTTTGTATACAGTTTTCTTAGCAGCCATTACACTGATGATAACGGGGCTTGGTAATGGAGGAAAAGTTTTTAATGTTCCCTAACTAATAAAAATATTGTGTTTAATAGGAATATTATCTTTGAAAGATATTCAGTGTCTTTTAAAAACTTGCATTTATTCATTAAGCTGATTAGGGGCCCTGACTGAATAATAATAATAATTCCGTGTCCGTGAGATAGGCTCAGATACCTATATCACGGTGGTGAGAGAATTATATGGACGCCCTTAAGATCCATCAATGTCTAGACTTCTTCTATGTCCATTGATTCTATTCGGTTTTAACGTCCTGATTTGACTCAGGTTTTTTACCCTCCATTCGCTGACCAACTAAGCTAGACTATACAATATTTATATTGTATGGTTTTATTTTATTTATTGTTATGTGTCTTATTTATTTACCTACCTACTACTTTTTTGTTTAGTTTCTTGACAATGTATAGTATTATTTGATTTAAGCTTAGTCAACGGTCTTTATTTTCAATGTCATAACATTGTAATTTACTTTTGTTTTATTCCCTTAGTATTAGATTAATTTTAAGTATTGACTTTGTAAGATGCCCTCGGGCTTTATTTACAATAAAAATTATTCTATTCTATTCTATTCAGGTACCCACATTAACCTCACCCTGCCTGGATTGGATCAAAAGTTTAAGTGAAATTATTGTTTCTGTATCTGAGTAATAGATAAATAAATCACTTGTTTTATTTTTCATATTTTTTGTATACAGAGGACCCATCCTAAGCCATTTTTATTTGGCTTTTAAGTAGTTTATATTATTGTAAAATGTTACTGTCACAATAAAATATTTAAATTGAATTAAGTAGTCACCGTGGTAGAGTGGGTAAATCACTAGGCTTGCATGCACGGTGACCTGGGTTCGATCCCAAGCAGGGCAGGATTTTTTATGCTCTGTACCTACTTTTATGTCCGGGGACCACTCATACCTCGTGAGGAAAACTGAGTGGCTGCTTTTTATGTGAGCAGCGACCAGTGGAGGAATTATTAGCAAAAATAAGATATTGAGATTATCAAGCAAAAGAAAATGTCCAATTATTCTGAGCTACCCACTAAAATTGTGATATATCATCCTTACCCTCTAATTGTTATTTACATTTAATTTAAGCACTACTTATATACGTATATTCTTCTTCTTTTATTCCGTCGTATCCCACTCAAGCAGGATCGACGTTGTTCAACCTCATGGTTGAGATTGGTTGGTTTTGGCATATTTTTTACGGCTGGATGCCCTTCCTAACGCCAACGATTCTATTGGATTTAACGTTCTGAATTAGAACGGGGGTTTTATCCTCCATTCGCTGGGAATCGTAACAGCTACGCACATTAACCTCTTCCAGCCAAGGTAGGGCCGGAAATGCCAGGCTCACATGTACGAAGAAACTTATATACGTATATTAACACACAGAAACAGATTTATTTATATCTTGATTGCTATTGAAAGAAGTCTACTATAGTATTTCCAAAGCGTGATTTGGATGACGTATCATGGTTTGATTGCTTCGATTTGATGTTCGTAATTCGTATGGCTGTGGTTAACTCATGACTCATTGGTTCAGCGTCATTAGGCATAGCATGGGCAAGATCAAGGCCAGACGCCATGATGGCTTTGCTTGGTAGTTGGTTTAGTTGGTTATTCATTATGGTAACTACTTACTATACTTACCACTGTGGTAACTACTTACCTCTGGTGATACCTGGTACTTGTGAGTAAGTATACCATACGGACAAACACTAGCATCGTGCTAAAGAATGGACTGTTTTAACTTCATTTTTTTTCATTACTGTTGTGTTACAGTCCAAAATATATAAAGAGAACAATTTTCAGGTCAAATTTACCCTGGCTATTCTCAGTAGGTGGAAAACATATTCTTCATAAGAGAAACCTGGATATAAAAGAACAATTTTCAGGTCAAATGTACCTTGGCTATTCTAAGTATAAAGGTAAGTAAATAAACTCTTCAGAAGAGAAACCTGGATGTAAAAGAAAGAAATAATTGGTTCCTTGAGATCTCTTATATCCAGGCTCGACTGTAGGTACTATTTATTTATTATATTACTCATTTATTTTCCAAATTAACTGGTTAAACCCATGTGTAATTATATTCCTATACGTGTTGTATGGGATTGCAAAATCCATTCACTTTGTAGTGCATCGAAGTGATTTCGCTCCCCCTCACATCTCAGACTAGTCCCCATCTTATCTGTCAATGAACTGTCACCTTGTGAAATAAGCTCAGCCCTTATTCAATCTGACTTGTTCCCATCCTCATTCTCCCTCTCTTTCCTTTCCTCCTTCTCTCCCTCCTTCTCTCTCTCTCTCTCTCTCGCTCCTTCCTTTCCTCCTTCTCTCTCTCTCTCCTTCCCTTTCTCCTTATCTCCCTCCTTCTCTCTCTCTCTCCTTTCCTTTCCTCTTTCTCTCCTTCCTTATCTCTCTCTCCTTCCCTTTCTCCTTATCTCCCTCCTACTCTCTCTCTCCTTCCTTTCCTCCTTCTCTCCCTCCTACTCTCTTTCTGCTTCCTTTCCTCCTTCTTTTCCTCCTTCTCTGTCTTCTTTCCTTCCTCCATATCTCCCTCCTTTTCTCTCTTCTTCTCTTCCTCCTTCTCTCTCCTCTTTCTTTCCCCTTGTCCCATCTCACTTCCCTTCTTTCATTACTTCCTCTCTCCCTTCTCTTCTTCTCTCTTCTTCTTTCTTTCCCCTTGTCTCAACTTACTACTTCCTCTCTCCCTACTCTTCTTCCTTCTTCTCCTTTCTTTCTAGTGCATATCAGTTGGGTGAAAGAAATAGACCACAAACTTCAGAAATAATGTATTACTTCCGAGAAATTTCTAATATTAGAAATCGGAAGTATTGTGTTCGTTTTTGTAAAAAAAAATATTTTTTTGCTCCGATTTCAATTTTTTTCATATTTCTGGACGTTTCATAACCTCCTGAGCAAATTTGGTTTTGTGTCCGTCTATCGGTCTGTCTGTTAAAACGATTCCTTGTAACGCGCAAATCTCGGAAACTACTCGACCGATTTCGATGAAATTTTGCACACATTTAGGAGACATTCTGTAGATAGTCCCATTTTAAATTCATCGAGTTCGTACTAGCGGCTCTGGGTGAAAGAGACCATGCGCCTGACCACTAACTTTTTACTTAAACGCTTATATCTCGTGAACGGTTCACCCGATTTCGATGAAATTTTGTATGTATATGCATATTATTGTTTTACATAGGTTTTTTTATTTTTTTTTTAATTAATTATAATTTGACTCTGATATTTAAGAAAATCCGAAATTTTGGACAATAAAGTCAAAAAATAAGAACCACGACTTGCCGATACAGAATTTTTTGTAGAATCTAGAATGTAGAAAAAACGGTTTTCTACCATATAAAACAAATTTGAAGAAAATCGGTTCAGCCGTTTTGGAGATATAAGTAATTTAGTATAAAAACTCAAAATTCGCACGTGTACACAATGTGAAACAATCACGAGGAAGTATTGTGTCCATAATTGGCAGTGTTTTTTTTGTGTATTTAATAAATGTATTTATTTGTGTAATTATATTACAATTTTTAGTGGGTAGTGCAGAATTATAGGACTTTTTTAATGGATATGGAAAAGTCCCATAAAGATATGGAACTTTTCCATAACTATTAACTAGCGGGCTGTCGCCCGCTTTGCCGTCCGAGGCATGGCCGTGAAAGCAAAAAATCCTATTTCGCCAATGGCAGGTGTTGTAGTGGGAATTTCAAAAATTCCTCTAGAGTCTAGACTATAAGACAAAGCTACCTACCAAATTTCAGTTTCCTAGGACTTACCAGTTCGGAGAAACAGTGATGAATCAGTGAGTGAGTGAGTCAGTCAGTCAGTGAGTGAAACTCTCTTTTATAAGTATAGATATCCTAATATCTTATTTTTGCCTATAATTACGCCACTGGTCGCTGCTCACATTAAAGCAGCTACTTGTTTTTCCTCACGACATATCGCCGCTGCAAACACAAACTGTCGTATCTGCAAATTTTGCCATTTTCAGTTAAGAAGCGCACAGTGGTTCGTGCTTTCTGAGAATCTTTGAAACTCACATACGACTAACCTTAAAACTTGAATACTTCGGGAAGGAGTTGAGATACAGATACGACAGTTCGTGACGTGAAAAAGGAAGTTTCAAACCACTATGTGCGCTTCTTAACTGAAAATGGCAAAATTTGCAGATATGACAGTTTGTGTTTGCAGCGGCGATATGAGTGGACCCTGAACACCCAAGAACAGACCAAAAAAACTCCTGCCCATCAGATGGGGATCGAACCCATGTGTGACTACTGAATATTATATGATGAGGTACAAATGAAATATAATAATTACCTGCTGATGAGAGCAAATAAGCTCGAAACAGCTACATATCTAGCTATTTTCTGATATTCATGTATACAAATGTAGTAAATGTACATCTAGTACAATTTCTCACTTTTCTGTTTAGACTGAAAAAAGTGTTGTATCGGAGTTTTCCTGATAGTTAAAGTTGGAGGAAAAAAAATCAAAATGCCAAGTCATCGATTATGATGGGAACAAATTTCAGCTTTCCAAACAGTTTTCGTAAGCTAATGACACCTGTACGCGTGACTATCCCATTCAGCTAATAGCATGGTTGTCTCTCTGAGGTGTAAAATATTCACAGCCAATGGCCAGGCTAGGCTTTTCCATATTTGATGAGGATAGCCATTGAAATGACACACATGGAAGTGTTATTAGACTAACTTCACCTATTAGATTTTTACTAACTTCACTTCGGTATATAACTCTTACTAATATACTTATCCATTTTTGAAAAACTAAAATGGACGATACAAGAGAAAGATACAGTTTTATTGTCTGATAAAAAAAGAGCGAGCCGACCTTAGTAGCTTGATCAATAAGGCGGACTTGTAACTTGGAGGTCGGTGGTTCAAGTTCCGGTTTCATCTTATAGATTTTGTAAAGCGAATTTGAGTTTGTGCGAGACGTTTGGAGAAAATTAGTTGGATAGATCCCAGATCCAAATCCACCTGAAACAGCGTCTCATGCAGCCTGGCTGTGCAGAGGGGGAATGCAGCAAGTATGCTTTCAGCTCTTCCCTCAGCTGAGTTTATAGAAGTCTACAATCGATATATATTATCTAGTTCATATTTGTTTCACAACTACATAAATATCAACAAAAAAAATTCTCTTTATAAAATATAAAAAATGCGCTCCAAGTCTGAGGAACCAGGCACTGTGCCCATCACAGTTGCCGCATTTCCTCTGTAGATATCACTATTGTGATTAACACAAATATGATAACTACAATAAAACATTTATTTATTTATTTATTTATTTTACAATAAACGGATTACAAAAGATCCTTTTCTAACTATTACATTAAATTGGTTCCCTAGCTAATGAAATTATAATTATTCTATCTTATTTTAATACCTATTATAAATCTAAATCTAATGAAAAAAATATCTAATTCTAATGCTAAACTAAAGTTAAGGTATATGCTTGGCATGAAAAAAAAAAAAAAAAAAAAAAAAAAAAAAAATATTGTTGGTTAAAAAACAAAAAACACAGAAACATACAGGTAAAAACAAAATAAAGACTAGATCGAAGAGGAACTTAAAGTTTGTAGTGGAACTAAATTAGACTAGAAGATAAAAGATTAAGAAATGTGGTATCTATGAGGAAAGGTCAGTAAAACATTGATTATTATAGAATAACCTCACTTCTTGTGAGGAAGTGCAGAAAAAGTCAATGTGGTCCTTGATCATGTTAGCCGACCGCTGGAATCTTATCATAGGGCTGTTCTGTAAATAATTTGTTCGTGCGAAAGGAGGTCGAAATGGGAGTGAGGAACGCGTAGCATAGCCAGGAACATTGATGCTGATTGATTCCAGTAGGTCAGGAGTATCCAGTTTAGAGGTAAGGATATTATGGAAGTAGATCATGTCGTACATCTCCCTCCTCACTGATAAAGGCATTAAATTGGCAGATTTTTCAAGATTACTATAGGATAGGTCACTTACTCTCATTTTTCTTCCCAAGGTTTTCAGAGCCTTATGCTGAATAGTTTCTATTCTCCCAGAATGATATTTATACAAAGGATTCCATACAGTAGAAGCAAACTCCAGAACACTCCGAACCAGCGAACAATATAGGATTTTGAACGACAGATGATCAGGGAACTTTTTTGTCGATCTAGTAATAAAACCAAGCATTCCAGAAGCTTTTTTTTTTTTTTTTTTTTTGATTAATTCACGTTATAAAAAAAATTAAATTTAAAATACAAAATTTGAAAATGGCAATCCGCATGTCTTGAGGCCATGCCTCCTCATGTCTTCAGGCCATGCCTCCTCATGTCTTGAGGCCATGCCTCCTCATGTCTTGAGGCCATGCCTCCTCATATCTTCAGGCCATGCCTCCTCATGTCTTCAGGCCATGCCTCCTCATGTCTTGAGGCCATGCCTCCTCATGTCTTGAGGCCATGCCTCCTCATGTCTTCAGGCCATGCCTCCTCATGTCTTCAGGCCATGCCTCCTCATATCTTGAGGCCATGCCTCCTCATGTCTTCAGCCATGCCTCCTCATGTCTTCAGGCCATGCCTCCTCATATCTTCAGGCCATGCCTTCTCATGTCTTCAGGCCATGCCTCCTCATGTCTTCAGGCCATGCCTCCTCATGTCTTCAGGCCATGCCTCCTCATGTCTTCAGGCCATGCCTCCTCATATCTTGAGGCCATGCCTCCTCATGTCTTCAGCCCATGCCTCCTCATGTCTTCAGGCCATGCCTCCTCATGTCTTGAGGCCATGCCTCCTCATGTCTTGAGGCCATGCCTCCTCATGTCTTGAGGCCATGCCTCCTCATGTCTTCAGGCCATGCCTCCTCATGTCTTGAGGCCATGCCTCCTCATATCTTCAGGCCATGCCTCGGCTGCGATACTAATTGGGGCGATTCCGCCCACGGGACCAGACACAGAGAGGCTATTAGGCGGTAAGTGGCTATCTCGTCCACGCCACACGGAACACCCTAATTACCTGCGGGCCTTGACAAACTCGCTGGTAACTTTGTATCGAAAATTATACTTGTCGAGAAGTTTTAACCTGTAATTTAGGCTTCTCCATTCGTTTCTCTTTAGATTAAGAATTCATCAGACTGTGGAAACTCTTTGGATTAAGAATTCATCAGGCTATAAACTCACATAAGGTTTCGGAGACTCACACAAGGTTTAGGAAACTCACACAAGATTTTGGGAACTCACACAAGGTTTTGAAAACTCTCACAACTTTAGTACGATCCAGGCCCCAGTGCAAAGGCAGTGGCTGTGGAAACTCTTTGGATTAAGAATTTATCAGGCTGGAAACTCACACAAGGTTTTGAAAACTCTCACAACTTTAATAAGATCTAGGCCCTAGTGCAAAGGCAGTGGCTGTGGAAACTCTTTGGATTAAGAATTTATCAGGCTGGAAACTCAGACAAGGTTTTGGAAACTCACACAATATTTTGGAAACTCACACAAGGTTTTAGAAACTCACACAAGATTTTGGAAACTCACACAAGGTTTTGGAAACTCACACAACTTTAGTAAGATCTAGGCCCTAGTGCAAAGTCAGTGGCTGCGGAAACTCTTCGGATTAAGTTTATCAGGCTGGAATCTCACAAAAGGTTTTGGGAAGTCACACAAGGTTTTGGAAACTCACACAGTTGTAAGATCTAGGACCTAGTGCAAAGTCAGACCTGGTGATCTCACAATAACATTATGAATTGACCGATTAAGCTTCTATACGGAGTCTTATTATTATTATATGGTCACAAACTCAAATTAATAAGGAAAATTCATGCACTGGGTGTGATTCAAACCAACGGATCTCTACGCTACCTGGATTACCAGACTAGCGCGTTAACCACTTGACTACCAGTGATGCATATAAAAAATTCGAAATCTTCATAAAAATAGAGGAAGCATTGAGAGCGGAAGAAACATTGCTCCCCCTTTTACTAGAAGGAAGTTCTTTTCAAATACTTCGACATCACATGCTAAACTGTCATTTTAAAAAGTCATTATAGTAAAATAGGTACCTAATACCACTGCCTTTTATTTTGTGCCTTCCTCTGTAATCAACAGAGAATTTTTTATTCCTTCAAATCGGGCACCCTATAATATTCTCCTAATCTTGCACGAACTATTTCTCATATGGCTATGACTTACCCTTTTTTTAACCTTTTTTCCTACTTCATATTTTTAATATCCCATGTTCTTGACTCTTTCAATCTCTCTCTCTCTCTTTCTTTCTTTCTCTCTCCCAAGCTCTCTTCTTCTCTCTTTTTACACACTCTTTCTCTCTGTCTGACACTATCTCCCTCTCTATTACACACTATTTCCCTCTCCACCTCTCTCTCTCTCTCTCTCTCTCTCTCTCTCTCTCTCTCTCTCTAACACTCTCTTTCCCTCAAAATTTCAATTCAATTGAAATTCAATTCAATCTCTCTCTCTCCTGTTTCTGTATCTTCTTTCTCTTTATCCCTCTTTCTCTTTATCCCTCTTTCTCTCTCTCTTCTCTCTTCTCTCTCTCTCTCTCTCTCTCTCTCTCTCTCTCTCTCTCCTCCTCTCTCTCTCTCTCTCTCTCTCTCTCTCTCTCGGATTTTCATTTTAGCTTGTTTTTTGCCACTAGCCCAAAAAGTGAAGTTCACCTTACAACGTAATTGAAAATGTATAATCTCTTGATGTGAATAAATTTACCACATTTTCAATTCAATTCAATCTCTCTCTCTCTCCCTCTCTCTCTTACTCTCTCTCTCTCTCTCTCTCTCTCTCTCTCTCTCTCTCTGTCACTGTTCATCTAAATAAAACACAATATCTCCTGTCATAACAGGATAAAAGATCCTATTAGACCATTATGATTGAGACAATTACGCCCGGCATACCATACATCGTATTATGTTTTTTTTTTTTTTTTCAGGCAATCATTATGTCCTCAGTAATACTCGTATACCTACCTACTTATTAAGGGACCCCTTTTTTTCCCTGATATTATCACAGGTAAATCATCCTTAAATAATCCGAGCCATTAAGCCATAAACTGTGTCCTTTTACAAGGGTTCCACAATCTACCAATGTATATTATATAAGAATATGTATATTATATCATCAAGCTACTTCTGAGGTCGGTATTAGGTGTTAAATTTAAGAAATTCCAATAATAATAACAAATTCCACTAGCCTTGGGGTCAAGGCTAGTGAAAAATCAGGTAATAGTACAGCAAGTTTCTATCTATCACAAAAAATAAGCCAAGCTATTCAAAAAGGAAATGCGGCGGCAGTTGTGGGCTGTGTGCCCCAGGGAGATGAGTTGGTTGACTTGTTTTATACATAGTAAAATAAATATTACTGACAATACAAATATCTAAAAAAAAATACCGACCTTAGTAGCTTGATCTATAAGGGAGCGGACTTGTAACCTGGAGGTCGGTGGTTCAAGTCCCCGGTTTCAGCGTAGATTTAGTAAAGCGAGTTTGAGTAGTTGTGATATCACGAAAGTGATTAACACAAATATGATAACTTTCAACTTTCAATCTAAAAAAAAGAAACAAAGTGCACAGAATAGAAGACTGAAAGGTGGCCAGATTGGACCTCTGGACTCGTGAAGAAGTCAAGCGATGTCCGGTAACACTAGGGCAATTCGTTCAAATATTTATTAAAAACCAAAATGTGTAAATTAAAAATGAGAGCATTCGAGCTTGAAAAAAAAAAAAAAAAAAAAAAAAAACAAACAAAAGGAAAGGGTACACCCATGCATGGTGAAAAAATGCGACGCTTTCAAAATGCTACCTCGACTCAAAATTCCTGTAAATGTAATCTTGCAATGTACTGCCATAGTTCGAATGACCATCGATGTTAAAGCACAAAAAAAAAAAAAAAAAAAATTACTGCCTTATTTGAACTGCACGACGCAACGGTGACAGCCAGACTATAGGACTAATAAGTCCCATTAGTCCAACAGTTAGCCCAAGACGTATTATTTAAATAGGGTTACTTGTCATTTCCCAACTGGGTTTCGAACCCGCGACCTCTGAATTACCAGACGGACTAGACCGACGCGACGCCGACGCATTGACCATTGAACTACTGGGATCGACTATTTTTATGGCGTCTCAGTTTTCGTGATGTGAATGGCTCTTTAAGGCTCACTCTCCTATAGTTTAATCTCTAAAGGAGGAATTTACTCAGAACCTTAACGGAGAACTTTTTACGACTTTGGCAAGTGACTCATTAAATTCGAAATTAAATTTCACCATTAGCTACTTTGTAATTGGTATTTCAATCTTCTTTTACTTTGTCTTATCCTGCTAAAGCAGGGTCGACGTTGTTAAACCTCATGGTTGCGGTTGGTTGGTTTTGGCACATTTTTTACGGACGGATGCCCTTTCTAACGCCAAAGATTCCGTTTGGTTTTAACGTCCTGATCAGGACGGGGGTTTTACCCTTAGTTCGCTGGGATTCGTTCCAGCTTCCCCTAACTCGCCAGCCTCACGTGTTTGAAAGGAACAGAATTTTATTCGAAAAGTCTTCCCCAACCGAGGATCGAACTCGGGATCTCTGGAGTCTCATTACGCCACGGAGGCTGTATTTTAGTAGCCGTAGTAGCCCTTTCCAGAATCACTCTCCACTCTCAAAATCCCCGAATCTCCGTTTCAACACTCACACAACGCATTCTGATTTTTTTTTTTTAAATTGGGTTTAACGTCGCTTTCAACTGCATGGTCATATCACGACGGCGGTGTTACTCTCTATTCACATGAAACTCACAAACCTTCTACCCACATTAACCTCACCCAGCCTGTGTTGGGCCGTAATGCAAGCATCACGAAGTCTTCACCTCGCTGAACGTTGCTAAACTTCGGTAATCCTACGAGAACCGATGCATTCAACGCGCCATCGACGCTGGCACGCACTCTGATTGGTTATTGCGTTCAAATTAACCAATCAGAGTGCATTGTGTGACGCTTGAAAGGGAGATTCCTAGATTATGAGAGTGCTTTCCGCTTTCTGAATATTTTACCTTCCAGATCATGTGTACACACAGTATATTTTGTATTTAAAAAAACTAAATTATAATATAATAAGTCTGGCTGGACGACTATAAACAGGGAGTACACCAGCAGTCTGGCTGGGGGACTATAAACAGGGAGTAGACCAGCAGTCTGGCTGGGGGACTAATAAACAGAGAGTACACCAGCAGTCTGGCTGGGGGACTACAAACAGGGAGTAGACCAGCAGTCTGGCTGGGGGACTATAAACAGGGAGTGGATCAGCATTGGCTTGGTTCTGGGGGCCCTTGTCAATTATTAGCCTCCTTGTAAAGACAGTGGTAGAAGTGCTGAGTCATTCCTCCACTGTCTGGCTACCATCGTTCACGATGACGCCACCCTATGATGATGAATATTTGTTTTTTTTTTTTTTTAGTTTAGGTTTAACGTCGCTTTAAATTGCATGAACATATCATGATGGGCGTTTTACCGTTCATTTGCTGGAAACTCACAAAACCCAGCTACTCTAAATAAACTCAGCTCCCAGCCTGAGTGGGGCCACCAGGAATAGCCAAGAAGAGTATCAGGAGAGTTCGAATTTGAATGGTCACCCTCCTTCCTAAGTTGTCACCAATCTCGAAGTAGGTTAACTTCAAATTACAAAGTGCACATGGGCTAGGAACAAAACAGAGAAAGGGAGGGAGAGAGAGAGAGAGAGAGAGAGAGAGAGAGAAAGAGAGAGAGAGAGGGGGGGGGTGTAGGTGGGGTGAAAATGATTTTTTATTCCAAATTCCCCAAGGAAGGAGTGAGAGAAGAGAGAGTAAGGAGGGGGCAATACTACAATGTAGGGCCAGAGAGAGAGAGAGAGAGAGAGAGAGGGGGGGGGGGGGCAGGGTTGTTACCACTTTGCCACTCCTGAATAGATTTTATTATTTCATGCTGTTTCCGAGTGGGAGTCAGTCCTCAGACAGGGTGGAACCAGTGATCGATTCCAGGGCATGGCTATTTTTTTTTTTTTTTTTTTTTTCCTGATGATCAACAATGCTAAATAGCATAAGGATTGGTCGAACGGTTTCGGAGGAAATTTTTTTTATTTTATTATGGAGAGCAGGTAAATTTTATAACCAATTCAAAACGATGTGCGGGGCTAATTAGCACTTTTCATTTTTTCATCAATTATTTCAAAAAAATAAATCCCCCTCCTACGTATAACTAACGTAACCGGAACCGTATAAAATACATTACTTCAGGAGGAGATATAAAAGAAAGTAGGTATGTAGGTAGGTTAAAAACATTGTGGAGTATTGTTATAAATAACATAAGATTTTAGACTTAAAAAACGAAAATTACAGGACATGATAATGGTATGTTACTTGATTTCAAAATACATGTTTACAATTTTATCTTTATACATATAAATTAATAATCAATATATCTACCGAAGCGGCTGAACCAACTGAGATGAAAATTGGCAAAAGGTTCCTTTTGTCATGTTGTGGACATACTAAGAACGGGTTTTTAAAAAATACATATAAGAGCTACGCAAAAGAGCGAGAATTGACATAATACTTCCCATTTAGGTGCTGGGTGAACACGAGCGCACCGGAAGGTATATCCTTTACAAACAACTGTAACCAAATTTTGAATACAATTTTTTGTCGGCGTGGGGGATCGAACCCGGGACCTTCCGCATGGCAAGCGAGTGCTTAACCACTGAGCTAATCGTGTCCGTCTCCATGTCCATTGTCCATGCTACCCACTAAAAATTGTGACCTAATAATAATAATAATAATGCCACTCTTTAGTGGAAGATAAGCACCAGGCGAGCTTAACACTTAGACGACCGGGTGTACCACCGGTGGTACACGCGTGTCTGTACGGAATGGACCGGGTGTACCACCGGTGGTACACGCATGTACTACGCCTGTGAATAGCCTAAACATCGCCGGTCCCACGGGAGAGTTCACTAAAAACATGCCCGTCGTCTATGTGTTAATGCTCAAAGCATTTTCTACCACCTAACCCTATATAAGAGTCTTATTATTACTTGGCCAAAAACTCAAATAAATGAGGAAAAATTCATGCACTTCATGGGATTCAAACCAACGGATCCCTAATAAACTACCTGGATTACTAGACTAGCGTGTTAACCACTAAACTTGACCACCCGTATACTTGTTGTAATCTTTTTTTTTTTAATTCATCCCTCGGATTTTATGGGGCTCGAATACCAAAACGCCAGCCTCCGTGGCGTAATGGTTGTGACTATACTGCCCGTAGTCCAGAAATCTCGAGTTCGATGCTCGGTTGGGGCAGACTTTTCGCACAGAAAAGTCGCTATTCCTACCCTACCTGGATTTTTTTTGTTTGTTGATTTTAACATATTAACGGGGTTAACCCATGTTTATTTTTTGTAAAATAATTACAAACAAAAACTTATAAGCCAGCGTCGATGGCATGTTGAATACACCGGTTCCCTTCAGAACACCGAAGTTAAGCGACATCCAGCGAGGTTAAGACTTGGATGGGTGACCATTCAAATTCTAATTCTCGTGACGCTGGCTTTTCCCGGCCCCACTCAGGCTGGGTGAGGTCAATGTGAGTAGCAGATTTGTGAGTTTCCTGCGAATGGAGGGTAAAAACCCCCGTCGTGATATGACCATGGCAGTTGAAAGCGACGTTAAACCCCACTTAAAAAAAAAAAAAAAAAAAAAAAAAAAAAAAAAAAAAAACTTATACTAAGATATAATATAAATACCAAGAATAAACTTAATTAAAAATTGATAGTTGAAAATTGGATTACCAGACTCTAGCGCGTTAACCACTTGACTACCAGTGCACTTTGAGTGTGAGTTATTAAAAAATGCTTTCAGCAATAACCTTCCACCTCAAGGGTATTTTACTATCACAGATGGGTTGAAAATCTACCATCCAGTTTTCCGTGTAAAAGAATGTCAACAATCCTTCGTCTTTCTTTAAGGGCGGGCATCACACTGTATATTCTAAACGTTTCTTATTTTTAAAGCAGCATCCTTGAGGTCTTGTGGGATGAATATGGCCAATTGTTCTTTCTTAAAAAGGTTATCTTTTCTTCCTGATATAAAAAGTTTAAAAATATCGTAGAGGTATTTCTCGCTCTATCAGTAAAAAAAAAAACAAAAAAAAAAAACATATAAAAGGTTCTTCTATGGCGGGATGAAAAGGAAAATTCTATTATTTTTGTGCAAGTTGCGTTAGGTAGGACTCTGCACTCTGCTTTTCTGATTCGGATTTAATGTCGCTTTCAACTGCATGGTCGAATGGTGGCGGACTTGTAACCTGGAGGTCGGTGGTTCATGTCCGACGCCTTATTGATCAAGCTACTGAGGTCGGTTAAATCTACTAACTACTACAGATTATAACTACTTTGAGTAGCTGGTTTGTGAATTTCCAGCGAAAGGAGGGTAAAACCCCCGTCGTGATATGACCATGCCGAAAGAGAGCTTGAATCCAACAAACAAACAAAAAATGAAATCGGAGCAAAAAATATTTTTTTTTACAAAAACAAACACAATAGGTACTTCCGATTTCGCATTTTTCGCACGGTGATTTCGCACGGTGACCTGGGTTCGATCCCCAGTGGGGCAGGATTTTTTCTGCTTTGTTCTTGGGTGTTCGGGGTTCACTCAAATGAGTATATAACTGCTCTAATGAGAGCAGCGACCAGTGGCGGAATTATAGGCAAAAACAAGATATTAGGATATTAAAAGATATGGCAAAATTTCTATAAATTGTGATATAATGAGCGCACGAATAGCTCAGTGGTTAAGCACTCGCTTGCCATGCGGAAGGTCCCGGGTTAGAACCCCCGCGCCGACAAAAATTTGTATTCAAAATTTGGTTACAGTTGTTTGTAAGGGATACCTTCCGGTGCGCTCGTGTTGACCCAGCACCTAAATGGGAAGTATTGTGTCACTTCTCGCCCATTAGAGGGGAGGCATACTACGGGATGGGCAGGCTACAACACAGACCACAAGCGTCTACAGTAGCTCCTGTTTCATGGCTACGAAACAAAAAAGGCTGTGAAACACTCATCTATTTTTTTTTTTTTTTTAAATAAATAAAAATAACACAAAGAAACACATTTTAAAATATTAGAAAATGTCTCGGAAGTAAATATCCAAGCTCCCCGACGACTCCCGGCGAGTGAGCAGAACAAGTTTTAAAGCAAACTGGCAGAGAAAGCCAAAAGTCAAGAACAAAAGGCTAAAAGACCAATATGTTGGAATGAAATATTTAAACGGGGAGAAGAGGAAACACACAGAATAAGAGGTGGAATTCTTTTTTTTTTATTAAAATAGTTTTAACACGGACGTTTTTTTCGAGCAAAAACACTTCGGAAAGAAGTTATTTTTTGTGTGTGCTATTTTTTGGTTTAACGTCGCTTACATATGGTCATATCAGGACGGGGGTTTTGCTCTCCATTCGCTGGAAACTCACAAGATAGCTACTCAAATAATCTCACCCAGACTGAGTGGGGCTGGGTATAGTCAGCATCACGAGGGTTAGAATTTGAATGGTCACCCATCCAGCTCCCAGCCTCGCTGGACGTTGCTTAACTTCAGTGACACATAATGAGAACTGGTGTATTCAACGTGCCAGCGACGCGACGCACGCTGCCTTTATGCACTCTTTAAAAACACATTTCCGCCAGCTTCGGAGGCACGTTGAATACACCAGTTGAACCAGTTCTCATTCAGTCACAAAAGTTAAGCAACGTCCAGCGAGGCTAGGACTTGAATGAATAGAATAGAATAGGTTATTTTTACTGTACAATAAAATTATAAGACATTTCACAGCCATAAATTAAAGATACAAAGTCAATTATAAAACCTTGGGTGATCTTTAAATTCGAATCACCGTGGTGCTGCAGGCTATTCCCGGCCCCACTCAGGCTGGGTGAGGTGAATTTGAAAATAGCTGGTCTGTGAGTTTCCAACGAATGCAGTGATATGCATAGCATTCGTCGTGTTATGACCGTGCAGCTGAAATTGACGTTAAACCCGAATTAAAAAATCACAATATCAAAACACACGCATAGCGATTTACAAGTGGGTGCCAAATCAATGCACCCTATTAAATAGCGTTTTTTAGCTAAGAACTAATTACTGTATAGTTAGTAATGGGTATTTTGCTGTATAAATAAATAAATTGACCCAGCACCTAATTGGGAAGTACTGTGTCACTTCTCGCCTATCACAGACCACAGGCTACAACACAGACCACAAGCGTCTACAGTAGCTCCTGTTTCATGGCTACGAAATAAAAACGGCTGTGCCAGCGTCGATGGCATGTTGAATACACCGGTTCCCGACAGAACATCGAAGTTAAGCGACATCCAGCGAGGTTAAGACTTGGATGGGTGACCATTCAAATTCTAATTCTCGTGACGCTGGCTTTTCCCGGCCCCACTCAGGCTGGGTGAGGTCAATGTGAGTAGCAGGTTTGTGAGTTTCCTGCGAATGGAGGGTAAAACCCCCGTCGTGATATGACCATGGCAGTTGAAAGCGACGTTAAACCCCACTTTAAAAAAAAAAAAAAAAAAAAACGGCTGTGAAACACTCATCTTGAAAAAAAAAAAAAAAAAAAAAAAACACGTTTAGCGATTTACAAGAGGGTGCCAAATGAATTCACCCTATTAGCTAAGAACTAATTTAGTTAGTAATGGGTCCGCCCGTTTTTTGTTATACAAATAAATAAAAAGACGGACGTCTAGTTACGGACCACTCGAACTGAAAGGCCCATCCCATTTTTCTTACTCCACTCCCCCCTCTGCCTCTTCACTCCAGGACCGCTTTGAAACGTACGAATAAAACCCTTTTCCCCGGATCTTCCCTAGGGACTTGGCAACACTGAAAGCTGCGCTGTCGACACAGATCAGAGTGCTGACAAGAGCTCAAGCTCCCTAGCTGGGAAGAAAATGGGAGAGACGTTGGGCATCAAGTTTGTGTCAATTATTCTACAGATTTTCTCTCTGTCCCGTTAGCTCAGTGGTAAAGGCGGCACTCTGTGAATCCAAAGATTCCTGGGGTCGTGGGTTCGAAACCCCGCTGGGACATGACATGTTATCCTCCCATTTGGGATTTTTACCACATAATAATATGTCTTGGGCTTACTGCTGGAATAATGGGACTTTAATATAGTCCTAATCGGGCAATATAAATAAGGCGATATTATTATTATTATTATTTTATAGTGAAATGGGATAAAGGTAGAGTAGGGATCCGTTGGTTCGAATCCCACCTAGTGAAGAAAATGGGAGAGACTTTGGACATCAAGTTTGTGTCAAGTATTCTACAGATATAAAAGTGAAATGGGAAAAAGTTAGAGTAGGGATCCGTTGGTTCAAATCCCACCCAGTGAAAAAAATGGGAGTGACTTTGGACATTAAGTTTGTGTCAATTATTCTACAGATTTTTTTTCAATTCAATTCAATTCAATGTATTTATTTATTGTAATAATAAAACAGATGTTGACCTTACAATGGCTTGATCAACATCCAATTACTTATAATCACATAACAATTAAAGAAAAAAAAATATATATATAATAAAAATAAAAAAAGGGAGAAAGAAGAAGAAAAAAAAAAAAAAAAATTAAAGTGAAATGGGATAAAGGTAGAGTAGAGATCCGTTGGTTCGAATCCCACCCAGTGAAGAAAATGGGAGAGACTTTGGGCATCAAGTTTGTGTCAATTATTCTACAGATTTTGTAGTAAAAAGGGATAAAGGTAGAGTAGGGATCCGTTGGTTCAAATCCCACCCAGTGAAGAAAATGGGAGAGACTTTGGGCATCAAGTTTGTGTCAATTATTCTACAGATTTTGTAGTAAAAAAGGGTAAAGGTAGAGTAGGGATCCGTTGGTTTGAATACCACCCAGTGAAGAAAATGGGAGATACTTTGAACATCAAGTTTGTGTCAATTATTCTACAGATTTTAAAGTGAAATGTGATAAAGGTAGAGTAGGGATCCGTTGGTTCGAATCCCACCCAGTGCAAGAATTTATCCTCATATATTTGAGTTTGTGACCCCATAATAATACGACTCTGAGGGTTATAGGTTGTAGAAAATGCTTTAAGCATTAACCTCGCCTGGTGGTTACCTTTCACGAAAGAGTTTTATTATTTATTATTATACATATAAAGGTATGGAGGAGTAAAAGAAATGGATAACTCATAATGTATAGGTATCTCATTGGTAATGAACCTGTCTCATAAAATCGGCCATTTTGGATAGTTGGAACACAGAAGAAATCACAACAAAATTAATTTTTCTTTACATGCTTTTGAAGGTAATAATAATAACGGTAGCCATATTGGATAGTTCCTTTTATGGGACAGTTGATACAGATGCCCTCCATGGATAAAGATGTCTTTGTAATGTACAAAAGCTGAAGTCTGTGAATATTATTATTCTAGGTATTTAAACAGGTTAAATCAATTTGGACATCAAGAATTGGATAGAACTCACTTGTGCCTTCTTATCTAATAAAGTGTTCTAACAATAGTTCCTAATTCGATAATTTCGACAAGAACTGCGGGCAATTATTGCGAGCGAGTTACAAAGGAGAGATTCTGGCAGGAAATTCTCCGGCTACTTGCAGAGTCCGGTCACGTATGTTGGAAGTAATAAAGTTCTGCAAACACAAAAAGAAAAGCTCCCGGAAAAGTTATGGCCCTATAATGTGGCTTTCTTTTTCCTTGAGTTTTCGCTATCGGAAAATATGCAGTGTGCTCCCGGCTAAGTTATTGTTCTTGCTTCCTCAGGGAAATAGAAGTAGTATGAATTATTAAATTTAAATAATGTGTTTCTTTGTGTTATTATATCACAATTTTAGTGGGTAGCACAGAATTATAGGACTTTCCGTATCTTTAATTTCCAATATGTTATTTTTGCCTAAAATTCCGCCACTGGTCGCTGCTAACATTAAAGCAGCTACTCATTTTTCCTCACGAGGTATGAGTGCGCCCCCAACACTCAAGTACAGAGCAGTAAAACCGTGCCCTGCTGGGGTTCGAAACCAGGCCACCGTGTGTGCAATGCCTAGCGCGCTAACTCACTCGGCCACGGTGACTACCTAGTATGAATTATTTGTGATAAAGCAAGCGTCTCCTCACAATAGTAAGTTGTGGATAGCAACAGCATCACGAGGGTTCGAATTTGAATGGTCACCCATCCAAGTCCTAGTCTCGCTGAACGTTGCTTAACTTCAGTGACTGAATGAGAACTGGTGTATCGCTGGCGACGTTGGCGTTAGGAAGGGCATCCAGCCGTAAAGAAAAAAACGTGCTGCACCCTACCAACCTCAACCATAAGCCATGAGGTTGAACAATGCCGACCCCAATACCCAATAGCAACATAAGCTAATATGGGATAAAGGCAAGGGAGATATACATAAATACATATCTGTACAGTACAAATAATAATTTCAAAAAATTAAAAATGGAAACAACATAAAAAAAGGGAAAAAAATAGATAAGTGCATACACACATACATATTATGTCCTAACTAAAGGTAGGTATGGGGCAAGGACTTCGATTGTTATAGACCTCTCTTTAAATAAATGTTCATAAAAAAAAGGTAGGTATATAGTAAGTATTTACTTGGGGCGTTTTTTTTTAAAATTGAGCTGATCACATACCTATACCTATCTGGTTTTATTTTAAATTTAAAAATGAAATTTCAAATGATAACTTTCCCTATTGAGCCGTAAAGAATCGGGCCTAAATTCCCTCTTTAACAATTAACCGTGCCCATTTGTGTTTTCCTCGCAGCCCCGTACAAAAGGGCACCATTTTCTTGGACGTGTTCGCAATTTGTAAAATCCCCGAACCTCCGACCCACGACTTGCAAGGATTTACGACCCGCCCGGGTGGACATTGGTATGGCTAACCAGCTTGGACGTATATGTTCTTAGAATGCTCGTATAATATGGGAGAATAAAAGCGGGTAGTTTGTTGAGAAAAGCGTATCCAAATGGACGCCCGAAAAGAACCGCTCGTGCTGGTAAAAAAGGCCCGCCAAGTACTGTTACTAATAATAATAATTTGAAACCGACCTCAGTAGCTTGATCGATAAGGCGGCGGACTGGTAACCTGGAGGTCGGTGGTTCAAGTCCCGGTTTCAGCGTAGATTTTGTACAGCGAGTTTGAGTAGATGTGATATCACGAAAGTAATTAACTTAAATATGATAACTTTAACTTTATAATAATTAATTGAATTTATATGTTTAAAGTGAAAAACAAACAGTTGATTTCCTTACAATAAATGTTGATCAACCTATTATATGCTACTCACTATAAGACTAGGTATAATCTTCTTCTTTTGCTTTGTCTTATCCCGCTTGAGCAGAGTCGACGTTGTTCAAATTCATGGTTGTGGTTGGT
Organism: Bactericera cockerelli; assembly: GCA_024516035.1. Lineage (NCBI taxonomy): Eukaryota > Metazoa > Arthropoda > Insecta > Hemiptera > Triozidae > Bactericera > Bactericera cockerelli. The sequence continues at coordinate 29,188,598 of CM044964.1, read as the reverse complement.
AGGTTTTGGCACATTTGTACGGCTGGTTGCCCTTCCGAACGCCAACGATTCTATATGATTTAACGTCCTGGATTAGGACTATCAGACTATAATAATAATAAAGTCATCATATTTGTGTTAATCACTTTCGTGTTATCACTACTCGGACTCGCTTTACTAAATCTACGCTGAATCCCGGACTTGAACCACCGGCCTCCAGGTTCCAAATCCTCCGCCGATCTAGCTACTGAGGTCGGTTTATTCATAATAATAACACACTTTAGTGGAAGGTAACCACCAGGCGAGGTTGCTTATGTGGTAGAAAATGCTTAATCCTCAGAGATATATTATTATTATTATTATGTTGTCACCAACTCATATTAATGAGGAAAAATTAATGCACTGGGTGAGATTCGAACCAACGGATCCCTAATCTTCCTTTATCCCATTACCGGACCAGCGCGTTAACCACTTGACCACCAGTGCACTCTTTTTTTTCCCCAGTTTATCATTTTCTCTGGTGTCATTTGTTTGGCGTTTTCGCCACTGCCTGAATCTGCTCTTCATAACAACAGAGGAAACGGCAAGTATAATATAAGATAATAAAGATAATTTAATTTACTTCTCTCTCGTCTTCAGCATCTTTCGGCGAGCCTTTGCGTCCTAGGGTGCAAGTGCCGAAGTATGAAACAGGATAGGATTTTTTTTAAACAGGATTTTAACTGTGCCCCTAAACCGCTTTCGCATTACTTCAGGGCATTTTACCTTTACATCCATGCCATTTCCATGCACTGGTAGTCAAGGGTTAACGCTCTAGTCTGGTAATCCAGGTAGCGTAGGGATCCGTTGTTTTGAATCCCACCCAGTGCATGAATTTTTCCTCGTTAATTTGAGTTTGTGACCACATAATAATAAGACTCTGAGGAATAGGTGGTAGAAAATGCTTTGAGCATTAACCTCGCCTGGTTGTTAACTTCCACTAAAGTGTGTTATTATTATTATTACCTTTAGGTACACCCATGCCATTTCCGGAAACGGAAAAACTCTGTCAGAATATTATTATTATATGACTCTTTATTAGGTATAGACAAAGTACACTATTTACAGTACAATACAATGAAAATATAAATAAAACAAAATTGATTGAACAAAGAAACAAAAACAAAAAAGAGAATAAAGCTATTTATTTGGTATTTATTTTTATTGTAAAAATATACAAAAATGCATGTAAATATGTTACAGAAAAGTAGAACAAAAGACAAAAAGTACAAATAAGATGACATAAAAGTCCATAAAGTAAACAGAAAAAAAAATACCCTAAAAGAGAAGAAAGCTAAAAAAGATAATAAGGCGGGGTTATTGTCTGTGGCAATCTCTTCCACGCAACCCTTTTGAAAGCCTAACTAAAAATAAACTATTCTATTCTATTCTAAAAATAAACTAAGATATTCCGCTTCGGCCGGGATTCGAACCCGCAACATCTGGGTCAGTAACCAATGCTCTTAACAACTGAGCCACGGGGTTCGGAAATTAGAATAGAATAGAATAGAATATACCTTGTTTATACTGCCGAGGTAAGACTGAAAAGTCCCTTTACTCCAGCACACAAACAGGTATTATAAATTAGATTTCATCGAAGTGGACACTATCCCTTAACTCGGGCTATAGAGCGCTGTGATTGGTTGAAACTCCGATTTGAGGGCGTGTCAGGCTTGGATTAACTTTAATCCTTTTTTTGTGTTTAACGTCGCTTTCAACTGCATGGTCATATCACGACGAGGGTGTTACCCTCCATTCGCTGGAAACTCACAAACCAGCTACTCAAATGAACCTCACCCAGCCTGAGTGGGAACGGGACTAGCCAGCATCACGAGGGTTTCAATACTTAAAATAACAATAATATTAATAAAGTTTATTGAAATCGGAGAACGAAAGGCCAAATTCCCATGTCCATAACTCCCCATCCTAATACTCTTCTCTCTCTTTCCATCTCTTTCTCTCTCTCCCTTTCTCTCTCCCTCTTTCTCTCTCTCCCTCTCCCTCCCTTCAAGTGTTTTATTACAATTAACTAAATTACATTTTTGCTCGAACTTAATAGCAATATAGTGGAGAGGAGTTATAATCTTTAAAACCTTTGTTTTCGTTTCGTTTGTTTCAATTGAATTCATTTCGAGTGTTCCGGCTCTTGCGAGATTTCTGGAGGTGCGTGAAGATAGCACCCGATTTCTGGCTCAAAGTTTGGGAGCTACATACACTCACCGGCAGAATTAACCGGACACTTCCTGTTTTCCCCTTTACCATCGTGTATTTCCAAAAGGTTGTAACTTGTACTGTAGATAACATTTTCAGATGATTTTTGTTTTGTATAAAAGAAAACAGATTAAGGATTTACGCTCATTATAAGAAGAAAAAAAATCAGGAAAAATCATTGCAACTCAGGGAAAGAAAAATGTAAACTTGCCAAACACAGAATTTTAGAGGTGTTTTATTTAGAACACGCTCAGTTAACTGTTTTTTTATCATTCGATTTTTCTTAAAAATACAAAAACCTAAAGATTTCAATTTCAACATGACCTACTAATACGAGGATTTTTTTTAAAATAAACAATACATTGAGGATGTTTCAAAAACCTCAAAAATACGGTAAATTGAAGTTTTAAATTTTCCTTTCCATGAGTTGCAATGATTTTTCCTGAATTTTTTCTTATAATGAGTGTAAATCCTTAATCTGTTTTCTTTTATACAAAACAAAAATCATCTGAAAATGTTATCTACAGTACAAGTTACAACCTTTTGGAAATACACGGTGTTAAAGGGGAAAACAGGAAGTGTCCGGTTAATTCTGCCGGTGAGTGTACTTAATAATAATAATATCGCCTTATTTATACTGCCCGATTAGGACTAATAAGTCCCATTACTCCAGCAGTAAGCCCAAGACATATTATTATTTTTTTTTATTTTTTTTTAAAGATGAGTGTTTCACAGGCTTTTTTATTTCGTAGCCATGAAACAGGAGCTACTGTAGGCGCTTGTGGTCTGTGTTGTAGCCAGCTCAATGTGCTCATCCCAGTATGCCTCCCCTCTCAATCACACTTCTAGAAATCATCACACATTTCTAGAAATTAATAATTAATGCATGATAGTAAAAAAACATCACTATAGTATGTATATTAAAAGTATTATAACATTAAAAATAACATAATTATTTAGTTTTAAAATTCATGGTAAGGTACCCTTAAAACATTTTCTCCCTGGCATTAATGCATCATTATTACGATTGGTATGGTAAATAAACTCAAACTCTTCAGATACTGATATAGCAACTTTATGAATCCCATTTTTAGCTCAGTTTAGAAGTGACACAACACTTCCCACCTTCCGCATGGCAAGCGAGTGCTTAACCACTGAGCTAATTGCGCGCTCATTCTAGACCGGTTTATGAGACAGCACCCCTAAAATATTTCCTCACCGGCCGCGCCTGGTTACAGGTATTTTGTACTCGTTGTATATTTGTTAATTGAAAAAGTTGAAGGTGTTTCTCTCCCGTTACTTTCCTTTGTTCTGAGCCCCCCAGAGGCTTAAAGTATCAATGGCGGGCGGACTACTGACTTTGTAAATGACTTTCGAGAATGGACTTTGGGATGACTTTCCAGGATGGACTTAGGACTTTGGGATTGACTTTCTAGAATAGACTTTGGGAATAAATTTAGAGACTACAGGGGATGTTGGAGCGAGGGGGGGGGGATTGCAAAAGATGAGAGATTATAGTCGACATAGTCTTCTCTCTTTGATGGAGATAATTCCAGCCCCATTACTGTAAATAATTACGGGCTCATGAAATAGGAAATAGTACTCAAACTCGCTTTACTCAATCCACGCTGACAACGAAACTTGAACCACCGTCCTCCAGATTACAAGTCCGCCGCCTTATCGATCAATCTACCTTGTTCAGGCTACTTGCCAGGGAGGTTGGCTACTTGCCAGGGAGACTGGCTACTTTCCAGAAAGGCTGGCTACTTGCCAGGGAGGCTGGTTACTTGCCAGGGGGGCTGGCTACTTACCAGGGAGGCTGGCTACTTGCCAGGGAGGCTGGCTACTTGCCAGGGAGGCTGGCTACTTGTCAGGGAGGCTGGCTACTTGCCAGGGAGGCTGATTACTTGCCAGGGAGGCTGGCCACTTGCCAGGGGGGCTGGCTACTTACCAGGGAGGCTGGCTACTTGCCAGAAAGGCTGGCGAATAGCCAGCCTCGCCTGGTGGTTAACTTCTACTAAAGAGTGTTATTATAATTACCATCTCCGAAGATGACAAAATTCTTCATTAAACAAATAACTCGAAACGATACACCAAAAACAACTTTAGAGCTATTAAAACTTAGCAGGAGAATGTTTTAATCTGGGATTAGAAGTTCCGAAGACACAGTGGTCTCAAATTAATTTAGAGGAAACTTGAGATGAAATCTTTTAGTCCAGTCAAGTTTGTTCGAAAAAAAGGAGATGATGTTTTTTTTGGTTTTAACGGTTATAGTGACGTTGCTTTCAACTGCAAGGTCATATGACGACAGGAGTTTTACGTTCCCTTCGCTAGAAACTCACAAACTAGCTACTCAAATTATTATTAATGATAATAATGACACTCTTTAGTAGAAGGTAACCACCGGGCGAGGTTAATGCTCACAGGATTTTCTACCACCTTCCTCAGAGTCTTATTATTATGTCATCACTTCTTCTTCTTCTTTTACTCTATCTTATCCCGCTTAAGCAGGGTCGACGATGTTCAACCTCATGGTTGAGGCTGGTTGGTTTTGGCACATTTTTACGGCTGGATTCCCTTCCTAACGCCTACGAATCCCTACAATACTGGATTACCAGACTAGCGCGTTGACCACTTGACTACCAGTGCACGGTATCATAAAATTTGAAGAAGAAAAAAAAAACAACTTGACCTGGCGCACTGCCGTGCGCTCAGAACTGACTGGACTAATGTAGAAATAAAATGAGGAACCTTCAAAACATTAAATCTAGATGCCAACGGGACTAAAAGTGGTTCATACAAAATAGAGGATTTAGGAAATACCTGAACCAGGTATTTTCAATGCGTAAAACTGGTAGCACAGAACGATGTAAAGAATGCCATCCGATTCCTTCGATTGAGTCCAATGACTTTTTAACGAGTATATAGGTAACTGATATTATGTATTTAAATACTAGGGTAACAGATACGAAATTTAACTATGTATTAAAAAGTATATACTTAGGTAACAGATATCTATTGAAAGTCGTAGTAATTATTATTATGAAATTCTTTATTAGAAGAACTATATACAAACAAATAATGGTAAAAACTAAAATCAAAATTATTAACAAACAGGAAAAAAAGAAACAAAATATATGCATATGTCTTCCACCCAACAAGTAATAATATTTGTATTTTTTTTAATAAAAATATTACAAAGGTTGGCAATTTACAATGAAATTAAAAACTATTACATTCTACAATACATAACATATTATCATTAACAATTATCACCAAGGCAAATCTTAAATTAACTCAGAATAAATATACATATTAGAAAATTCTTATAATAAAACATAATTCATAACACAAATACATCCATAGGTAACAAAATAACCAAAAAACAGCAGAAAAAACAACTAAGAAGATTGATGTTTTGCTACTAAAACTGGCTTTTTTTTCATTCCTCAGAAAGGCTCTTAACTTTAGTACTGCCTGAACATAACAATAAATATTTTTAATATCTATTCTAGAAGGATTTTCAAAAATAATTTTCATTGAGCTCTGGTCAGGTAACCATTTATTCAAATAACATTTACTATCTATTTAAAGTATGTATGTATGGTTTTATTTGTGGTGAAGCACAAGGCCTCTTCACAATTTTTGTGGGTAGCGCAGCATTACTAAGAGCCTCCTTTACTTTTCTAATTATTCTATTACATTAATTTCTTTTTACTCTGGTAATGCCGCCACTGGTCGTTACTCATACAATTATTAACTACTCATTTTTCCTCACGAGGTACACGGGTGTGGACCACGAACACCCAAGTACAGAGCAGAAAAAATCCTGCCCCGCTGGAGATCGAACCCAGGTCACCATGCGTGCAATGCCTAGCGCGCTAACTCACTCTGCCACGGTGACTACAAAAAAATATTATCATTATTATCATCAGGTATTCTTGTGTTGCATTGGATTTGTACTATTTTCATGCAGATTTCCCCATATTAAAAAAAAAAAATTTGCCAAAAAAAAAAAAAGAAAAGGAAAAAATACAATGCATCGTAGGATTGACTTTTACACGCTTCAAACTTTTACAAGAGGCCAGGAAGTGTCACAAGACCAGACTTCATCACTGGGACGTTAAACAGGGAGAAGACCAGTGTCCCGCTAGCTAGAGGACTATAAACAGCGAACAGACTAGCCAATCCTTACAAGCCAGGCTAGCTTGCAGTTTCCTAAGGGTTTAATGGCTTATAAAGAAAAGTTCAAGTCCTCATGATGGTTGATCGTACATGGAAATATGTGGTTCATGACGAGCCAACTTTGAAAAAAAAGTTGGCTGGAGACCATCACTCACCCCTGCAGCTGTAGTCAAGCTGGGCTACAACAACAATCATCACTGGGAGGGCGCCGGCGCCGGCTTCAAAGGCCACGCCTCGTACAGGGCGGGCGGCATCTTGCCCGCGGCCCTCAGGGCCTCGACCAGGGAGGCCCGGGCCTGGCTGAGGGCCGCATCTTGCAGGGGCAGGCCCAGCAGGTCAGGCAGGAACACGCCCGTGTAGTACTCTCGCCGGAACACGCAGGCCTTGTGCAGGAGGGGCGGCACGGCGCCCCCCGCCCCCGCCTCCCTGTGGAGGGCGAGCACCCGACGCACGTCCTGCTGACGGTCCTCCTGCGGGGGGGGGGGGGGAGAGGGGGGGAGAGAGGGGGGGGAGAGAGAGAGAGATAGGGGGGGGGGAGAGAGAGAGAGAGGGGAGAGAGAGGGGGGGGAGGGGGGGGGGGGAGAGAGAGGAGAGAGAGAAGAGGGAGAGGGAGAGAGAGGGGAGAGAGAGGGGGGGAGGAGGGGGGAGAGAGAGAGAGAGGGGGGGGGGATTGACATGATTAACTTAAAATATGTATAAATAATTCTGTGTCCGTGAGATGGGTAAATCACGGTGGTGAGAGGATTATAATATGGACTCCCAGATCCAATGTCTAGGCTCGTTTCATGTCCATTGATTCTATTTGGTTTTAACGTCCTGACTTGAGGTAGACAGGACGGTTGTTTTTACCTTTCATTCGCTGGGAATCGTACCAGTTACACACATTAACCTCACCCAGCCTGGGTAGGGCCGGGGCTTGCCAGCCTCACATGTTCGGAGGGAACAGAATTTTCTGTGCGAAAAGTCTGCTCCCACCGGGAATCGAACTCAGGATCTCTGGACGACGGGCAGTAGTCACAACCGTTACGCCACGGAGGCTGTAACAAAATATGTATAAAAATGCGGCTGAGTTCAACTAAAAGTTTTTTTTTTAACATACTCAAATATAAATTTAGTTTTAAATTTGGTACAAACAAATATCAGTAAATTAACATAATACGTATGTATTATGTTATAAGCACGGTAGCTAATTGGAAAATTAGTTTTTTAGTAGGTGGAAACTTCACACCCCAAGGTAAAGAACCTGGGCTCTCATTTTTCACATTGGATAGTCACAGCTTTTTTTTTCATACTAGATAGTTTTTTTTTCATATCAGTAATTTAGAGCATTAAGTTTGGTAGGTAGGTTTCTTGTGACAGTTATAAGTTTTATTTTAACCTTTTTTTTAATGCAACAATTGATTCGTTTTATTGTCTTCATGTATATTGGGCCAAAAGAAGAAAGAAAAGATTTTTCCCTAATTGTCAAAAAAACACACACATACAAATAACGAATAGAAGGTAAAACCCCCGTCGTGATATAAATATGCAGTTGAAAGCAACGTTAAAACTATATTAGAAAAAAAAAAATCTTCAGACTTACCAACTCAGTGGTTCCAAACAGGCCCAGATACTCTGTGGTTTCATTCAGGTCTCTCAGCTGAGTGCGGGCCAGCTGGGAATAGTCGGAGTAGACAGAGTGGCAGCTTGCTGGGATGTGCGGCGCCTGGAGAATAGAATAATAATAATAAAAAATAAAAAAATAATTAATGTGTTTTTTTGTAGTAGTATATCACAATTTTTAGTGGATAGGGCAGAATTATAGGATTTTTCCATGTCTTTTTATATCCTAATATCTTATTTTTGCCTATAATACCGCCACTGGTCGCTGCTCACATTAAAGCAGATACTCATTTTTCCTCACGAGGTATGAGTGGACCCTCGAACACCCAAGAACAGAGCAGAAAAAACGTGCCCTGCTGAGGTTATTATTATGTGGTCACAAACTCAAATTAATGAGGAAAAATTCATGCACTGGGTGGGATTCGAACCAACGGATCCCTACGCTACCCAGATTACCAGACTAGCGCGTTAACCACTTGACAACCATCAATCAAGCTACTGAGGTTTTGAAAGAAGTTTTTTTTTTATATAGCTAGATCTTTTTACCCTCTAAGAACTAAAATAAGCTGAAATAAATATTGTAACCAATAGACATGTTAAAGAATAAAAATATTTTGTTATGCTTGGTAAATTGCTTAGTTGTAAGGAGCAAGCAAGCTTGTGATATTGTTATTAAATAAATAAATAAATGAAAAAAAAGCTACTGAGGTCGGTGTTGCAATTTATTAGCGCTTACTTTGTTGATGTGGATCCTCAAGTAGAGAGGATTCTCAGCGGGCACCATACTGGACAGAACAGAGAAGAAAAACTCAAACTCATCTTTCACTTTGATCAGCAGGTTGCTGAACCAGACGGCATACGAGGCGTACGCTGGCTTCTGCTGCTCCAGACAGCACTGCCGGATCAGCAGCAAGGCATTGGTGGTTTTGTCCTCTTCCTGATTCTTCACTGCTGACTTGAAGCCTTCCTCAACGTATTCTGGGGAGAATTTTGAGAGCTAGGTGGTAGAAAATGCTCTAAGAGTGTTGTTATTATTTTTTTTTTTTAAGTTATCATATTTGTGTTAATCACTTTCGTGATATCACAACTACTCAAACTCGCTTGACTAAATCTACGCTGAAACCGCGACTTGAACCACCGTCCTCCAGATTACAAGTCTACTGAAAAATCGGTCACAGATACCTATATTACGGTGATGAGAGGATTATATGGAAGCCCCAAATCCAATGTCTAGGCTCCTTTCATGTCCAATGATCATTGATTCTATTTGGTTTTAACGTCCTGATTTGAGATAGTCAGGACGGGGAGGCTGGCTACTTACAATTCCCCCGCCTTATCGCGTGTTATTATTAATGCGGGCAGATAATGTCAGGTTCTCTGTGTACAAGTAACCGAGAAGTTGTTGTTTGTTAAATCATTCGACAGGGAAAAAAAGCGACCGTTATTGTATGAGGGTTGAAAAAAAAGTGTCGAAAATTATGGTCATTTCTTCACGGTCGAATAATTGCTACCTAAATGAAAACTATCATATTTTTTTCAGTCTAAATACATAATTATGTTCCATAAATACATAATGATTTCACACGGCCGTATATATATAAATATACTTTCTCTCTGAATAACACAGCAGTGATAGTATTTTTACTTTCCTTATCCTATAATAAGGAAAATATTGTATTCGTCGAAAATTTGACCTACCCAGTTTTTCACATTTCTGGACGAATCATAGCCTCAGGATATTATTTCAAACACTCACACTTACCCAAAAGCCACCTTGCATTGTGTTGGTTAGAGTTGAGGAATGCGGATACCAATGTCATATCCACTGGCCAGATTGCGCTTCCTATGGGGTCTCTCTCTTCTATGATGTATGCGGAGTGAGAAGGCAGTACTTTGAACACCTGAGATCATGAAAATTAACTATCAGTATATTTCTCAACCAAAGGCGTCCACAGGGGTTAATACCCTATCAATTTATAATAAATAATAAATAAATGTGTTTCTTTGTGTTATTAAATCACAACTTTTAGTGGGTAATATGTTTATATCACAACTCATCTTTAAATAATAATAAAAAAAAAAAAACAGAAAGTTAAGTAAGTAACATCTGCATTTCTGAGGAAATTTTTTTTAGGAAAAAATGCAGACTGCAGACTATTTTTTTTAACAAGTAAAATATTTCATCAACAGATAAAAGTGTTGGTAGGGTGCCTAAAACACTGGCACTATTCCCGCTATGATGTATTGCCAGTGAAATTCTTTCTACCAGTGAAATTCTTGCTTTGACCCGGGGTCACTTTTTTTGTTAATTTTTTTTCCAACTTGTTTAAAAAATCAATTGTGTCTTGAGCCCAAAAAAATCAAAGTACATTTCACTGTTTTTCCCCCTTCTGTTACCTCTTCAAAGAAATGATAATAGGGATCATCGTGTAACGTGACAAACAGATTTCTTTGGTTAGAAATGTACGTTTCCTTTGACTGCACAGGAACGTACGCATCAAGCACTTCGTGTAAAAAGAACTCCAGGAAATCATGCAGCTTGAATGGGATTCTGTAAGGAGATCTGGACAGTTGCTGGACCAGAGGGGCTAGACGGGTGCACTCTTGGCATACCTGTGAGAGAAAAAAATCGGAGCAAAAAATATTTATTTTTTACGAAAACAAACACTGATTTCTAATATTAGAAATTTATATTGGCTTTGCATTATTGGCCACTTAAACTTGCCATGTTTTTAATTTTAATTTTTAATAAGTTATTTAACATTTAAATTTTATTTATGAAGATGAAAGAATTTGTTGAATAAAAAATAATCTTTTGAAATTACTAAAAAAATATATGTATATTGGTACAACAAAACCCGCCCAAGTAGCTTGATCAAAAAGGCGGCAAACATGTAATCTTGAGGTTGGTGGTTCAAGTCCCACGTTAAGCAAAAATTTAGTAAAAGCAAGTTTGACTATCATGTTTGTGATAAACACAAATATGATGTAATAATAATATCACCTTATTTATACTGCCCCATTAGGACTATTCTGTCCCATTATTCCAGCAGTAAGCTCAAGAAATATTATTATTTGGTAAAAATTGGAAATGGGAGGATAACTTGTCATGTCCCAGCTGGGTTTCGAACCAGCGACCTCTGGAATCTCCGGTTTCACAGAGTGCTATTGGGACAGACAAATATGATAACTTTTTTAACATCTTTACATTGATACAAAAAATAAGTAATTAAAAAAAATGCATCAACGGCACATTAAATCCTATGCTAGTTCTCTCTCTGACACTGAAGTTGAAGTACAGTGATAAAATATTTGGATGAATGACCTCTAACCTTTGTGATGGCTTTTGTTTGTTCTTGGCTTTGGTTTGTTAACTTACTCTTGCCACAAAGTGATGGAGAACTGTGCAGTACTTCTTGGTTGCCAGCAGATCACTCTGGAACGGAATCAGAATACTGAGCACATCACTGGCCATATTTAGCTTCTCCTCACTAGAGGAAGCAACATAGGCTACTAGGAGGTCTACAAATGAGGCTTCATCTTCACAGCTGAAAAATACAAAAAAAATTGCTGTCTATACCTATAAGAATCATTGCCCTTGCAGTAGAAACCATGGGAATATTTTATGAAGAAGGAAAACGTTAAGTCAAAGAAATTGGAAAAAGGCTCATAGAAAAAACTGGAAACACCCAGGGTCAGTGAATTTTTAATTCAACAAATCAGCATTGCCACTTGAAGAGGCAATGCTGGAAGCATATTGTTGTGCTTCTGATGATAAGGGAAAGATGACACCTTTCCTTCCCACCAGAGGGTGTGATAGTTTTTTTTTTTTTTTTTTTTTTTTTTGCATTGGCATTGGGGCAAAAAAGTGATAGTGTTTAATGTACAATTAAATAACCTAATCTTATTTCATAATTTGGGCCTTATTGTTAAACAAAGTCAATTCAGCCCCCCTAAAATCTCTAGTTTTTCACAGTTGAACTACATATTTAGTTTTAAAAAGTAATTAAAACCTAAAATATTAATTATGATATTTTGTTGCATAAATAAATTAATAAAATATTGTTTTTCTTTTAAAACATTCAAGGTAAAATTAATAGACAAAATCAAGATTTTAAGTCATGACTTAGCATTAGTTTTCCCCATGTAAGATAATATAAAATCTAGACTTAGCTACACAGAGGTATGAGAAAAATGTCTTTTCTTTCCGCCCTCAATATTTAAAGTTGACAGGATTAATGTGAGTGTGAGTAATACTTACAAATGAAGGTAGGTTGTAATTTGGAGCTGGTCATTTTCATGCAGTGTCAGTAGGAGCTCAAGATTTTTTACTGCCAGTCTTGCCTGAAAATTTTGAAAAAAAATCAATGAGAAACACTGAATTAGGTACACATTTTGTTCCTTTTTTTCCCGATATGTTTCATTATTTATATTAAGATAGGTTTTTATTTATTTTTTAAAGAGGAAAATCTTTTTGAATGAACCCCAGCAGGAAGTGGGGATATGCTGAAGTCATGACTCAGGGTATGGTGTTTTTCCTTTCTGTGGCACCATTTCTGGTAGCTCAACTCACTAAACATCTCACTGCTCTTCTTTGTTGGTCCCGGAAATGGGATTGCATTTCATCGGGTGGGGTTGAATAAAAGTCTAGTCTCAATGTTCTTGTTTTACTGTTAGTTCCCTTTTTGATTTTCTTTTTATTTTGTAAAATTGAAGCCAATAGAGCCTTTAAAGGTCCACAAATTTTTATTGCTCCAGATGACTTTTTGATCCTCTTGTCTCAGAACTTTTTGATCCTCTTGTCTCCATTTTCAACCATGAAAGCAACATAAATGTTTTTTTTTTTTTTTAAACATAAATGAACATGCTATGGTATACCTATAGAACACAAGCATTGAATATTGCGGTTGATCGAAGTCTGTGGATGTAGAGTTCCTACCTGCATATATGAAACTTATTTAAATATAATATTCATACCTAGACTTACTTCTTGGTAACTTTTGAGCCAATCTCGAATATCTTGCTTTGAAAATTGAGAGATTAATTTAACATCTTCTATAGAGATTTCTTCCTTTGCAGCCAGATTTGCTAGCATATCCATGTTAACTATATTTCAGCAACTTTGTTCTTCATTGAATCTCAGCTACATTTAAAAATTTGTCACATATTGAAGTGCTAGGTTTAGTCAAGAGTTCACCTATAAAATTACTTATATATTAATTAAAATAGATTTAATGTGAATTAAAGTCTATTATTATTTTTGTCTTTGAACAATGCAAAAATTAAGGAAATTTACTTACTGAACAACACTACTTGACAAACCTTCTAGAAAATTTAAGTTCATTAGCAACCAAAAATTTATTGCTCAACGTAGGTATCGTTAGAACATTGAGTAGAAGTCAATGTTATAAACCTTGTAGTAAAATACATCTATAAAAAATTGTTAAAAAAAGAGTAGAAGTCAAGAAATTGGAGAAGACAGAGAAACTGCAAGGTAGTGTTGTGAGCAGTTATAAATTCTGTCTACCTTATCAATATTCTTCTTTTTCTTATCACAAAAAAAATTGTATCAGATTATTATTAATAATAATAGTAAATCTAACAAGGGCAAAGCTTTATAAATAAACAGTTACCCTTATAAGTATAAGTTAACAGGAGTTTTACATCCCTTTCAACAGCTAGGTCATCTTGAGACTGGGGTGTTACCCTCCATTTGCAGGAAACTCACAAACCTTCTACCCCCATTAACCTCACCCAGCCTAGGTTGGGTCGGAATGCCAATATCACGAAGTCTTCAGCTCGCTGGACGCTGCTTAGTTCGGTAGTTTGATGATCCAGTTATCCAACAATCGAACAATCCAATTTATCCAAAATCCAGATTAGAAGTACATACAATACTACATTCAACCACTGAGATTGTATTCAGTTCATTCAACAGTCAGAATTCAAATTTCGCGGGCTTATAGTTACAGTGGTGCCAGATTACTCGGTCTAATCTAAAGCGCGTTAAAAAATGGTGTTGCGCGTTATCGATCTTTGATAACGCTAATTCGTCACCCATAGTCCACGTTCAATTACCAAAAGGTCAAAGAATTTTCCATTGTTTATTTTCTTAAAGGATTACACCCGACTTTCTAAAGAACCACTTGAATCCATTGTCAATGGCACATTGAATTCACCAGTTCTCGTTCCATCACTGAATGAAGTTTAGCAATGCGAAGCTAGGATTTGAAACTGATCTTTAAATTTGAGCCCACGTGATGCTGGCTATGCCTAGTCTCACTCAGGCATGCTGACCTCCGTGGCTCAGTGGTTAAGAGCATTGGTTACTGACCCGGAGGTTGCGGGTTCGAATACCGGCCGGAGCGGAAATTTGTGACCGAAATTTTCCGTTCCGGGAATGGCATGGAAGTAAAGGTAAAGTGCGAAAGCGGTTCCTGGACACACCTACATTTTTTTTAAAGTCTCACTCAGGCTTGGTGAAGTAAAGCTAGAGTTAAGAGTTTCCACAGAATCGAGAGTAAAACTCACGTGGTAATTAATATACCTAACCATGCAGTTGAAAGCAACGATAAACCCAAATTAAGAAAAGAACCACTTTACACAAAAGAAACGTTGCTTCGAATGTGAAAAAGGTTAGGGCCCGAATTACCAACCTCAGTAGCTTGATGGATAAGGCGGCGGACTTGTAACCTGGAGGTCGGTGGTTCAAGACCCAGTTTCAGGGTAAAATTACAGTCGTATTTATGAACAGGAATGTCTGAGCAATGTCTCAAGCATGATTTCCTTTGATATTGTTGGCTAATACCGTGCTTGATAAGTGTGCATTGTCACCAGCACAAATCCCACACTGTTCATCATGCTCCTACATGATGTTAAATAAAAATAAAAAATAGGTACTCGGAATGAAAACTCAAATATTTTAGAAAATAAAAAATAAAATTTATTTACTGATCTTATTAAATATTATAGTTAAAATTCACTAGAGTATTGGGTAGCGTAGACCAGAAATAAACTTTTACAGATAACTGAATCATGAGAAAAAAACATTACCACTAACGGCCGAATTATGAAACAAGATTAGATTAACTAATCGTACACTATCCCTTAACACGCCCTCTGGTGGGAATTCTAACCAATCACAGCGCATTTATATCAGCTGGTAAGTGATAGTGGCTTGAATTAAGAAATCCTGGATATTTAATCTTGTTTCATAATATGGCCCTGATTTAACTTAGCACGATCTTATCCAATGACATAAGAGCGATAATATTGTTCACAAATTTGACTTCGAATATAGCATTTCTTTAGTATTTAGTTAGTTTCATCTTTCAATAGAAATGAGAAAATATCCCTTCTAAGGTATTTGTTTACTAAATAAAAGGGCTCATCACTTTTGTGTTATACACAGTTAAAAAAAAAAATGGAAATAAATTCATCTAAAACAGTAGAAAAGTTGGCATTAATATTACTTCAATGTACGGACTATTGAAAATAAGAAAACCGGAGTTCGAGCTAGAAACTAACATATGTGTTTCACCAGTAGGGACAGATGATAGGAAGAAAAAAGTTGGTACTGCGTAAAATTTATACAGAAACAGTGTTTTAATTTTCTCATTTTTTTTTTTTTTTTTTTTTTTTTCTTCATAAAAAACGTAGGTAGATACAATCAAAAAATTAAAAGCATACAAATCTTGCTGCAATTCACGATTAAAATTTCATAAAATAGTAGTAAAACTCTCTAAAACTCATCAAATAGTTGAACCTGGATATAATAGAACCCAAGGTATAGAGGAAAAATTCTATTATAAAGAGGTTTCTAATATAGCCAGTTCTCTATTACACATAAACAGGTGACGCAGGGACCTGAGCTTTTCTCTATTATAAAGAGGTTCCTAATATAGCCAGTTCTCTATTACACAAAAACAGGTGACGTAGGGACCTGAAATTTTCACTATTAAAATAAGTTTTCTATTATATCCAGGTTCGACTGTACTATAGGTAGATCACTGCCAAAAACACAATCCACTCTCAAAATGGAGGAAAAGAGTTTGGAAGAAAATTCGGGAACAAATATTCTGTCCAAAATATTTGCAAGAAACAGAATCCAAGACATGACCTTAATAGCAAGCTTCATAGTTTGGTCAGGCTTACATGTCTTGAGTTTTAATGAAGATTAGATTAGATTTCTTTTGGACAAAATGGTTGGGTGGAAGAGCTTCTTTAAAAAATCCTGCTACAGAAAAGAACGCAAAATCCGTTTTCATTTAACGTGTGGATAATATTTTAATGGACACGTAGATGAAGTAGTTAAGGACCAACATGAATTAAACAGGAACACTAGCGTTGAAACACGCGCTAATATCGCCTTATTTATGTTTGTCCCGGTAGCTCAGTAGTAAAGGCGGCACTCTGTGTATCCAGAGGTTTCAAAGGTCGCGGGTTCGAAACCCAGCCGGGGCATGACAAGTTTTCCACCAATTTGGGATTTTTACCACATAATAATATGTCTTGGGCTTACTGCTGGAATAATGGGACTTACTTGTCCTAATCGGGCAGTATAAATATGGCGATATTATTATTTATACCGAGTGACAAGGACTTTGTAGCATACGAGTATATACCAATCAAGTATATAAGCGGTTTATTGTTGCTAGATTTTGGTCTAGCTTTAAAGACGGGGTACGGCACCTGTTGAGACTTATCCGCAATAATAAAACCTATTCTTCCATTAGACAAAGACTAATAAAACCTATTATTCCATTAGACAAAGACTAATAAAATATATTATTCCATTGGACAAGGACTAATAAAACCTATTGTTCCAGGAGTCCAAGACATATGATATTAAAATCTCAAATGGGAGAATCAACAGTCATATTCCATCTGGGTTTCTTTCGAACCCACGACCTCTAGATTACCAGACCGACAGCGACCACTGTGCTACCGGGACTTATTGGGATCACAACAGAGATTCCTTATATCCAGTTTGGTAACTTCACCATGGGATGCGAGAAGATGTTATTTTTTTTAACGTCGCTTTCAACTGCATGGTCATGTCACACGACGGGGGTGCTACCCTCCATTCACAGGAAACTCACAAACCTGCTACCCACATTGACCTCACCCAGACTGGATTGGGCCGGAATGCCAGCATAACGAAGTCTTCACCTCGCTGGACGTTGCTACACTTCGGTGATCCTACGAGAACCGATGCAATCAACGCGCCATACACGTGGCTTCGGGAAGATATAATACCACTCTTTAGTGGAAGATAACCATCAGGCAATTAACCTTGTCACTTAACCCTGTCTTATTATTATGTGGCCACAAACTCAAATAAATGAGGAAAATAAACATTACTTTTAGGAAGGGGAGAGGAGAATTGGACACAGATGTCTGCTCACTAGCTCCACAATTTTGAATTGGTTATAAGATTTATCTGCTCTCTGAGACCGACCTCAGTAGCTTGATCGATAAGGCGGTGGACTTGTAACCTGGAGGTCGGTGGTTCAGGTCCCGGTTTCAGCGTAGCTTTAGTAAAGCGAGTTTGAATAGTTGTGATTTCACGAAGATGATTAACACAAATTTGATAACCATCTCTCAACACCCAGGGCAGGTCTCACACAAGGGTCAGGTTACACAATTTTGAATTGGTTATAAGATTTACCTGCTCTCCGAAAAAAAAAAAAAAAAAAAAAAAAAAATCAACAACAACCAACCATCTCTCAACCCCAGGCCAGGTCTCACACAAGGGTCAGGTTACACAATTTTGAATTGGTTATAAGATTTACCTATCTGAAGTAATGTTCAAGTAACGGTTCCGGATGCACTGTCTTTAAATGAGATAGATAGGTTTTTTAGTGGGTTAAAATCCCACTCCCCATGTTTTCCGGGTGTCTTTTAAAGATTTTTCCCCTATCTCTTTCTCAAAAAAAAAATTTTACCTACTCTCCGAAAAAAAAAAAAAAAAAATCAACAACAGCCACAACTTTGTCTCAACCCCCAGGCCAGGTCTCACAGGAGGGCAGGCCACAGGCAGGGCAGGCCACAGGCAGGGCAGGTTACAGAATCTGGAACACCTTCTTCAGCTCGACCATCAGCTGCCAGTCCGTCTTCTGCAGATCGTCCCTGAAATAGTCCTTGCACGCGTCGATGGACTGCCGACTGATCTTGCTCACGAGGAAATCGGTCTCGTCGAAATGCCGCCCGAACATTTTGGGTGCCTCGCCCGGGATGGGCTCTATCTTGATGCACACCTATTGAGAAAAAAAGAGGAAAAAAAAAGAAGAGATAAAAAAAATCTACTTGTTGTTATATCCTCTTCGTTCCCAATGTGCATCTGAAAGCACATTTTTTTGGTAATGCTATCATACCAAGACAAAATTGTCCCGCCTATAATAACGCACAGAGTTCTCCTTCCTTTGAAAAAACCTCTGTGGTAAAGATCCGTTCACATTAAAGATTAAAATCAACTTATTTTTTTTCTTTTTTTCAGGAAAGTGTTTGTGCATTTGAATGCACCTTGGGAAGATACCATTACAAACCCTATATTGCGATCGGGAAAATAACACTACTCAGAAAATGTGCATTTGGATGCACATCGGACAGGTACCACTACAAATGATAAAAGCGCTTGGGAAGGAAGAGGATATTTCATTGATTATATTTACTCCCTACCCACGAGACAAAGGAAGTATCCTTTAGTGTGGGTAGGTGAGCATCACTACTAGAATTAGAATTAGAATATAAGTAATGTTCTTACATTTTAATCATTATATTATACTAGCCGTTTGCCCGTGCTTTGCAACGGGACTAAATTTCAAATTTACTAAGGCATGGCCGTACTGCTGGACAGCAATGCCTTTTTGAACTTTTTATAATTTTTCTGGACAAAGCGATAATGGTTTTGGGGGGGTCAATTCTGAGACATTTTTCGCTATCTCTTACCGTTTTGGCTAAACAACTCCGGACAAACAAACAAACATTAGGTAGGTAACTAGGTAGTGCTTTTTTCTGTTTTATATATAGAGATGTTCTTACATTTTAATCATTATATTATATTATTAATTATGTTCATGCATGTAACATTTAATACAATAAACGATTCTGATATTTACAAAAAAAATTTTTTTTTTAATTTTAAACTAAAAGATGAGTGTTTCACAGCCGTTTTTATTTCGTAGCCATGAAACAGGAGCTACTGTAGACGCTTGTGGTCTGTGTTGTAGCCTACCCATCCCGTAGTATGTCTCCCCTCCGATGGACGAGAAGTGACACAATACTTCCCAATTAGGTGCTGGGTCAACACGAGTTATTTTTACACAATTACACTTACCTCCATGCCCTTGCGGGCCGCCTCCACAGGCTTGTGATTGTTCTCCACGCTGGTCACGATGCCCAGCTCCACACAGTTACAATTACAATTACCTCCATGCCCTACAATTACAATTACCTCCATGCCCTACAATTACAATTACCTCCATGCCCTTGCGGGCCGCCTCCACAGGCTTGTGATTGTTCTCCACGCTGGTCACGATGCCCAGCTCCACACAGTTACAATTACAATTACCTCCATGCCCTTGCGGGCCGCCTCCACAGGCTTGTGATTGTTCTCCACGCTGGTCACGATGCCCAGCTCCACAAAGTTACAATTACAATTACCTCCATGCCCTACAATTACAATTACCTCCATGCCCTACAATTACAATTACAATTACCTCCATGCCCTACAATTACAATTACCTCCATGCCCTACAATTACAATTACCTCCATGCCCTACAATGACAATTACCTCCATGCCCTACAATTACAATTACCTCCATGCCCTACAATTACAATTACCTCCATGCCCTACAATTACAATTACCTCCATGCCCTACAATTACAATTACCTCCATGCCCTACAATTACAATTACCTCCATGGCCTACAATTACAATTACCTCCATGCCCTTGCGGGCCGCCTCCACAGGCTTGTGATTGTTCTCCACGCTGGTCACGATGCCCAGCTCCACAAAGTTACAATTACAATTACCTCCATGCCCTACAATTACAATTACCTCCATGCCCTACAATTACAATTACAATTACCTCCATGCCCTACAATTACAATTACCTCCATGCCCTACAATTACAATTACCTCCATGCCCTACAATGACAATTACCTCCATGCCCTACAATTACAATTACCTCCATGCCCTACAATTACAATTACCTCCATGCCCTACAATTACAATTACCTCCATGCCCTACAATTACAATTACCTCCATGCCCTACAATTACAATTACCTCCATGCCCTACAATTACAATTACCTCCATGCCCTACAATGACAATTACCTCCATGCCCTACAATTACAATTACCTCCATGCCCTACAATTACAATTACCTCCATGGCCTACAATGACAATTACCTCCATGTCCTACAATTACAATTACCTCCATGCCCTACAATTACAATTACCTCCATGCCCTACAATTACAATTACCTCCATGCCCTACAATTACAATTACCTCCATGCCCTACAATTACAATTACCTCCATGGCCTACAATGACAATTACCTCCATGCCCTACAATGACAATTACCTCCATGCCCTACAATTACAATTACCTCCATGCCCTACAATTACAATTACCTCCATGCCCTACAATTACAATTACCTCCATGCCCTACAATTACAATTACCTCCATGCCCTACAATTACAATTACCTCCATGGCCTACAATTACAATTACCTCCATGCCCTTGCGGGCCGCCTCCACAGGCTTGTGATTGTTCTCCACGCTGGTCACGATGCCCAGCTCCACAAAGTTACAATTACAATTACCTCCATGCCCTACAATTACAATTACCTCCATGCCCTACAATTACAATTACAATTACCTCCATGCCCTACAATTACAATTACCTCCATGCCCTACAATTACAATTACCTCCATGCCCTACAATGACAATTACCTCCATGCCCTACAATTACAATTACCTCCATGCCCTACAATTACAATTACTTCCATGCCCTACAATCACAATTACCTACATGCCCTACAATTACAATAAAATTACCTCCATGCCCTACAATTACAATTACCTCCATGCCCTAAAATTACAATAAAATTACCTCCATGCCCTACAATTACAATTACCTCCATGCCCTACAATTACAAAAAGGGTTGGGTGGAAGAGATTGCCATAGGCAATAACCCCGCCCTTTAGTTAGGACTTATATTTTTATTTCATATTATCTATTCTTTTCATTTTCATTGTATATATTGTTTCCATTTTTTTCATTGTTAAATTAATTATTTCTATGTACATAATGTCCATTTATACCTAATAAAGCGTTGTATAATAATAATAATAATAATAATTACCTCCATGCCCTTGCGGGCCGCCTCCACAGGCTTGTGATTGTTCTCCACGCTGGTCACGATGCCCAGCTCCACACAGTCCCGGCTGGGGACGCACAGGGGCGTGCCCTCCTTGAGCACCCCCGCCTCTATCACCACGCCCATCACGATGGGGTCGCGGGAGTTGAACACAAACTGGGGCAGCACCTGAGGGGGGTTGGAAAATTAGTAGTTTTTTTTTTTTTAAACAAGTGTCTACGCTGAATTATGTTGAGTTAATCAAGCATAATTAAGCAATAACTGACACGTTATTATTATGAAGAAATTAAAATATTTCAGGCCTATTATTTTTGTTCTGAATTTTATTATATCTGATCCATAAAACGTTCTGATCCATAAAAACAATAATGCTGGATTAAAAGAATTGGGACTGACAAATACTGAGTCAAGGCAATCATTGAGAACGCTCAAAAGTCGGTGATACTATCTACTACTCAAATCATAAACAAATGTCTGAATATTAATTGAACGTGGCTTCCTATGAACATATTGTTGTTTAAACCTATGTTTATTTGTAATTACCTCAATAAAGAGTGATACCTTATTATTATTCATAGCAGATATGATAGGAGACTTGTATGCATGAGATTCTTTTTTATTTGGTATATTGAAAAATATATTACCGCTATATCTTATCCTTTCATTTGGAATTCTAATTTCTAATTATATTTTTATTTGTAATAAAATTTTGTTGCTTACGGTATAAATAAAACATTGAAATACAAACAAGATTTTTTTTATATAAATATAACTATTATCTACTTACAAATATAGAGATCATTAGCTTAATTTTTTCCACAGTAGTATTAAATCAAAAACCTTTTTTTTTATATCTTTTTTCCCTTTTTAGGAGGAAATAGTTACCGTTCACTCTGACCACACATTTCAATCTTTTTTTTTTTTTTTTTTTTTTTTTTTTTTATTTATTTTTATTGGTTGAAAAATACAATAACTGCACATAAACCAAAGTCAAAAATAGGAAAAAGGTAAGTTACATAAAAGATATTAAATTTAAAAAAAAAACTCATAAACTATATTAAACTAATACTTAATAAACTCTACTAGAAGTATGTAAAAAAAATTCAAATAGCTGAGGTAAAAACAAAACTAAAATAAAGTAAAAATACATTATCCTATAAATTCGGACACCGAGTACAGACTCTTTTTGGCAAGATGATCTTTTAAGTGTGATCTGAATAGTGATGTGGACGTAATGCCTTTTATTTCTTCTGGTAACTGATTGAATAGTTTTGCACCTATTCTGAATACACTCTTTGATGCTTTTTCTTTTTTACTTGGAGGAACATATAGGTTTAAGTTTCCATTTCTAAGATTATGACTATGAGGTATCATTTCTTTTAGGGGTACAATTTTTTCACTTTTGTATTCGCGAACAAATAATATTACTCTGTACACATATAATCCAAATACAGTTAGTAGGGAGTTGTCGGCAAATACTCTCCTAAGGGAAACCCTGTTCTTTAGACCAAATATAGTTCTAACTGCTCTTTTTTGTAAGATAAATACCTTTTGTACTTGTGTGTGAGATGCTGCACCCCAGACTTCAATTCCATAAGATATATGTGACATAATAATACCGTGGTATAGAATAAGTAGTGTTTTTTGATCTAATACTTGTTTTAGTCTTTTTAATAAATAAATGTTGGAGCTTATTCTTTTATTTAGTTTTGATATGTGTTGTATCCAGCTGAGGTTTTGGTCAACAGTCAAGCCTAAGAGTTTTATTTCTGAGTTACTATCTATAATTTGATCTTCAATGTTAATTGTTATTCTAGGATTACTGTTATTGTTTGTGTTGGCTAGTTTGAAGTTTACAATTTGTGTCTTGGCTAGATTCATTTTCATATTGTGAGATTTTATAAATTCTTCTGTTTCTTTAAGGATGCTTTCACATTTGTTTTTTAGCATACTGTCGGAGACTGTGGCACATAGGTATGAGGTATCGTCAGCATAGGATATTAAGTTGTCCGCGCTCTGTACATGTTGTTGCATGTTGTTCATGTACAGTATATAGAATAGTGGTCCGATTATAGATCCTTGCGGAACACCAAAATTTACTTTTCCATCTTTAGATAAGACCTCTTTCACTTGTATTTCAGTTGTATTATTCGAATTTTTATGTATTGCCGTGTAGATTTGTACTGATTGAGTCCTTCCTCTTAGGTAAGTGCTAAAGAGATTTAATTCTTTATTTCTTATTCCATATTGTTGTAGCTTTTTTATCAAAATATTGATATCAACACAGTCAAAGGCTTTGCTTGAGTCAATAAATGCCCCTGCTACTTTTTTCCCCTTTTCTAGGTTATCAAGAGCCATGTCAATGTATTCGGCCAATGCTGTTGTACAAGAGAGATTTTTTCTAAATCCATGTTGTTGTGGATTAATTATTTTTAAGTTTTCTATGTAGTCAATAAATTGGTTGTAAATAACTTTTTCGAGGACCTTACTAAAGGTGCTGGTCAACGTAATAGGACGATAATGGCCCATGCTCAGTTTACAAAGACCCTTTTTATGAATTGCCACCACTTTGCTGTGTTTCAAACAATCTGGGAACGTACCTTCTTCAATTGAATTATTTATTAGTAGTGTTAGTGGCTCAATCAGAACGTTTAAGCAGGTTTTAAGTAAACTGTAAGAGACTCCATCATGTCCAGAACTCGTTTTATTAGGTAGTTTTTTAATAATTTTTCTTATTGTGTTGGTATTTATACTTTCTAGTTTGAATTCTTTGTCATTCAAAATAAAATTATTATCTTCAATAAAAGTAGAAGTGTTAGAGGGACTGGCCTCATTTTCAGCTGCTAAAGAAGTGAAGTAATTGTTCAGTGCGTTAGCAACTTCATTTGGATCTGTTATAATAGTATTGTTATCCAATTTGAGATTTATCTGATTCTTTAGTAGGGCTAATGCTTTTTTCCTACCGTCTCTATCTACGATGTCATCTGCCATTTTCCATGCACATTTCGATTTATTGGATGACTTTTTTAATCTTTCATTAAAGTGTTTCCTCTTTTCAAGTCCTACATTTTTGTTAAATTGATTTCTGTGATATTTG
Source organism: Bactericera cockerelli (assembly GCA_024516035.1). Lineage (NCBI taxonomy): Eukaryota > Metazoa > Arthropoda > Insecta > Hemiptera > Triozidae > Bactericera > Bactericera cockerelli. The sequence continues at coordinate 29,164,091 of CM044964.1, read as the reverse complement.
TATTCTTCTTGATGTATTTTGATGTATTTGTATTTTGATGTATTTGTATTTTGATAGTAGGCGCCTTGCGTTGAGGCTACTTACATTGTTTTAATAACATAGACTACATAGAGATCAAGGCGTAACCCATAGGAGACATGACAAGTTATCCTCGCATTTGAGATTTTGACCACATAATAATACGTCTCGGGCTTACTGCTGGAATAATGGGTTGTGTGGAAGAGATTGCCACAGGCAAAAACCCCGCCCTTTAGGTAGGACATTAGCTTTATTCTCTTTTTTGTTTTTATTTCTTTATTGAATCCATTTATTTTTTCTGAATAATTTCATTGTATTATTCTGTAAATATTGTATTTTAACCTAACCTAATAAAGCGTAATAATATAATCATAATAATGGGACTCATTAGTGCTAGTTTGGCAGTATGCATACGGAAGATTGGTCCGAATCGGTACAATAAGGCGAGATTATTATAAGGCGACATTATTGTTCTCACCTTAAGGCGGCGGCAAGTGGTCTAAATCGGTAAAATAAGGCGACATTATTGTTCTCACCTTAAGGCGGGCGACAATTGGTCCGAATCGGTAAAATAAGGCGACATTATTGTTCTCACCTTAAGGCGGGCAATAATTGGTCCTAATCGCTCTTAGTTCTCATCCTACAGTAGCTCCTGTTTCATGGCTACGAAATAAAAACGGCTATGAAACACACTCGTCTTCTTTTTTTTTTTTTTTACAAAAAAAAAATATCGGTACAATAAGGCGACGTTTCTTGTTCTCACCTTAAGGCGGCACGGGAACACGGCCACGTGCTTGAACTCCTCCCGCTTCTTCGCCTTAAGCTCCTCCCGGTGAGCCATGAACTTGTCAAACAGATGGTAGATGATGTCCGCCGCGAATATCTTCACCCCCAGGGCATCAGCCATCTCCTGTGCGTCTCGCTCCACCTGATAGATACACAGGTACATGTATATATTGTGTATATGTAGGTACTGTTCATTAGATACACAGGTAGTGATAGTAATAATAATAATAATAAGAACAGATGTCCGCCGCGAATGTTGCTACTTAATATTTTTTTTTTTTTTTTTAAGTCAAATGTTACTTAATTTTTTTTTAAATAAATGTTACCTTATTTTTTAAACATTACTTAGGTTTTTTTGTAAACAGCGTGACGTGAAAGACACATACATACCTTCACCTCGAAGGCGAGTATGACCGAACTTGAGATCTCGAGTGTCTGATTAATTTCGCCCTATTTTTTAAAAAATAAACAATGTTACTACCAATTTATTTTTTTGAAGTCAAATGTTACTTTTTTAATGTTAAATTATCTGATGGAAAAAGTTATTTATTTTATTAGCTTAAAAATGGCGGACAATGGAAAATATCTGCAGCCAGATCGCGATAGAAGAGAAAAATATTCGTTTTGTTATTATTATTTTTTTAAAGCTTTATTAGGTAGAACAAAAAATATATACAGTAGAACACAATGAAATAAAAAGAAAAACAAAAAGATTAAACAAATATACAAGAAGGAAAAAAAAGAAGAGAGAAATGTCCTACCTAAAGGGCGGGGTTATTGCCTGTGGCAATCTCTTCCACTCAACCCTTTATTCACTTTATTTGTTTTTTTTTCTTCGATCCCCCCCCCCCCCCCCCTATTTTTATATTCATATATAAAAAAAATACGCTTTAAATTGACAAAAAAAATATTGCCAATAAAAATAAATGAAGAATACAATACCTTCACGTCGAAGGCGAGTATGACCGAACTTGTGATCTCGAGCATATCTATTAACTTGGCCCTATTTAAATATTAATTTGGCCCTATTTAAATTGACAAAAAATATTGCCAATAAAAATAAATGAGTTCAATACAATACCTTCACGTCGAAGGCGAGTATGACCGAACTTGTGATCTCGAGCATATCTATTAACTTGGCCCTATTTAAATATTAATTTGGCCCTATTTAAATTGACAAAAAATATTGCCAATAAAAATAAATGAGTTAATACAATACCTTCACGTTGAAGGCGTGTATTACCGAACTTGTGATCTCGAGTCTATCTATTAACTTGGCCCTATTCAAATATTAATTTGACCCTATTTAAATATTAATTTGGCCCTATTTAAATATTAATTTGGCCCTACTTAAATATTAATTTGGCCCTATTTAAATTGACAAAAAATATTGCCAATAAATATAAATGAGTTAATACAATACCTTCACGTCGAAGGCGAGTATGACCGAACTTGTGATCTCGAGTCTATCTATTAACTTGGTCCTATTTAAATATTAATTTGGCCCTATTTAAATTGACAAAAATAATTAAATGAACAATACATACCTTCACGTCGAAGGCGAGTATGACCGAACTTGTGATCTCGAGTCCATCTATTAACTTGGCCCTATTTAAATATTAATTTGGCCCTATTTAAATTGACAAAAATAATTAAATGAACAATACATACCTTCACGTCGAAGGCGAGTATGACCGAACTTGTGATCTCGAGTCTATCTATTAACTTGGTCCTATTTAAATATTAATTTGGCCCTATTTAAATTGACAAAAATAATTAAATGAACAATACATACCTTCACGTCGAAGGCGAGTATGACCGAACTTGTGATCTCGAGTCCATCTATTAACTTGGCCCTATTTAAATATTAATTTGGCCCTATTTAAATTGACAAAAAATATTGCCGATAAAAATAATGAGTACAATACAATACCTTGACGTCGAAGGCGAGTATGGTGGCGTACTGGGAGTCATGCTCGAGCATGGCGGAGGCGCGCGTCACATCCTTCTTGACCACGGGCCCGATGCGTATGGAGGCGTAGGGGATGGAGGAGGAGCGCAGGAACTCCAGCAGCGCCTCCAGGGAGCCGAGGGTGGAGGCCTGCACGTAGACGCCGCGCTCCGCCAGTCGGATGGTGGAGAGGGCAGACTTGAGCTCCAGCGCCACCTAGCGGAGTAAAGTGTCATTAGTGTCATAAGTATAAGTAGTGCTCCGCCAGTCGGATGGTGG
>CM044964.1:29112762-29160957 GCA_024516035.1 Bactericera cockerelli | reverse complement strand
AGTCTGATGGTGGAGAGGGCGGATTTGAGCTCCAGAGCCACCTGGGGGAGTAGAGTTCCATTAGTAATAATAATAATAATAAATACCGTTAGGTATTGTATATTTTACGGTACATAACCAATTTACAATATTAACAAAATATGAGATAAGATTTTTTTCTTTCTTCTACAGACACAAACACAAACGAAATACATAATATGTCAAGATTAAAATAGGAGGAAAAAAAAAAAAACACTGCCAATTATGGACACAATACTTCCTCGTGATTGTTTCACATTGTGTACACGTGCGAATTTTGAGTTTTTATACTAAATTACTTGTATCTCCAAAACGACTGAACCGATTTTCTTCAAATTTGTTTTATATGGTAGAAAACCGTTTTTCCTACATTCTAGATTCTACATTCTATTCTGTATCGGCAAGTCGTGGTTCTTATTTTTTGACTTTATTGTCCAAAATTTCGGATTTTCTTAAATATCAGAGTCAAATTATAATTAATTAAAAAGAAAATAAAACAATAATATTCATATACATACAAAATTTCATCAAAATCGGGTGTACCGTTCACGAGATATAAGCATTTAAGTAAAAAGTTAGTGGTCAGGCGCATGGTCTCTTTCACCCAGAGCCGCTAGTACAAATTCGATTAATTTAAAATGGACACACAAATGTTCCAATGTGGCAAAATTTCATCAAAATCGGTGGTAGTTACGAGATTGCTGCTTACAAGGAAATCGTTAACAGACAGACCGACCAGACCGGACACAAAAACCATAGCTCAGAGGTTATCGAAACGTCCAGATTTGAAATTTGACCGTAGCAAAAAATCTTTTTTTTACAAACGAACCACAACGACACACAAATAAAATTTCTCGGAAGTAAATAATCCCAAAATATAAAAAATTGAAAGAGACTAATAAAAATATAATATTATTTTTAAAAAACGAACACATATACGTTACCGATTGTCTAAATGACTTAGAACTAAGTAGATCGAATAAAATTTAATCAATATAAGTATATAAAAATGATAGAATAATAATAAATTAATGATAAAAATTAAGTGTATAAGTACACAGTATCATATTCACAGTTATTATTGAGTTGATCTGAGAAGGACTGGCTCCGGGAACCTAAGGTAGGATAAAGAAAAGTGTATAAGTATAAGTAGTGCTTTATTATTATTAGTGTTATAAGTATAAGTAGTGCTTTATTATTATTAGTGTTATAAGTATAAGTAGTGCTTTATTATTATTATGCTCCATCAGGTAGAAGTAGCTCAACTTGAAATTCATTAGTGTCTATAAGTATAAGTAGTGCTTTATTATTATTAGTGTTATAAGTATAAGTAGAGCTTTATTATTATTAGTGTTATAAGTATAAGTAGTGCTTTATTATTATTAGTGTCATAAGTATAAGTAGTGCTTTTATTATTATGTGTCATAAGTATAAGTAGTGGCTTTATTATTATTAGTGTATAAGTATAAGTAGAGCTTTATTATTATTAGTGTCATAATAAGTATAAGTAGTGCTTTATTATTATTAGTGTTGTATAAGTATAAGTAGTGCTTTATTATTATTAGTGCATAAGTATTAGTATAAGTAGAGCTTTATTATTATTAGCTGCATTATGTATAGGGGCTATTATCTACCTAGCGGAATGTCATAAGTATATAGTATAAGTAGTGCTTTATTATTATTAGTGTCATAATAAAGTATAAGTAGTGCTTTATTATTATTAGTGCATAAGTATTAAAGTAGAGCTTTATTATTATTAGCTGTCCATTGAGGTACATATAAGTAAGTGCATTATTTTATATAGTGTCATAAGTATAAGTAGTGCTTTATTATTATTAGTGTATAAGTATAAGTAGTGCTTTATTATTATTAGTGTATAAGTATAAGTAGTGCTTTATTATTATTAGTGTCATAAGTATAAGTAGTGCTTTATTATTATTAGTGTCATAAGTATAAGTATAAGTAGTGCTTTATTATTATTAGTGTTAAATTAAGTAGTGCTTTATATATTAGTGTCATAAGTATAGTAGTGCTTTATATTATTATGTCATAGTATTAGTAAAGTATGCTTTATATTATTAGTGTATAAGTAAAGTATAAGTAGGCTTTATTATATTAGCCTAAGTATTATATAGTAGGCTTTATTATAGCTCCGCCAGTCTGATGGTGGAGAGGGCGGACTTGAGCTCCAGCGCCACCTAGCGGAGGAAAGTGTCATTAGTGTCATTAGTATAAGTAGTGCTTTATTATTATTAGTGTCATAAGTATAAGTAGTGCTTTATTATTATTAGTGTCATAAGTATAAGTAGTGCTTTATTATTATTAGCTCCGCCAGTCTGATGGTGGAGAGGGCGGACTTGAGCTCCAGCGCCACCTAGCGGAGGAAAGTGTCATTAGTGTCATTAGTATAAGTAGTGCTTTATTATTATTATTAGTGTCATTAGTATTAGTATAAGTAGTGCTTTATTATTATTAGTGTCATAAGTATAAGTAGTGCTTTATTATTATTAGTGTCATAAGTATTAGTATAAGTAGAGCTTTATTATTATTAGTGTCATTAGTATTAGTATAAGTAGTGCTTTATTATTATTAGTGTCATAAGTATAAGTAGTGCTTTATTATTATTAGTGTCATAAGTATTAGTATAAGTAGTGCTTTATTATTATTAGTGTTATAAGTATAAGTAGTGCTTTATTATTATTATTAGCTCCGCCAGTCTGATGGTGGAGAGGGCGGACTTGAGCTCCAGCGCCACCTAGCGGAGGAAAGTGTCATTAGTGTCATTAGTATAAGTAGTGCTTTATTATTATTATTAGTGTCATTAGTATTAGTATAAGTAGTGCTTTATTATTATTAGTGTCATAAGTATAAGTAGTGCTTTATTATTATTAGTGTCATAAGTATTAGTATAAGTAGAGCTTTATTATTATTAGCTCCGCCAGTCTGATGGTGGAGAGGGCGGACTTGAGCTCCAGCGCCACCTAGCGGAGGAAAGTGTCATTAGTGTCATTAGTATAAGTAGTGCTTTATTATTATTAGTGTCATAAGTATAAGTAGTGCTTTATTATTATTAGTGTCATAAGTATTAGTATAAGTAGTGCTTTATTATTATTAGTGTCATAAGTATAAGTATAAGTAGTGCTTTATTATTATTAGTGCCATAAGTATTAGTATAAGTAGAGCTTTATTATTATTAGTGTCATAAGTATAAGTAGTGCTTTATTATTATTAGCTCCGCCAGTCTGATGGTGGAGAGGGCGGACTTGAGCTCCAGCGCCACCTAGCGGAGGAAAGTGTCATTAGTGTCATTAGTATAAGTAGTGCTTTATTATTATTATTAGTGTCATTAGTATTAGTATAAGTAGTGCTTTATTATTATTAGTGTCATAAGTATAAGTATAAGTAGTGCTTTATTATTATTAGTGCCATAAGTATTAGTATAAGTAGAGCTTTATTATTATTAGTGTCATAAGTATAAGTAGTGCTTTATTATTATTAGCTCCGCCAGTCTGATGGTGGAGAGGGCGGACTTGAGCTCCAGCGCCACCTAGCGGAGGAAAGTGTCATTAGTGTCATTAGTATAAGTAGTGCTTTATTATTATTATTAGTGTCATTAGTATTAGTATAAGTAGTGCTTTATTATTATTAGTGTCATAAGTATAAGTAGTGCTTTATTATTATTAGTGTCATAAGTATTAGTATAAGTAGAGCTTTATTATTATTAGCTCCGCCAGTCTGATGGTGGAGAGGGCGGACTTGAGCTCCAGCGCCACCTAGCGGAGTAGAGTGTCATAAGTGTCAGAAGTATAAGTAGAATAGAATAGAATAGAAATTACCTTGTTTATACTGCCGAGGTGAGACTAAAAAGTCCCTTTATTCCAGCAATCTAAACAAGGTCTTGTTTATTTTCAAATTTAAACAGACATTTAGCCAGCGTCGATGGCATGATGAATACACCGGTTCCCTTCAGAACACCGAAGTTAAGCGACATCCAGCGAGGTTAAGACTTGGATGGGTGACCATTCAAATTCTAATTCTCGTGACGCTGGCTTTTCCCGGCCCCACTCAGGCTGGGTGAGGTCAATGTGAGTAGCAGGTTTGTGAGTTTCCTGCGAATGGAGGGTAAAACCCCCGTCGTGATATGACCATGGCAGTTGAAAGCGACGTTAAACCCCACTTAAAAAAAAAAAAAAAAAAAAAAAAAAACAGACATTTTGTACATACATTTAATGTTCTTAAGATTATATACATAAAAAAACCTTGCTTAGGTTAAAAAAAAAGAAAAAAATAAAGATAATAATAATAATAAAATAATAATGATAATGAATAAAAATAATAATACAAGAAAATGTAGAAAAATAAAAATAAAATTAGATATATTAACAATAAATAAAAATCAGAAGTGTTATTAGTGTCAGAAGCATAAGTATAAGTAGAGCTTTATTATTATTAGCTCCGCCAGTCTGATGGTGGAGAGGGCAGATTTGAGCTCCAGCGCCACCTAGCGGCGGAAAGTTCCGTTAGATAGAATGTATAAGTAGAATAGAATAGAATAAAATAGAATAGAATAAAATAGAATAGAATAGAAATTACCTTGTTTATACTGCCGAGGTGAGACTAAAAGTCCCTTTATTCCAGCAGTCTAAACAAGGTCTCGGTTATTTTCAAATTTCAACAGACATTTTGTACATACATTTAAGATAATAATAATAAAAAAATAATGAATAAAATAATAATAAAAGAAAATGTAGAAAATAAAAACAAGATAATTTAACAATAAATAAAAATCAAAACAAGCATACAAGTGAGCGATCAATCATTCAAACTAACACTCATACAGTGAAAGGTGATAGTATCATTATACAAAAAGAAATAGAAATGTAAAGGATAGTAGTTATACAGGGTGGACCAAAAAAACGTTTACACCCGTTAATGGTAGATTACTGACGACATTTCCAGGCCGGATCTGCAATCCGTTTTTTCGGATTCGCCTTCGTAACTGCACAAAGTGATTTTTTGCAACTTTCCAAAAAAGTCCGACTTTGGCTTATTCTTCAGGTCAGTACTTTTTTCCTGTTTAAGATGAGTTGATTCTGAACAATTTTGCAGAAAGCCAACAAAATTTCGATGTTTCTAGCTACACTACATTGTTTTTTACGATTTGGTTTGTCATATTTTTTTACACCTGAACAGAAAAAAAACACCCAAAAAAACTTTTTTACTAAATAAAACACTCGACATTTGTCCGAACAAATTTTGTCACAGACATGGGCAAGTTTGATAAAAGTTGGCGGCCGCCCCGAGGATGCTAAAAAATAATTTTACGATTTTTTATCACGTGATCTTCTGGGAAAAATTCTTAGATCTTTGCCAAAAACTCTTCAAAAATCCTAAGAGTTTTCTAGCTGTAGACTGTGTAAGGGCGTCTTGCATTGTTTACATTGCTTTTTTTGAATACCGCGGTCTCACATGCCTTCATCAGCCAGTTTAGGAAAATTCAAATGATAAATTTCGTGCTACTCAGATTGTTAGTGGTGTTAGCTAGATGTGGTAGTGCTAAGATTGTAAGTCGCATGACAGAGGTTCAATTCTCGACGGTCAATATTATTTTAATTATCAAAAAAATCTGATGGAATATTTTATTCATACCTGTATCTAACCTGTTGTAACACCAACAACTTATGGTTTTTTTGGGGTAATACCATCTGTAAATAAATTGAGTTATATCAGATACTATTGGTATCACAATACACATGATTATTATTCATGTAAGCCCCTGAGAGACTGCCTTGATAATGTAAGGATGGTTTATCTTATGCTTCCCTACGAGAGAAAAAAAAAACTAGCGAATTTTCCAAACGAAAATAGAGTTTATGAAATAAATCCAGGTAAATATGTAGGTAGGTTCTTCTATCATAGACAATACTAATTAAATAACAAATATTTACCGATTGCCAACCTTGAAAAAAACAAGATAATAAGTATTTTGTAAAATTAATAAACTTTTGCAGTCTTTATTATGTTTAATATTATTTTGATATAAACAAATAGGTATTAAAAACATTTTGTGTTAGAATGTTCAATGCAAAACAATTAGAAGGGCACGATTAGCTCAGTGGTAAGCTAGTCCACCCGGTCCGAACGCCAGAGCCAGCAAAAAATTCATGACTACAAAATAAAAAAAACTGTTGCCATTTTTTATTTAGCCATAGTTACACACTATGGATTCTCCTCACACAAATTTTTGAAACCAATGGTGACTTTAGTACCTTAGTTCTAACTCAGAACTGTCTCTCTACCTTCTTGCCTTTCTCTCTCTCTCTCTCTTTCGCTCTCTACCTCTCTCTCTCTTTCGCTCTCTGCCTCTCTCTCTCTCTCCTTCTCAATTCCCTTAGAGGAACTGTTGGAAGTGGCGTCCACCTTCCTGGATGCAAAGGTTGAACCTCTTCATCATGTTCCGTCGAATGTTGCGGAAGATTCCAGGTTTTTCTGTCAGGTCATCGAATGCCAACAGGATTCTTGCTACCAGATTCTGCTACTCTTGCGTCTCCACTGGTATTTCGTAAACTATGTTTTTCACGTAATCCCAAATGTTCCTGTTGGCAACTCCATATGCTAAATGCGTATCTGCCATTTCAGCATCCAAATTATAATAATGTAACTTGTACTAAAAAACTCAAGAAGTTTAAAGATAAAATTTCATAGAATGCAGAAAAATATGCTTGAAAACTATCTCCGAGAAACAAACAATCATTCATTTGACTAGCCTTTAATTAATTCCAAGGAAAATAATTATCAGACATAAATAGCTAATTACTCTTTGAGTACAAGACGACTCTACACGGTCAACACTTTTAAGATTTTGAACATCATTTTTTGAGACTTACCTGGTTTGTTTACCCAGAAGATCACGTGATAAAAAATCGTAAAATTATTTTTTAGCATCCTTGGGTTGGCCGCCAACTTTTATCAAACTTGCCCATGTCTATGCCAAAATTTACTCGGACAAATCTTGAGTGTTTCAAAGTGTAAAAAATTTACGTGAGAATTTTTTTTCTATTCAGGTGTCAAAAAAGATGCCAAACCAAACCGTAAAAAACTAAGTAGTGTAGCTAGAAACATCGAAATTTTGTTGGCTTTTTGCAGGATTGTTCAGAATCAACTCAACTTAAACAGGAAAAAAGTTCTGACCTGAAGAATAAGCCAAAGTCGGACTTTTTCAGAAAGTTGCAAAAAATCACTTTGTGCAGTTATAAAGGCGAATCCGAAAAAACGGATTGCAGATCCGTCCTAGAAATGTCGTCAGTAATCTACCATTAACGGGTGTAAACATTTTTTTGGTCCACCCTGTAATTAACACAGAAACTAGAACAAGGCTGCATCCCACGACACAACTTTCATTAGTGTCATAAGTATAAGTAGAGCTTTATTATTATTAGCTCCGCCAGTCTGATGGTGGAGTAAAGTGTCATTAGTGTCATAAGTATAAGTATAAGTAGTGCTTTATTATTATTAGTGTCATAAGTATAAGTATAAGTAGTGCTTTATTATTATTAGTGTCATAAGTATAAGTATAAGTAGTGCTTTATTATTATTAGCTCCGCCAGTCTGATGGTGGAGTAAAGTGTCATTAGTGTCATAAGTATAAGTATAAGTAGAGCTTTATTATTATTAGCTCCGCCAGTCTGATGGTGGAGTAAAGTGTCATTAGTGTCATAAGTATAAGTATGTATGTATGTATGTACGAATTTCTTTGTGGTGAAGCACAAGGCCTCTTCACAATTTTTGTGGGTAGCGCAGCATTACTAAGAGCCTCCTTTACATTTCGAATTATTCTATTACATTAATTTCTTTTTACTCTGGTAATGCCGCCACTGGTCGTTACTCATACAAGTAACTACTCATTTTTCCTCACGAGGTATGAGTGGACCCCGAACATCCAAGTACAGAGCAGAAAAAATCCTCCCCCGCTGGGAATCGAACCCAGGTCACCATGTGTGCAATGCCTAGCGCGCTAACTCGCTCTGCCACAGTGACTACTCATAAGTATAAGTATAAGTAGAGCTTTATTATTATTAGCTCCGCCAGTCTGATGGTGGAGTAAAGTGTCATTAGTGTCATAAGTATAAGTAGTGCTTTATTATTATTAGCTCCGCCAGCCTGATGGTGGAGTAAAGTGTCATTAGTGTCATAAGTATAAGTATAAGTAGTGCTTTATTATTATTAGTGTCATAAATATAAGTATAAGTAGTGCTTTATTATTATTAGCTCCGCCAGCCTGATGGTGGAGTAAAGTGTCATTAGTGTCATAAGTATAAGTATAAGTAGTGCTTTATTATTATTAGTGTCATAAGTATAAGTATAAGTAGTGCTTTATTATTATTAGCTCCGCCAGTCTGATGGTGGAGTAAAGTGTCATTAGTGTCATAAGTATAAGTAGTGCTTTATTATTATTAGCTCCGCCAGCCTGATGGTGGAGTAAAGTGTCATTAGTGTCATAAGTATAAGTATAGGTAGTGCTTTATTATTATTAGTGTCATAAGTATAAGTATAAGTAGTGCTTTATTATTATTAGCTCCGCCAGTCTGATGGTGGAGTAAAGTGTCATTAGTGTCATAAGTATAAGTAGTGCTTTATTATTATTAGCTCCGCCAGCCTGATGGTGGAGTAAAGTGTCATTAGTGTCATAAGTATAAGTAGTGCTTTATTATTATTAGTGTCATAAGTATAAGTATAAGTAGAGCTTTATTATTATTAGCTCCGCCAGCCTGATGGTGGAGTAAAGTGTCATTAGTGTCATAAGTATAAGTAGTGCTTTATTATTATTAGTGTCATAAGTATAAGTAGTGCTTTATTATTATTAGTGTCATAAGTATAAGTATAAGTAGTGCTTTATTATTATTAGCTCCGCCAGCCTGATGGTGGAGTAAAGTGTCATTAGTGTCATAAGTATAAGTATAAGTAGTGCTTTATTATTATTAGTGTCATAAGTATAAGTATAAGTAGTGCTTTATTATTATTAGCTCCGCCAGTCTGATGGTGGAGTAAAGTGTCATTAGTGTCATAAGTATAAGTATAAGTAGAGCTTTATTATTATTAGCTCCGCCAGTCTGATGGTGGAGTAAAGTGTCATTAGTGTCATAAGTATAAGTAGTGCTTTATTATTATTAGTGTCATAAGTATAAGTATAAGTAGTGCTTTATTATTATTAGTGTCATAAGTATAAGTAGTGCTTTATTATTATTAGTGTCATAAGTATAAGTATAAGTAGTGCTTTATTATTATTAGCTCCGCCAGTCTGATGGTGGAGTAAAGTGTCATTAGTGTCATAAGTATAAGTAGTGCTTTATTATTATTAGCTCCGCCAGCCTGATGGTGGAGTAAAGTGTCATTAGTGTCATAAGTATAAGTATAAGTAGTGCTTTATTATTATTAGTGTCATAAGTATAAGTATAAGTAGAGCTTTATTATTATTAGCTCCGCCAGTCTGATGGTGGAGTAAAGTGTCATTAGTGTCATAAGTATAAGTATGTATGTATGTATGTACGAATTTCTTTGTGGTGAAGCACAAGGCCTCTTCACAATTTTTGTGGGTAGCGCAGCATTACTAAGAGCCTCCTTTACATTTCGAATTATTCTATTACATTAATTTCTTTTTACTCTGGTAATGCCGCCACTGGTCGTTACTCATACAAGTAACTACTCATTTTTCCTCACGAGGTATGAGTGGACCCCGAACATCCAAGTACAGAGCAGAAAAAATCCTCCCCCGCTGGGAATCGAACCCAGGTCACCATGTGTGCAATGCCTAGCGCGCTAACTCGCTCTGCCACAGTGACTACTCATAAGTATAAGTATAAGTAGAGCTTTATTATTATTAGCTCCGCCAGTCTGATGGTGGAGTAAAGTGTCATTAGTGTCATAAGTATAAGTAGTGCTTTATTATTATTAGCTCCGCCAGCCTGATGGTGGAGTAAAGTGTCATTAGTGTCATAAGTATAAGTATAAGTAGTGCTTTATTATTATTAGTGTCATAAATATAAGTATAAGTAGTGCTTTATTATTATTAGCTCCGCCAGCCTGATGGTGGAGTAAAGTGTCATTAGTGTCATAAGTATAAGTATAAGTAGTGCTTTATTATTATTAGTGTCATAAGTATAAGTATAAGTAGTGCTTTATTATTATTAGCTCCGCCAGTCTGATGGTGGAGTAAAGTGTCATTAGTGTCATAAGTATAAGTAGTGCTTTATTATTATTAGCTCCGCCAGCCTGATGGTGGAGTAAAGTGTCATTAGTGTCATAAGTATAAGTATAAGTAGTGCTTTATTATTATTAGTGTCATAAGTATAAGTATAAGTAGTGCTTTATTATTATTAGCTCCGCCAGTCTGATGGTGGAGTAAAGTGTCATTAGTGTCATAAGTATAAGTAGTGCTTTATTATTATTAGCTCCGCCAGCCTGATGGTGGAGTAAAGTGTCATTAGTGTCATAAGTATAAGTAGTGCTTTATTATTATTAGTGTCATAAGTATAAGTATAAGTAGAGCTTTATTATTATTAGCTCCGCCAGCCTGATGGTGGAGTAAAGTGTCATTAGTGTCATAAGTATAAGTAGTGCTTTATTATTATTAGTGTCATAAGTATAAGTAGTGCTTTATTATTATTAGTGTCATAAGTATAAGTATAAGTAGTGCTTTATTATTATTAGCTCCGCCAGCCTGATGGTGGAGTAAAGTGTCATTAGTGTCATAAGTATAAGTATAAGTAGAGCTTTATTATTATTAGTGTCATAAGTATAAGTATAAGTAGTGCTTTATTATTATTAGTGTCATAAGTATAAGTATAAGTAGTGCTTTATTATTATTAGTGTCATAAGTATAAGTATAAGTAGTGCTTTATTATTATTAGCTCCGCCAGTCTGATGGTGGAGTAAAGTGTCATTAGTGTCATAAGTATAAGTATAAGTAGAGCTTTATTATTATTAGCTCCGCCAGTCTGATGGTGGAGTAAAGTGTCATTAGTGTCATAAGTATAAGTAGTGCTTTATTATTATTAGTGTCATAAGTATAAGTATAAGTAGTGCTTTATTATTATTAGTGTCATAAGTATAAGTAGTGCTTTATTATTATTAGTGTCATAAGTATAAGTATAAGTAGTGCTTTATTATTATTAGCTCCGCCAGTCTGATGGTGGAGTAAAGTGTCATTAGTGTCATAAGTATAAGTAGTGCTTTATTATTATTAGCTCCGCCAGCCTGATGGTGGAGTAAAGTGTCATTAGTGTCATAAGTATAAGTATAAGTAGTGCTTTATTATTATTAGTGTCATAAGTATAAGTATAAGTAGTGCTTTATTATTATTAGCTCCGCCAGTCTGATGGTGGAGTAAAGTGTCATTAGTGTCATAAGTATAAGTAGTGCTTTATTATTATTAGTGTCATAAGTATAAGTATAAGTAGAGCTTTATTATTATTAGCTCCGCCAGCCTGATGGTGGAGTAAAGTGTCATTAGTGTCATAAGTATAAGTAGTGCTTTATTATTATTAGTGTCATAAGTATAAGTATAAGTAGTGCTTTATTATTATTAGTGTCATAAGTATAAGTATAAGTAGTGCTTTATTATTATTAGTGTCATAAGTATAAGTATAAGTAGTGCTTTATTATTATTAGCTCCGCCAGCCTGATGGTGGAGTAAAGTGTCATTAGTGTCATAAGTATAAGTATAAGTAGTGCTTTATTATTATTAGTGTCATAAGTATAAGTATAAGTAGTGCTTTATTATTATTAGCTCCGCCAGTCTGATGGTGGAGTAAAGTGTCATTAGTGTCATAAGTATAAGTATAAGTAGAGCTTTATTATTATTAGCTCCGCCAGTCTGATGGTGGAGTAAAGTGTCATTAGTGTCATAAGTATAAGTAGTGCTTTATTATTATTAGTGTCATAAGTATAAGTATAAGTAGTGCTTTATTATTATTAGTGTCATAAGTATAAGTAGTGCTTTATTATTATTAGTGCCATAAGTATTAGTATAAGTAGAGCTTTATTATTATTAGCTCCGCCAGCCTGATGGTGGAGAGGGCGGACTTGAGCTCCAGCGCCACCTAGCGGAGTAAAGTTGCATTAGTGTCATTCAGAAAATTGAGAGTGAGAGGAGCGAGACGGAAGATCAGAGGGATTGAATGTGAAGATGGTGCAGGAATGGGACGAGTAGAAGAATGATACATTAATGTTTAACTTTTGTAAAAAAAAAAAAAAAAATCAGTAACGAATACACCCGAAGTAATGAACAACACGGTTCCGGGTGTATCCGTGGTGGTAGAGAGGAGATTTTTAGTAGGTATAGCGCACAGTTATAAGCACTTGAACCCTACACTCCGTCTTGAATGGTAAGAAGATTTTACCTCCTCTCTAAGTAAAAAAAAAATTAGTGTCATAAGTATAAGTAGTGCTTTATTTATACAAAAAGAAATAGAAATGTAAAGCAGAGTAATTATAATAAACACAAAAACTAGAACAAGGCTGCATCCCACGACACAAGGACCATACTTCATAGGTGTGGCCCTTAGTGTTCCAGCGCCACCTAGCGGAGGAAAGTGTCATTAGTGTCGTTCAGAAAATTGAGAGTGAGAGGAGCGAGACGGAGGATCAGAGGGATTGAATGTGAAGATGGTGCAGGAATGGGACGAGTAGAAGAATGATACATTAATGTTGAACTTTTGTATATATAAAAAAAAATCAGAAAATTAACGAGTGCACCCGAAGTAATGAACAACACGGTTCCGGGTGTATCCGTGGTGGTAGAGAGGAGGTTTTTAGTAGGTATAGCGCACAGTTATAAGCACTTGAACCCTACACTCCGTCTTGAATGGTAAGAAGATTTTACCTCCTCTCTAAGTAAAAAAAAAATTAGTGTCATAAGTATAAGTAGTGCTTTATTTATACAAAAAGAAATAGAAATGTAAAGCAGAGTAATTATAATAAACACAAAAACTAGAACAAGGCTGCATCCCACGACACAAGGACCATACTTCATAGGTGTGGCCCTTAGTGTTCCAGCGCCACCTAGCGGAGGAAAGTGTCATTAGTGTCGTTCAGAAAATTGAGAGTGAGAGGAGCGAGACGGAGGATCAGAGGGATTGAATGTGAAGATGGTGCAGGAATGGGACGAGTAGAAGAATGATACAAATTGCAATTTATGTTATATTTTTCTATATTCAATAATGTAAAATTATGTAAAATTAAATAAAGAGGTGCTATATTAAACTGTTAGCGTAATGGGACTTCTTGTCTCGAGCCGACAGTCTAAATAAAGCACTACTATACTATACTATACTATTAATGTTTAACTTTTGTAAAAAAAAAAAAATCAGAAAATTAACGAGTACACCCGAAGTAATGAACAACACGGTTCCGGGTGTATCCGTGGTGGTAGAGAGGAGGTTTTTAGTAGGTATAGCGCACCATTATAAGCACTTAAACCCTACACTCCGTCTTGAATGGTAAGAAGATTTTACCTCCTCTCTAAGTAAAAAAAAAATTAGTGTCATAAGTATATGTAGTGCTTTATTTAGACTTTCAGCGCAAGACAGGTAGTCCCATTATGTCAACAGTTTTTTTTTTTTTAAATAAAAATCATAAATTTTCTGGAAAGATACAATGTATAAATTAAGTTGCAACCCTCACTTGGCATTCGAAAGCTACCCACATTATTAAACATGTTGGATCAAGATTTATTTACAAATAACACAGAATATATACAATTATACATACATAGAAATTAAAATTAACAAAAGGAAATGCTAGCCTCACATGTACGAAGGGAACAGAATTTTCTGTGCGAAAAGTCTGCTCCGACCGAGGATCGAACTTGGGATCTCCGGACTACGGGCAGTAGTCACAAGCGTTACGCCACGGAGGCTGACTGAGATAATAATAAATCACTATAATCTCTCTCTGGTGATCTGTTCCGGCTGGAATGTGAGCGGAGAATATTTTCATACAGTCTGTATAAAAATCTATAAGTTAAGTCTGTATTGTTTATTAGTTTGTATGCCTTGTTTGGACATTAGTATTGTCGTTTGGATTACTTTAAAGTACATCTAAATGAAAATGACTCACCTCCTCACACACATCCTCCAGAGAATAATAATAATAATAATAATAAATGACTCACCTCCTCACACACATCCTCCAGAGAATAATAATAATAATAAATGACTCACCTCCTCACACACATCCTCCAGAGAATAATAATAATAATAAATGACTCACCTCCTCACACACATCCTCCAGAGAATAATAATAATAATAAATGACTTACCTCCTCACAGACATCCTCCAGAGAATAATACTAATAATAAATGACTCACCTCCTCACACATCCTCCAGAGAATAATAATAATAATAATAAATGACTCACCTCCTCACACACATCCTCCAGAGAATAATAATAATAATAAATGACTCACCTCCTCACACACATCCTCCAGAGAATAATAATAAATGACTCACCTCCTCACACACATCCTCCAGAGAATAATAATAATAATAAATGACTCACCTCCTCACACACATCCTCCAGAGAATAATAATAATAATAAATGACTCACCTCCTCACACACATCCTCCAGAGAATAATAATAATAATAAATGACTCACCTCCTCACACACATCCTCCAGAGAATAATAATAAATGACTCACCTCCTCACACACATCCTCCAGAGAATAATAATAATAATAAATGACTCACCTCCTCACAGACATCCTCCAGAGAATATTTTTTTTTTTTTTTTAATACATGACATGTAAATGGTTCAAATATACATAACAATGACAGTTAACATAATTCATAATACTTTTAATTGAACTTATGCTAGTTTCTTTTGGCTGTCGTCAACTCACACTAAGGGCCACACCTATGAAGTATGGTCCTTGTGTCGTGGACATAATAATAATAATAATAATATAAATGACTCACCTCCTCACACACATCCTCCAGAGAATAATAATAATAATAAATGACTCACCTCCTCACACACATCCTCCAGAGAATAATAATAATAATAATAAATGACTCACCTCCTCACACACATCCTCCAGAGAATAATAATAATAAATGACTCACCTCCTCACAGACATCCTCCAGAGAATAATAATAATAATAAATGACTCACCTCCTCACAGACATCCTCCAGAGAATAATAATAATAATAAATGACTCACCTCCTCACAGACATCCTCCAGAGAATAATAATAATAATAAATGACTCACCTCCTCACAGACATCCTCCAGAGAATAATAATAATAATAAATGACTCACCTCCTCACAGACATCCTCCAGAGAATAATAATAATAATAAATGACTCACCTCCTCACAGACATCCTCCAGAGAATAATAATAATAATAAATGACTCACCTCCTCACAGACATCCTCCAGAGAATAATAATAATAATAAATGACTCACCTCCTCACACACATCCTCCAGAGAATAATAATAATAAATGACTCACCTCCTCACACACATCCTCCAGAGAATAATAATAATAATAAATGACTCACCTCCTCACACACATCCTCCAGAGAATAATAATAATAAATGACTCACCTCCTCACAGACATCCTCCAGAGAATAATAATAATATATAAATGACTGACCTCCTCACAGACATCCTCCAGAGAATAATAATAATAATAAATGACTCACCTCCTCACACACATCCTCCAGAGAATAATAATAATAATAATAATAAATGACTCACCTCCTCACACACATCCTCCTGAGAATAATAATAATAATAAATGACTCACCTCCTCACACACATCCTCCAGAGAATAATAATAATAATAAATGACTGACCTCCTCACAGACATCCTCCAGAGAATAATAATAATAATAAATGACTCACCTCCTCACACACATCCTCCAGAGAATAATAATAATAAATGACTCACCTCCTCACACACATCCTCCAGAGAATAATAATAATAATAATAAATGACTCACCTCCTCACAGACATCCTCCAGAGAATAATAATAATAATAATAAATGACTCACCTCCTCACAGACATCCTCCAGAGAATATTTTTTTTTTTTTTTTTAATACATGACATGTAAATGGTTCAAATATACATAACAATGACAGTTAACATAATTCATAATACTTTTAATTGAACTTATGCTAGTTTCTTTTGGCTGTCGTCAACTCACACTAAGGGCCACACCTATGAAGTATGGTCCTTGTGTCGTGGACATAATAATAATAATAATAATAATAAATGACTCACCTCCTCACACACATCCTCCAGAGAATAATAATAATAATAATAAATCACTCACCTCCTCACACACATCCTCCAGAGTAGAATAATAATAATAATAAATGACTCACCTCCTCACACACATCCTCTGTGTCCTCCGGATCCTTCACCACCCTGAGGTTTAACCCTGCGATGGCCTTGTCCAGATCTTTGGCCGCAATCTTAACCCCTTGCGTCCCCTTGATCTTCTTGTACTCGACGTACGCGTTCTTAACCCTAAGATAAGATAAGATAAGAGAAGATTTTATTTGCACGCTAAACATAATACATGTGTGGTACAAGGGTATATATATATACCCAAACAGAAAAAGGATACCAAAACCATAAGTTAACTGTTGGTGTTGGAATGTGGTGACAGTTTATGTAGTATTTAATGTATATGTATATTTTCTTTATAGCTACTCCTGGACTTTTAAAGTTAAAAAAGATTAGTATCCAATAGCTGTATCATCAGCTATATAAAGTCATGAAAAGTTCAAGAAAACTTCATTGTATCTACACCCGTTAAATATCTACCTAAACAGGAATTGGGCCCTGAAGTAATGTTTGAAACAGTTCCAGGGCCAGAGATAAAAAAAATTGTAGAGGGGGGGTTTTTTAGAGGGTAAAAAACCATTTCGAAGGCTACGAACAATGCCTTCGTTTGAAAGAGCAAATTTTTCCCTCCAAAAAAAAAAAAGGTATATATATATATAAATATAAAAAAGCAATGATAAAAGAAAGTCAGATATATTAAAAAAAAAAAAATACAATACAAATATAAATGAGCAGAATGAAATATATGATTATTATTATTAAACATATTTGATCAAGTTTTATTTACAAATAACATAGAATATATACATACATAGGAATTAAAATTAACAAAACAAAACTTGATCAAGGGCGGTGCTAATGCCAACGGCATTCTCTTCTGATTTTGTTTTGCCTTCCTGTGGCACCATTTCTGGTAGCTCAACTCACTAAACATCTCACTGCTCTTCTTTGTTGGTCCCGGAAATGGGAATGTATTTCATCGGGTGGGGTTGAATAAAAGTCTAGTCTCAATGTTCTTGTTTTACTGTTAGTTCCCTTTTTGATTTTCTTTTTATTTTGTAAAAACAAAACTTGATCAAGGGCGGTGCTAATGCCAACGGCATTCTCTTCCAGTTATATGTCTATGTATTTTTAATTATTATTTTTTATCTCCAATTTTACTACCTTAGCTCCTGCAGGGGCGCGGGCATGAGCAGGGAGCGGATCTGGGTGACGATGGGCCCGTCCGTGCCCGCCAGTACAATGGTGTCTCCCTCGTAGAGGGTGCCGTTCACGAGGATGGTGTCGATGGTGGTGCCCAGACCCGGGATGGCTTTCACCTGATGATAATAAATAAATAAATAATCAATAAATAAATAAACCTTTATTTGGAACAGAAATATTACATACATCAAAATAAATAAATAAACCTTTATTTGGAACAGATATATTTTACATACATCAAAATAAATAAATAAACCTTTATTTGGAACAGATATATTACATACATCAATATTAATACATATATCAGACCAACTGGTTCCAATTCAGCTTATTTCCTGATGATAGTAATATTTATAAAACTTTTCTGTTTATACTCATTAAAATAGAGAGGTTAGTTGATGGCATGGAAATTCAGAACTATTACCTGCTGATGAGAGCAAATAAGCTCGAAACAGCTGTCCAGGTATGTTCTGATATTCATGTACATCTAATACAACTTCTCACTTTTCTGTTATGCTGATTAAAATTGAGAGGTTAGTTGATGGCATGGAAATTCAGAACTAATACCTGCTGATGAGAGCGAATAAGCTCGAAACAGCTGTCCAGGTATGTTCTGATATTCATGTCCTTTTTTCTGTTTATATATAGAGATTATTTAGTATGTTTTGACTTAGTACAACATTCACTTGAATATTTATCTATGTACAAATATAACATTAAATTAAAAAATATATACCTCGAGAACGGTGGCTTGCAGCTCGTTCCGGAACATGAGCCGCTTCCTGAGGAAGGTCTGGCAGGAGTGGGTGATGAGGGCGAGCAGGTTGCCCATGCCCTCGCCCGTGATGGCAGAGGTGGGGACCAGGGACACGTACGACTTGGGGTCTGGGTTATCGTAGAACAGGGCCGCGTTCAGACCCTGGGGGGGGGGGAGATAAGATTAAACAGAAGATAAGATAAGACAGAAGATAAGATAAGAGATAAGATAGGATAGAAGATAAGGGGACCAGGGACACGTAGGACTTGGGGTCTGGGTTATCGTAGAACAGGGCCGCGTTCAGACCCTGGGAGAGATTCAATTTAATTCAAAGTTTTTATTTATTGTAATAATCAAACAGATGTTGACCTTACAATGGCTTGATCAACATACAATTACTTATAATCACATAACAATTCAATAAAAAAGAAACAAAAAAAAAAAGAGAGAAAGAAGAAAAAAAAGCAAAATTTTACGATAAGATTAAACAGAAGATAAGATAGGATAGAAGATAAGATAGGAGATAAAATAAGACAAAAGAGAAGATAAGATAAGACAAAAGAGAATATAGGACAGAAGATGAGATATGACACAAGATAAGATAGGATAGAAGATAAGATAAGAGATAAGATAATGGGACCAGGGACACGTAGGACTTGGGGTCTGGGTTATCGTAGAACAGGGCCGCGTTCAGACCCTGGCGGAAATAGGATAATAATAATAATAATAAAATAATAAATTTATTTTTTTGAGTATAAATACAAAGTATTTATACTCAAAAAAATGTCATTACATTTTAAGATGTGCTCAACGTCATTACATTAAAAAAAAAAAAAATCGTATACATAAATTTATGACTAAAAAAGAAAAGAAGAAAGAAACTGGGGGAGGAAATTTTGATCAAACTCACCTGTTCACTGAACTGGATCACTCACCTGTTCACTGAACTGGATCACTCACCTGTTCACTGAGCTGGATCACTCACCTGTTCACTGAACTGGATCACCACCTCTTTGAAGCGGCTCGCGAACTCGCCCCGCACACTCTCGTCCTGCGCCGCCAGTATGTCTCGTATATCGCGTCGCGCCATCGTGCTCCAATTGTAGAGCCGGTCGATCTTGTTCAGAGCCACGATGAACGGGGTTCGGCGGCTCTTGAGAATGTTGATGGACTCGAGTGTCTGCGGCTCTAGGCCATGCATGATGTCCACCACCAGGATGGCGATGTCGCACAGGGAGGAGCCGCGGTTGCGGAGGTTGGAGAAACTCTCGTGCCCGGGCGTGTCGATGATGAGGAGGCCTGCAGGGACACGAGATGTGTATGAGTAAAATAGTTTTTTTCATTTTTTGTTTTAAAAGTAGTCCTTAGAAGTATTCTTTCGGGAGATAGCCACAAAAGTTCCTTCTATTATAGGGTCTTAATTTAAGTACTTTTTTTATAATTAATTTCAACTATAGATGTAGGAAGTAGATGTATTGTATACTATTGTAAATTGTCTATATAATTGCACTATAACAGTGCGTTTAGACAGTATATGGGAAAAAAAAGTTGTAAAAAAAAAAAAATATACATACATTATTATTATTTAAAAAAAAATAGTTGTGCCCCGGAACCGCTTTCGCATTACTTCAGGTCACTTTACCTTTATATCCATTCCATTTCGGAAAAACTCGAGTCAGTACTTTCCGCTCCGGCCGGGATTCGAACCCGCATAAGCATTATATAATAATAGTTTTTTTAAGTCTATGGAGTTAAATCTCTGTTGTAGGTATATAGGTACATACATTAAATAATAATAAAAGAAATCTTAAAACTAAGCAAGTCTGTTCTAAAGAAAGAGACATGTGACTGCATAGTGCAATTAAAATAATAATATCGCCTTATATAGGTTCTGATATGCATGTACATCTAGTACAATTTCTCACTTTTCTGTTTATACAGATTATACTGATATACTGCCCGATTAGAACCCCGCCCTTTAGTTAGGACATATGTATATATTTTGTTTATTTTTTTCCCTCATTATATAAAAATATTGTCTATTTTGTATTTTAATTTTTACCATTATTTGTTTGTATAATGTTCTTCTAATAAAGAGTTTCACAATAATAATAACTCCCAGCCAGTACATCGCAAGAGCGGGTGTGTGTATTGCTGCCAAAGTAAACAAACTTCTCACCGGGAATCTCCAGGGGTCCCGGACCCCCCGCCTCCCCCGAAGGTCCCCGAACATGCTTCGTGTTCTCTCGGATGGCCTCGGCGGGCACGTTGGTGGCGCCTATCTGCTGCGTGATCCCCCCCGCCTCCCCGTCCTGCACGTGGGTGCGACGCAGCTTGTCCAGGATCTTGGTCTTGCCTGAACAATAATAATAATAAATAATGAAAACAATGTAACAATTATGTGGGATGTACCTATTATAACAGACCGACAGATAAATGCCAATAGACCTGACATAATAGTGCATGATAAAAATAAAAGAAAATGTCAATTAATTGAAATCTCTATACCAAACGACCCCAATGTACAACTTAAAGAAACCGAAAAATTGTTCAAATACAAAGACCTTTTATTTTTATCATGCACTACTCTTACAGTAACCTAGAGATAAGTAGAATGTGGAATGTCAAAACCAGTACAATACCTGTCATCATAGGAGCTCTAGGAACAATAAAAAATGGATCATAAAATCACCTCCAAGTAATCCCACGAAGATCATCCATCAGAGAAATCCAGAAGATAAAGCTGCTGAGCACTGCACACATCTTACGGAAAGTCATGAGCTAAGTCGCTGTGATTCCAGGCAGGAATCTGGACTTAGCTCATATTACCGCAGATGAAGTACAACTACCTCTGCGTGCAAAAATCCCCATAATAATAATAATTGAATGCGTGTCTCGAAAAACGATTTATGTTACAATTTTTTGAAATCGGTTTTATTTGAAAATGGGGTTTAAAATATAGGTATAGCTTCATTTTTATTTATATTTTTCTTTCTTCTCGAAAAATGTTTTCAAGACCCCAAAATAGTCTCTGACTGAGGGACTATAAACAGGGAGTAGACCAGCATTGGTTCTGGGGGCCCTTGTCAATTATTAGTCTCCTTGTAAAGACAGTGGTACAAGTGCTGAGTCATTCCACCACTGTCTGTCTACCATTGTTCACGATGACGCCACCCTATGATGATGACCCCAAAATTTGCCTACAAACATATCAGGATCATCCGCACGGTAAGCGAGCATTGTACCACTCACCCAATTGTGTAAATTACAAATAAATAACTCATTTGTTATTTTTATTGAACAAAGATAAAGAGCATGTTATTTGTGATATTTTGTCACAATTTTTAGTGGGTAGAATCACCATTACAACAACTAATGCTAATGCATCTTATCTCCAACCAACCATCATAAACAACAATATCTATCTCTTAATGACGCTACTGGTCACTGCCCACTCTACAACTACCTCAATTGTCCTCACGAGGCTAGAGTAGTCCCCGACATCCGAAGTACAGAGCCGAAAAAATTCCGGCCCCGCCGGGATTCGAACCCGGGTCACTTGGAGTGCAAGCCGAGCATGCTACCGCTAGGCCAAGTGACTACTTATTATTATTATCTGATCTGGTTGCAGGGTTTTCAGTGAAACCCTAACAATTAACACTGCGACCTAATTAGATCTATTGTGACCAGTTGATTCTATTTGGTTTTAACGTCCTGATTGAGATAAATAGTCAGGACGGGGGTATCACCCTCCATTCGCTGGGAATCGTACCAGCTACCTACATTAACCTCACCCAGCCTAGGTAGGGCCGGAAATGCCAGCCAGCCTCACGTGTTTGGAGGGAACAGAATTTTCTTCGAAAAGTCTGCTCCAACCGGAGATCGAACTCGGGAACTCTGGACCACGGGCAGTAGTCACAACCATGGCTGGCAAGTGAATACTTTATAATAATAATAATACTTTTTCTTTGTGTCATTATGTCACAATTTTAGTGGGTAGCGCAGAATCATAGGACTTTACCACTTTAATTTACAATATCTTGTATTTTTGCCTAAGATTCTGCCACTGGTCGCTGCTTCACATTAAAGCAGCTACTCATTTTTCCTCACGAGGTATGAGTGGACCCCGAACATCCAAGTACAGAGCAGAAAAAATCCTCCCCCGCTGGGAATCGAACCCAGGTCACCATGTGTGCAATGCCTAGCGCGCTAACTCGCTCTGCCACCGTGACTACTGAATACTTTATTTTTATGAAATGTGCTCACCCGTGTCCACGTGTCCCAGGACACACACTATGGCGGCTCTCATGAAGTTCTCGTCCTCTGGATTGTCCTCAATCTTCTCTCTTCTCCTGTTGAACACAGCCTGGAACATAAGATAATCAAAAAATTCGTTACATGGGACGTTAAATGGAAAAAAAACACCAACTTGTCACTGGAGGATGGACTAGCCAGGTTTAATGACTGATAAAGAAATAGCCCAAGTTCTAATGATGTGGTTCATTGCACATAGGAAATATGTAGGTCAGAACGAGCCAACTTTTCTACTTAAGTTGGCTGGAGACCATCACATCCCCCAGCTGTAGCCTAGCGGGTTACAAGTTACAACAACAACAAAACTTGTATCAGATCATAATTTAAGGTTGTTTTATACAAAGAAGGTAAATCTGCAATAAATAGGTGTCAATAATGGGGGAAATAACTACGTGTACTCTACAAACCTTTTCCTCTTTTTCCTTCTCCAAACTCATCCCGGCGACATTCTTCTCCAGAGCTGCCACCCCATTGGTTGTCTTGGCCACGCCCCCCTCACTCGACTCCTCCCCACTCTCCTCCCCCTCCTCCTCCTCCTCTGACGTCTCCACATCCCACGAGTCCAGAATCTCATCCTCACCATTTGTCTGTGGCTTTTCCGCCTCCTTGTCTACTTTCCCGTCCGCTTTGTCGACTTTCTGTTTGCCCTTCTCTCCCGCTTTCTCTTCGCCTGCTTTCGACTTCTTGGGCTTCACCCTGGTCCCGGGACGCGGCTTCTTGGCTGTGTCGTCGCCGTCAGGTACATTGATGAGTCCTTGTGCTTTCAGCAGCTCCAGCGTTGCTTGGGCCCTCGCCTTGTCAGCTTTCTGTTTGGCCGTCAGGAGTTTTCCCTCCGCCTTCAATCGCTCTTTCCTCTCTTTCTCTTTTGCTTTCTTCTTCTCTTTTCTCTCTTGCTCCAGTCGCAATTGTTCCAGTCTTTGATTCTCCTCCTCCTCCTCTCTTCTCACCCTCTCCTCTTCCTCCCGCTTGGCAGCCTCTTCTTCTTCCTTGATTTTCTTCAGAGCCTCTTGCATGGCCGCCAGGGTTTTCTTTCCCGGCCCCTTGACTTTGGCGGCCCCCGCTGCTTTGTCTCCATCTTTGGCGCCTTTCTTGGCCGGCTCTTTCTTTTTGTCCTTGCCACCGGGTTTAGCATCGGCACTGGTGGCGGGAGACTCGCTCACAATGTCTTCGGAAGTGACGCCATTTTCCCCACCTGCTTTTTCCTTCTTGCCTCCTTTCTTTGATTTCCTGGGGAAGAGACGAGAAGAACATTGAAATTTAATGTAAGGTTTAAATAGAGTACTGTATGGTAAACTATTCAAAAAATTAAAAGACATTCATACATGAAATGGGTATTTCCAATATTCGAAATTTGGACCACTTTTCATGTCCCTTGGGGCACTATTTACCACTTGAAGTGGAGGTTTACTTGTTAATAACCCCAAAGATATTCTTACTAACTTATTTCATATTACACTGGAGGGCCCAATTAGTGGAACACAAGCTATTTTTCCCTATAATGCTATGTATTTCCATGCAGCTACAAAGTGTTGTAACTTAATAATAATAGTATCACCTTATTTATACTGCCTAATTAGAACTATTAAGTCCCATTATTCCAGCAATAAGCCCAAGACATATTATTATGTGGTAAAAATCCCAAATAGGAGGATAACTTGTCATGTCCCGGCTGGGAATCAAACCCACGACCTCTGGTATTTCTGGATTCACAGAGAGGCGCCTTTACCACTGAGTAACTTCTGTTTATGTAGATAACTCGCATTCTCAGAGATATTCTCAACCTATAATAACTTAAACTTTGTATAAGTTGGTATAATCTGTCTATAATCTGTCTAGCACATCATATTTCTCTCTTTCTTTATTTTAAAATAAATTGTTATGCTTTTTTTTTTTTTTTTTTTTTTTTTTTCTCCCTTTTTTTTATTTTTTTTATTATTATTAATATTATTATTATTATTTTTTTAAATTGTTATGTGATTATAAGTAATTGGATGTTGATCAGCCATTGTAAGGTCAACATCTGTTTTATTATTACAATAAATAAATACATTGAATTGAATTGAATTGAATAACACTTTAGATAATTTTTGGTTTCTAAAATAAAAAACAGATTAACACGTTCGTTACCAAGCCAATTTTTTCAAGTTTTACGTAGGGACCAGGCGGTAAAGTCGCTGTTGAATCCTGGGTACCAAAATGATTTTTTTTGCATATTTGGCATCGTATTTGTACAAGAATCGATCCTATATCTGTTCTAATACTAACAACCTACCTCAAAAAGGCCATATATGGATGTCCGGTCCCTCGTTAAAATTTTGATAACGGCCACATGTGTGTTTTGGTCCCACAGAAAAACACAAAAACATCCACATATGGCCGTTCGGTAACGAACGTGTTAAGGATTTACACTCAATACACAAAAAAATGCAGGAAAAAGTATTTCTCATGGAAAAATGTAAACCACTGTTACTGTCAATTAACTGTTTGTTTTGATTATCTTTCAATATATATTCAAAATACAAGGGGAAGAAAGATAAAGTAAGTAAACAATAAAAATAATACACTGGCATCAATGGGGTGTTGAATGCAACAGTTCTCAAAAGATCAACAAAATTAAGCATCGTCCAGCAAGGTGAAGACTTTGTGGTGAGGTTGATGTGGGTAGCAGGTTTGTGAGTTTCATGTGAATAGAGGGTCACACTCCCATCCTGATACAACCCCGTGCTGTCATTCAGTGTAAAACCTTAACTTGTTTCCTTTTATACCAAACAAAAATCATCTGAAAATATTATCTACAACCGAAAATATTGAGAGAGAAAAACTTTCATCTATGGAAAAGTAATGTAATTAGTCATTAGTAACAGAAAAAACTTCCAATTGCAAGGGAATGGAAGTCAAACCTTTTTTAATACTATCAAGCAAATGGCAATTGGTTCAAAATATGATAACGGAGGATTGCCACATTGACACATGGGGGGAGAGGTACCTATAGTAAAAGGAGGCTTATTAGCCATCTTGAGTAAAGTCAGTACAGAAATGGAAACATCAGACTTTCATTCACTTGGTTCTGAAGGCCCTTGTTAATTATTAGCCTCCTTATATAAACTTGATGAAAATATCAAGTTTGGCAACCATCAAACATGCTGATACTTCTCAATGATGATATAGTAAAAATAAATCTGTGGGTTAGTCTAATATGACCTATTCTTATTCTGGTAAGAATCACTTTATCAGCTCTAGATCTATTACTGAAAACCCATTGTTGAATAGAGTTTATAATGATTTTACTTCTATAAAATTTCTAATATTAGAAATTGGAAGTATAGTGTTTATTTTACAATAATAAAAAAATATTTTTGCTCTGATTTCACATTTCATATCCAAAGTTTCTTGAGGAACTTTGCTTTTAGGTCTGTCTGTTGGTCTGTTAAATGTATTCTTTGAAATGTGCAAAATCTCAGAAACTATCCAATGCATTTCAATGAAATTTAGTACACATAGAGGAGACATATTGTAGATGGTCCCATTTTAAATTCATCAACATCACACTAGCGGTTCTTGGAGATAGAGTCTATGTGTCTGAACTCTAAAATTTTACTTAAATGATTCTATCTTGTGAAGAGTAGACCCAAATTTTGATGAAATTTTGCATGTTTATCATTTTACATTGTACCTATATTTTTTGTATTTTTTATTTTATAATTTATACTTAAAATTTGATGTTCAAGAAATTGCAAAAAATTGGACCAAACTAGGAAAAAATGTATTTTAACATATAAAACAACTTTGAAGAAAATTGGTTGAAAAAGTTAATAGATATAAGTGATTCATTAAAAAAAAAATCTGTGTTTCTATTGATAATAGAAAGTTGAAAATTATGATTACTATTCAAGAGGAAGTGTTGTGTCCATAATTGGCAGTATAATTTTACTCTGTAACTTCATACCATAATTATATTTTGCAAAGAGTATAATAATAATATGGTCTATGATTCTAGTTAATGTTCTTCATCAGTGAGAGAGGAATGAGTCTGACCTGGCAGCTTAGTGGTCAAGGTGTGAGCCTAATAATGCAGAGGCTGTGGGTTTGATCCCCAGCTGGGACATGACAAATTATCCTCCCTTATGGAATTATTCTTTATTGAGGTTTTACCTCCCATTCAATAGCTAGGTCATCTTGAGACAGGAGTGTTATTTTCCTTTTTCAGGAAACACAAACCTGCTACCCAGATTAACCTCACCCAGCCTTAGTTGGGCTGGAGTTATCATATTTGTGTTGATAACTTTTGTGATAATAATAATAATAATAATTTCGTGTCCGTGAGATAGGTAAAGATACCTAAATCACTTTTGTGATATCACAACTACTGAAACTCACTTTACTAAATCTACGCTAAAACCAGGACTTGAACCACCAACCTCCAGGTTACAAGTCAGCAGCCTTATCGATCACCCAGCCTTGGTTGGGCTGGAGTGCCAGCATCACAATGGGGATTTGACCGTATAAAATTAAGTCTTGAGCTTACTGCTGGAATAATGGGACTTGCTAGTCCTGGTTGAGTAGTATAATTAAGGACTTGTACTTACTTTCCTTCCATTGGAGCGACGTGTCCGTCAATGGTCATGCTGGTACAGCAACCGCAATATGTGACACTGGCTTCTGACTATTTCATCAGCTAAACAACAATCGCATGTTCCGATCACCTCGTCCCTCTCTCGAATTGGTTGGACTTGATTTTTCGTCGGTCAAATGTTGCAAAAGCATTAAAACTTGCGGAAAACTAGAGATAAAATATTAGATAAGAAAATTAAAGGATTTTAAAGTTTCAGATTGCTTGAATCCTATCAAATTATCATTGATAGATATGAAAAATTGAATTTTTTTTGGAGAATCCGAAAATGTCATTCAATTTTTTGTTGACTTCACGTAGGTAAATAGTGCACAGATTTCTGTAAGCAGAACAGCGAACTAAATTTATACATCTGTGGTGAAGTCACCCAGTTCATACGCATATCTGTTCGTTACCGCGAAATAACTGAAAAAATTATGAAATTCAAAAATATCTTCTCCTGGATCAGCGATGACATACGGAAGATCAAGATTAAATAATAATAACACTCTTTAGTGGAAGATAACCACCAGGCGAGGTTAATTCTTACAGCATTTTCTACCACCTAACACTCAGAGTGTTATAATTATGTGGTCACAAACTCAAATTAATGAGGAAATATTCATGCATTGGGTGGGATTCGAAACAACGGATCCCTACGCTACCTGGATTACCAGACTACCACCTTGACCACTTGTCTACCAACGCACGTCATCTAGATAGATGTGACCACATAATAAATGAGTATTAGGTGGTAGAAGTCAGCCGCCGTGGCGTAACGGTTCTGAGTTGGATTCCCGGTTGTGACAAACTTTTCAACAATTTTATTCTGTGAGGCTGGCATTTCCAGTCCTACTAAGGCTGGGTGAGATATATGTTGGTAGCTGGTACGATTCCAAACGAATGGAAGGTAAAACCCCCGAACTGACATATATCTCAAATTAGAACGTTAAAACCAAATAGAATAAACTGGTCACAATAGATCTAAAGAGCTGAGAGGTCGGTGTGATAATGGGTGCTTCTCTTGAGGAACTTCATCAACCAGTCTATTTTAATAATAATAATAATAGGTGTAGGAAAATGCTTCGAGCATTAACCTCGCTTTTTGGTTACCTCCCCTAAAGTATTATTATTATCAACAATTATTTAGGTAGGTACCTACACAATCCATATCATGAGATTACAGCAGTTGTCATGACTTCATGAGACATCTTTTGAATCCTGACCTCTCTAATAATGACATTTTAATGTCTTTGCTCTGGCACATAACCAAAATTATGTGACGAAATTATGTAACGAAATTATGTAACGATATTATGTAACGATATTATGTAACGAAATATCGAATTGTAAAGGGAGAGAAGTCTTCTATTCACACCGCCTTCTAATATCGGATATCGATATTATGGTTTCGATATTATCGATATACCTAATATCGATATTTTCGTTTCGATATTGCAACCCTAAGAGAAGAGGGAAAGTGTGTGTCATGCGCACAATACGAAATTTGGTCAGTTGGGTTTTGGACCTTGAATAGTAAAGATGAAAATGTCGAAATGGTTGCAGACTCGTATGCAAGCGTTTTTTTTAAACAAAAATTTAACATCGCTTTCAACTGCATGGTCATATCAGAAGTCACCGTGGAAGAGTGAGTTAGCGCGCTAGGCAATGTACGCATGGTGACCTGGGTTCAATTCCCAGCGGGGCAGGAATTTTTTTATTATGATAACGAAGTACTAAATAAATGCAAAATCGAATGTGCATTTTCTAATTGACAGCTGATATTGTGATCCATTTATCAGAATGATGGATTAGCATTTTTTTTATTGATTAGAATGATGGATTAGTATATTTTTATTGATAAGATTCTATATTATAGTAGACAGTAGACCTCAGTAGATTCTATATTATAGTAGACAATAATAATAATGATCCATTATTGTTGTTGTTGTAGTAGCCAGCTTCGCTACTGTTTCGGGGAGTGATGTTCTCCAGCCAAACTCAAGAGAAAAGGTGGCTCGTTCTGAACCACATATTTCTATGTGCGATCAACCATCGTGAGAACTTGGGCTTTTTCTTTATACGCCGTAATTTTGCTGAAACTGCAAGCTAGCCTGGCTTGTTAGGGTTGGCTAGTCCGTTCTCTGTTTACATAGTCCATTATTAACATTATTCATTGCTTAAAATAAAAAGAAACACAATTTCCTCTTCCAAAAAAAGGAAAATTTCATTTATTATTTTATATTTAAAATTCAAATTGCTACTTTATTGTATTATTATTCCTTCTCCAACAAATCATTGTTTTGTTTTTTTCAAACATCTACTACACTACTACCGGTGCAAAACAAACAGACAGGCTGTATGTTGGGTTGGGTGGAAGAGATTGCCATAGGCAATAACTCCGCCCTTCAGTTAGGACATATATTTGTATTTATTTTTTTTTTTCTTTTTCATTGTATTATATTGTTTCCATTGATAAAATAATTATTTGTAATGTACATATATCCAATAATTATCCATTTATATCTAATAAAGTGTTGAATAATAATAATATGTCTATATTGTCCATCTGTTTCAAACCCAGCAGGAGCTATAACTGACGTGGGCTATGATTGTCTTAGAAATCTTCCTCCTCTTCTTCTAGAGGCATGGCCATCGCCAGGAATGTCGCGTTGTGAGGGTCGTAGTTTGGTCCGCTAGCCACATGTTTGTGGACGAGTGACAACTCCACCGTGGATAAGGTAAGTGCTTCTTTGGGCTTCAGAAGGATCTTGTCCGTGTTCACAGTGGTCCTGGAAGAAGAATAGGTACATATTACTTACAATAGAAATACCTAATTCCAAAAAAATGTCACTTTTGTAATCCAGAGAGGAAATTGCTCAAGTATTCTGAGTGCTTGGCCCTCTGGATTGCAAATGGCAGAAATATATTATCTGTAAAATAAAAAAAAAAAAAAATTGCAACTAATTTTGTGATTACTAGTTACAATTGTCACTGGTAGTCAAGTGGTTAACGCGCTAGTCTGGTAATCCAGGTAGCGTAGGGATCTGTTGGTTCGAATCCCACCCAGTGCATGAATTTATCCTCATTAATTTGAGTTTGACCACGTAATAATAAGACTCTGAGGGTTAGGTGGTAGAAAATGCTTTAGGCATTAAAACTCGCCTGGTGGTTACCTTCCACTAAAGATATTATTATTATTTTTTTTTTTTTTACAATTATCGTGATCAAAATATTTTTTTTTTTTAATTAAATAAAACATATAATTTTCACAACACATAAAACACTTCTCCAAGGACATCTTCCCGAGGCAGTGTGCTCAGCACTGAGGCAACATTACCTCTCTGAACAGCAAAACTAAGCCTTTGCCTGAAATATTCCCCGGCGCTTCTGTCCTTCGTCTCAAGGTCAGGTTTTGTGTATGCTGTTAAACATTTCCAAAGCACTTTTCCCAAAAGAGCCAAAGGTTTCAACGGCGAAGGGAATGAAATCATAAAGATTTTGTAGGAACTCCAAGAAGAAGAATAGAAATAAGAAATGTGTTTATTTGTTTTATTCTAAGCAAAATAATAATAACACTTCTAAGTGCAAGGTAACCAGGCGAGGTTATTGCTCAAAGAATTTTCTACCACCTAAACCTCAGAGTCTTATTATTATGTGGTGACAAACTAAAATTAATGAAGAAAAATTCATGAACTGGGTGGGATTTGAACCAGCGGATCCCTACGCTACCTGGATTACCAGACTAGCGCGTTAACCACTTGACTACCAGTGCACATTAACCCCTTTGAGGTGAATTACCTACTCGGAATATCCCGAATACTACACTGATAATATGAAATTATTAATTTGACCGCAATAAGGATGTGCACCAATTTTTTCTTTTCCGACCCGCAATCAGGATGTGGATGGTTGATCAATTACCGCAATCGGGATGTGGACCTTTCTTTTAAAAATAAAATTACCGCAATCTTGATCCACCCGGGATTTGAACCAGCGGATCCTTACGCTACCTGGATTACCAATCTAGCGCGTTAACCACTTTACTATCAGTGCACATTAACCCCTTTGAGGTTAATTACTTATGTAAATGATTTGTAGTCACTTGGCCTAGTGGTAGCATGCTCGGCTTGCACTCCAGGTGACCCGGGTTCGAATCCCGGCGGGGTCGGAATTTTTTCGGCTCTGTACTTTGGATGTCGGGGCCTACCCTAGCCTCGTGAGGACAATTGGGGTAGTAGTAAGGTGGGCAACGACCAGTGGCGGCATTACGAGATAGATATTGGAATATGACGGTTGGTTGGAGATATGATGCATTAGCATTAATTCTCGTAATATCGATGCTACCCACTAAGATTTGTGACATAATAACACAAATAACTAGCTCTTTATCTTTTATGTAAATGATTTAGATCCCTACCCAGGCTCGTGGTCAGAATTCTTGCTGGCGGCGTACACGTTCAGTTGTTCAGGGAGAGAAGGACGAATGGTGAGAATGTCTGCGTATTCTATTTCAGATCCGATGTTAATCACGACAATGTAGGTGGGGTGGTCTTTGTAGCTCCTGTGGACACAGTAAATGTCATATTAAAAAAAACATTATAATTGAATTATTAATTAGATAATAAGACATAATTATGTACAGTACAAATAATGATCACAAAGAAATGGAACAATATAAACAATAAGGAGGAAAAAAAAATGTGAAAAACTGGTTGGGTCAAATTTTCGACGAATACAAAACTTTCTTTATTATAGGATAAGGAAAGTAAAAAAATAGCTAAGAGCGAGCTTAAAATACGCACAAAGGGTTTTGTTCACTGTACAACTTTTAAATATACCTATTAGTATGAATATAATAGAAACAAATTGATCACTAAGAGTGTAAAGAACATACCCTTAAAATTTCAGCTCGATTGGTCAAAAATTGCAGCTTTTATGCCGAAAAGAAATTTAGATCCAAACCCTATAGGTAGTACAAGTCCAAAACCTAGGTAGTACAATTTGCTAGACTAGCTTGACCTTGCTTGACATGGTGTCATGGAAAAGGAAAAGTTGAAAAATTATCATATTTGTCCTACACACATTCGTGATATCACAACTACTCAAACTCGCTTTACTAAATCTATACGCTGAAACCGGGACTTGAACCACCGACCTCCAGGTTACATCAAGCTGCTGAGGTCAGTGTCTTTATTTTTTATTTAGAAACACTTTATTAGTAGAACATATTTATATACAGACAGATAATGGTAAAAATTAAATATAAAATTGACAATAATAATAATAATATAAACAAGAAAAAAAATAAAAAAATGTATGTCCTAACTAAAGGGCGGGGTTATTGCCTATGGCAATCTCTTCCACCCAACCTGGAAAAGGAGCTAAAATGTTTACCCTACGAAGCAGAGCACCCACTCCGTGACGTCATAGACAATGTTTACCTTACGAAGCAGAGCACCCACTCCGTGACGTCATAGACAATGTTTACCTTACGAAGCAGAGCACCCACTCGGTGACGTCATTTACCTTACGAAGCAGAGCACCCACTCCGTGACGTCATAGACAATGTTTACCTTACGAAGCAGAGCACCCACTCCGTGACGTCATTTACCTTACGAAGCAGAGCACCCACTCCGTGACGTCATAGACAATGTTTGACCTTACGAAGCAGAGTACCCACTCCGTGACGTCATAGACAATGTATACCTTACGAAGCAGAGCACCCACTCCGTGACGTCATAGACAATGTTTACCTTACGAAGCAGAGTACCCACTCGGTGACGTCATAGACAATAGTCGTATTTTTCTTTCTAACCAAAAAAAATTTCCTGGTTAGGTTTCTTCCAAATATTTCCATTTTATTCCAAGGTTATTCGTAAAAGAAAAATGCATTTGGTTACTTTTAAAGATAAACAATGGACTTAACCTATAAAAGAACTGGAAGCAAGAATTTTCTACTTCCACTTTGGTTAACTTTGGAAGTGGAAATTTTTCCTCTTCCAAAAGAAAAATGACTTGCTCCCAGTTTGGTTCAATTTATTCCCGTTTGGTTAACTTTGGTTAGAAAGAAAAATACAGCTATTATTTACCTTACGAAGCAGAGCACCCACTCGGTGACGTCATAGACATCGAGCTCGCCTCTCTGGATGGTCTCAGTCTTCCTCAGCCTCGCCAGGGCCTTATACACATTGAAGTGGGAGCGCTTGTCCCGCCTCTGCACCGCGAGGTTCTTGTACCAGTAGTTCGGGTTGACGGGCAGCCACGAGTAGAGGTTGGTGGTGAAGCCTGCCATCACGAGAGAAAGAACAATCAATCAGCAATTCTTTATAGCATTAACACTTAGACGACCGGCATGGTTTTTCGTGAATTCTCTTGTGGGACCGGCGATAATACGGCTCTCCGACATTGTGTACCACCGGTGGTACACCCGGTCCATTCCGTACGAACGTGCGTGTACCACCGGTGGTACACGCGGTCGTCTAATTGTTAAAGCGATGCTTTCCTCAAGAAAAAACAAAAAAAAATCATTAAAGCATGGATAAATAAGTCATGGAGACGTCATCGTCATAACGTACATCTCATTGAAAGCTAATATCTTGTGGATTGATGTATTCTTGCTGTGTATTAGCAATCTACCAAAGGTAGACAGCCGCTATTGTATGTCTTTTAAATATATTTATGTATTATCAATTTGTTTCTCTCTCTCTCCAATAAATTTGTCCCCTAACAAACTATCCAACTTGAAGTAATGATATTATTCGGTTCCAAGTGCGGTTAGCTTTTAGAGAAGGTGGGTTTTTAGTGGGTGGAAATCCCACACCCCAGGTTAGGATGGATCTGGGTGTCTTTGAAAGATTTTTTCCTGCCTTCCATTAAAAAAAAAAACAAACTATCCAATATATGGCTACCGTTACTACCTTCAAAAGCAATGATAACGAAAAGTCCCGTCATAGTCACCCGCATTAAGGCCATTGTTTCATTGGAAAGGGCTCCATCACACTCACCTGCGTTAGGGCCAAGGTTTCATTGGAAAGGGCTCCGTCACACTCACCTGCGTTAGGGCTGGCGTCCCACTGGAAAAGGCTCCGTCACACTCACCTGCGTTAGGGCTGGCGTCCCACTGGAAAAGGCTCCGTCACACTCACCTGCGTTAGGGCTGGCGTCCCACTGGAAAGGGCTCCGTCACACTCACCTGCGTTAGGGCTGGCGTCCCACTGGAAAAGGCTCCGTCACACTCACCTGCGTTAGGGCTGGCGTCCCACTGGAAAGGGCTCCGTCACACTCACCTGCGTTAGGGCTGGCGTCCCACTGGAAAGGGCTCCGTCACACTCACCTGCGTTGGGGCTGGCGTCCCCATTGGAAAGGGCTCCGTCACACTCACCTGCGTTAGGGCTGGCGTCCCACTGGAAAGGGCTCCGTCACACTCACCCGCGTTAGGGCTGGCGTCCCACTGGAAAGGGCTCCGTCACACTCACCTGCGTTAGGGCTGGCGTCCCACTGGAAAGGGCTCCGTCACACTCACCTGCGTTGGGGCTGGCGTCCCCATTGGAAAGGGCTCCGTCACACTCACCTGCGTTAGGGCTGGCGTCCCACTGGAAAGGGCTCCGTCACACTCACCCGCATTAGGGCT
This sequence comes from Bactericera cockerelli, assembly GCA_024516035.1. NCBI lineage: Eukaryota > Metazoa > Arthropoda > Insecta > Hemiptera > Triozidae > Bactericera > Bactericera cockerelli. The sequence goes on along the minus strand of CM044964.1, from coordinate 29,126,067 downwards.
GGCGTCCCACTGGAAAGGGCTCCGTCACACTCACCTGCGTTAGAGCTGGCGTCCCACTGGAAAGGGCTCCGTCACACTCACCTGCGTTAGAGCTGGCGTCCCACTGGAAAGGGCTCCGTCACACTCACCCGCATTAGGGCTGGCGTCCCACTGGAAAAGGCTCCGTCACACTCACCTGCGTTAGGGCCCAGGTTTCATTAGAAAGGGCTCCGTCACACTCACCTGCGTTAAGGCCAAGGTTTCATTGGAAAAGTCTCCGTCACAATCACCTGCGTTAAGGCCAAGGTTTCATTGGAAAAGTCTCCGTCACAATCACCTGCGTTAAGGCCATTGTTTGATTGGAAAGGGCTCCGTCACACTCACCCGCATTAGGGCTGGCGTCCCACTGGAAAGGGCTCCGTCACACTCACCCGCGTTAGGGCTGGCGTCCCACTGGAAAGGGCTCCGTCACACTCACCTGCGTTAGGGCTGGCGTCCCACTGGAAAGGGCTCCGTCACACTCACCCGCGTTAGGGCTGGCGTCCCACTGGAAAGGGCTCCGTCACACTCACCTGCGTTAGGGCTGGCGTCCCACTGGAAAGGGCTCCGTCACACTCACCCGCGTTAGGGCTGGCGTCCCACTGGAAAGGGCTCCGTCACACTCACCCGCATTAGGGCTGGCGTCCCACTGGAAAGGGCTCCGTCACACTCACCCGCGTTAGGGCTGGCGTCCCACTGGAAAGGGCTCCGTCACACTCACCCGCGTTAGGGCTGGCGTCTTTTTTAATATAATACTTTAATTTATTCAAATTGTTTGTATGTTACATAATTATAAAAACAAAATACATATATTAAAAATTAAAATACTTATACTTATACACAAAAATAACAGAGAAGAGAGAGAGAGAGAAAGAGAGAGAGAAAGAGAGAAAGAGAAAGGGAGAGAGAGAGAGAAAGAGAGAGAGAGAGAAATAGAGAGAGAGAAAGGGGAAGAGAGAGAAAGAAAAAGAGGGAGAGAGATGGAAAAAAATGAGGGAGAGAGAGAGAGGAAGAAGAGAGAGAGAGAGAAAAAAAAAGGGAGAAGAGAGAAAAAGAAAGGGCTCCGTCACACTCACCTGCATTAGGGCTGGCGTCCCACTGGAAAGGGCTCCGGCAGAAGTCGCGACTGAACTGCTCGTACCTCTTCGGTCCCACATTGAGTGCCTGAGGGTCCACGGACTGGTCCCACCGGATGAAGGAGTCCTCCATGCCTAGCTCGTCGCCATTGTAGGTGATGGCGGTGCCGGGGAGCAGGAGAACCATCATGTTGATGGCGTCAATGAACTCGGCGTCGAACCGACTGGCCGGTCGCTTCTGATCGTGGTTGCCCATCTGTGAACGATGTGGCACAAAAGATCTATTAAAGTCCGTGAACGATGTGTCACAAAAGATCTATTAAAGTCTGTGAACGATGTGTCACAAAAGATCTATTAAAGTCTGTGAACGATGTGTCACAAAAGATCTATTAAAGTCTGTGAACGATGTGTCACAAAAGATCTATTAAAGTCTGTGAACGATGTGTCACAGAAGATCTATTAAAGGTCGCGCTGACAAAGGACTTTCGTACTAGTAGCAATACCAATCCAAGAAAGACGAAGGGTTGGGTAGAAGAGATTGCCATAGGCAATAACTCCGCCCTTTAGTTAGGACATATGTATTTTTTATTTCTTTCAATTTTTATTGTTTATAATAGTTATTTGTGTTATACATATACTCGTATATGTCTTTTTATCTAATAAAATAAAACATTTAATAAATATAATAAGTAGAATATTGTATTTATATTTATTTATTTTTTACTTTAGCATCTACACTAACACAGATATGGAGTAACCGGGGGACATTTGTGAGGGCAATTACTGCTGGTGGTCTCTTGATTACTGGAAAATATCTGATTGCTTTTCCAGGGTCTTCAAGGTTGAATGGTTGGTAAAAAAAATAATGGAAATAATGTGAAATGTTACTCACCCACCCAGTATGATATACCACACTCCAGAAGTAGAACTCTATAGATTATACAGATTGTTACCACTACAGAACTAGAAACCTACAGATTATACAGAGTGTTCATCATCATAGGGTGGCGTCATCGTGAACGATGGTAGCCAGACGGTGGAGGAATTACTCAGCACATCTACCACTGTCTTTACAAGGAGGCTAATAATTGACAAGGGCCCCCAGAACCAAGCCAATGATGGTCTACTCCCTCTTTATAGTCCCCAGCCAGACTATAGACGTAGCTGTAGTAGACATATACCACACTCCAGAAGTAGAGATTATACAGAGTATCACCACTACAGAACTAGAAACCTACAGATTATACAGGGTGTTACTCACCACCCAGTTGCTCCAGTAGCCGGCGGGTTTGCTGCGTTCCCACTCCAGGATAGTATGGTAGAAGTCCCTCGCGTTGGACTGACGGTTCAGGGTGCTGACAGGCAGGAAGTTGAACGGGAACTGGGCCCCTCGCCGGGTGCCGTTGCCATAATACAGGATCATCTGGTCCAGTGACGCGTAGCACTCCGCCAGGAACACTCTGTGGAAATGAGGGAACAATGGCGTTGACATCCACACAACTACTAGATATTTTTTTTTTTTTAAGTGGGGTTTAACGTCGCTTTCAACTGCCATGGTCATATCACGACGGGGGTTTTACCCTCCATTCGCAGGAAACTCACAAACCTGCTACTCACATTGACCTCACCCAGCCTGAGTGGGTGATTATTATTATTACTAGATAGATAGACTATTATTATTAAAACATGTTGAATCAAGTTTTATTTTCAAATGACATAGAATATATACATACAAAGATATTGAAATGAATAAAACAAAACTTGATCAAGGGCGGTGCCAACGGTATTCTCTTCCGCATCACCCTCATAGATAGTTAGTTTATTTGTACATTGATAAAAAAAAAATTATATATATATTTTGGATATAGTTATAATGTATTAAAATATAAAAAAGCTCTTCGAAACGCAAGCCATCAGGAATAGTGCCCAAAGCTCACAGCAGTTCCTCGTTGAATGGCGATTGATATTTTAAGAAGATTTTGGAACGTTGATCGCCATTCAAACGAGATAGTTAATCGCCAATCTTCTTTACGAAATGCTGTGTTTCCAGTGACCAGGGCCCCGGAGTTCCAACTTTATTTGATAAAATTAGATTGAATACAATATGTGTACCTGTAGCCCGTTCCAGAAACACTCTCCACTCTGATAATCTCCAAATCTCTCTTTCAACTGTCACACAACGCACTCTGATTGGTTAATTTGAACGCTTTAACCAATCAGAGTGCGTTGTGTGACGGTTTAAACGGAGATTCGGGGATTTTGAGAGTGTAGTGTGTTTCTGGAATGGGCTATTGGTATACAATATGGTTAAGTTATTATATTTGTGTTATTCACTTTGTGATATCACAACTACTGAAACTCGCTTTACTAAATCTACGCTGAAACCGGGACTTGAAGCACCGACCTCTAGGTTACAAGTACGCCGCCTTATCTATAAAGCTACTGAGGTCAGATTGTCTAATCAACCTCGCTTTACTAATTTTTTGCTTAACATGGGACTTGAACCACCGACCTTCAGTTTACAAGTCCACCGCCTTATTGATCAAGTTACTGAGGGTATACAATATGCGTACCTCGTATATCCATCCTGCAGCTTGTAACCATCAAACAGCTCAGGAACTGGTACCATGCATCCTACCCGTATCCATCCGCAGCTGTACCCACATGCATCCCTACCTCGTATATCCATCCTGCAGCTTGTACCCATCAGATCCCTACCTCGTATATCCATCCTGCAGCTTGTACCCATGCATCCCTACCTCGTATATCCATCCTGCAGCTTGTACCCATGCATCCCTACCTCGTATATCCATCCTGCAGCTTGTACCCATGCATCCCTACCTCGTATATCCATCCTGCAGCTTGTACCCATGCATCCCTACCTCGTAATCCATCCTGCAGCTTGTACCCATGCATCCCTACCTCGTAATCCATCCTGCAGCTTGTACCCATGCATCCCTACCTCGTATATCCATCCTCATGCTTGTACCCATGCATCCCTACCTCGTATATCCATCCTAGCAGCTTGTACCCATGCATCCCTACCTACTCCCGTATATCCAATTCTCTATAGCTTGTACCCATGCATCCTTACCTCGTATATCCATGCTGCAGCTTGTACCCATCAAACAGCTCACGGAACTGGTACCTTATGTCTCACTGGTCCCCATGCATCCCTATTACAAGTCCGCCGCCTTATTGATCAATATTTCGTGTTAATATAGGCCTGTTGGCTGGCGCTACTTGACGAGCACTCGCCTACCGACAAGCTTTGGGTTGGTTGGAAGAGATTGCCACAGGCAATAACCCCACCCTTTAGGTAGGACATTAGCTTCATTCTCTTTTTTGTTCTTGTTTCTTTGTTCAATCTATTTATTTTTTTTGTATAATTTCATTGTATTTTACTGTGTATATATTGTCTTACCTAATAAAGCATATAATATAATAATAATAATAATAATATAGCTTGATGCGTACCTCGTATATCCATCCTGCAGCTTGTACCCATGCATCCCTACCTCGTATATCCATCCTGCAGCTTGTACCCATCAAACAGATCACGGAACTGGTACACCATGCATCCCTATTACAAGTCGGCCGCCTTATTGATCAATATTATTTCGTAATAATAGAACCCTGTTGGCTGGCGCTACTTGACGAGCTTGATGCGTACCTCGTATATCCATCCTGCAGCTTGTCCCCAGCAAACACGAATTTTCCGACGAATTTTGAATTTGAATTTTTTTTTTTTTTTTTTAATTGAATAATATGACTTTTTATTTGTACAATAATAATATTTCTTAATATTATCTCCTAAGCTTATGCAAACTTCTGAGGAGACAAGCTTGATGCGTACCTCGTATATCCATCCTGCAGCTTGTACCCATCAAACAGCTCGCGGAACTGGTACACCATGTCGTACGTCTCCGGCTGGTTGTTGGTGAGCGTGTGGTTCAGGTAGCCGTGGTCCGTGGGTTCGAACTCCTCGTGGTTGGCGCTGAGTGGCTCGTCGTCCAGACTTTCGTGCTCGAACAGGAAGGGCACCGCGTCCACTCGAAACCCGTCCACTCCCTTGTCCAGCCAGAAGCGGAGGATGTTCTGTGGATAGACCATTGTAAATGATTTTTTTTCTGTTAATTTGGGAACTGAATTATTTTGGGGAACGACTTGGCGGGACTTTTTTTATGTCACGAAGTGATATTTTTTGGGGGATATCAATAGACAAAGGTTGCAGATAGAAGCGGAGGATGTTCTGTATAGGTAGACAAAGGGTTACAGATAGAAGCGGAGGATGTTCTGTAGGTAGACAAAGGGTTACAGATAGATGGGTTACAGAGAGGTGGGTTACAGATAGAAGCGGAGGATGTTCTGTAGGTAGACAAAGGGTTACAGATAGATGGGTTACAGAGAGGTGGGTTACAGATAGAAGCGGAGGATGTTCTGTAGGTAGACAAAGGGTTACAGATAGATGGGTTACAGAGAGGTGGGTTACAGATAGAAGCGGAGGATGTTCTGTAGGTAGACAAAGGGTTACAGATAGATGGGTTACAGAGAGGTGGGTTACAGATAGAAGCGGAGGATGTTCTGTAGGTAGACAAAGGGTTACAGATAGATGGGTTACAGAGAGGTGGGTTACAGATAGAAGCGGAGGATGTTCATGTAGGTTAAGACAAAGGGTTAGAGATAGGTGGGTTACAGATAGATGGGTTACAGATAGAAGCGGAGGATGTTCTGTAGGTAGACAAAGGGTTACAGATAGAAGCGGGGATGTTCTGTAGGTAGACAAAGGGTTACAGATAGAAGCGGAGGATGTTCTGTAGGTAGATAAAGGGTTACAGATAGAAGCGGAGGATGTTCTGTAGGTAGACAAAGGGTTACAGATAGAAGCGGAGGATGTTCTGTATAGGTAGACAAAGTGTTACAGATAGAAGCGGAGGATGTTCTGTAGGTAGACAAAGGGTTACAGATAGAAGCGGAGGATGTTCTGTAAGTAGACAAAGGGTTACAGATAGAAGCGGAGGATGTTCTGTAGGTAGACAAAGGGTTGATATTGGAATTGGTAAAGGTAGGGCTATCCGCTACGAAAGCTCTTTGTCACTGCGACCTTAGACGGATCTTTTGTGACATGCCCATGTTATTCTAAAAGAGATGTAAGCTTTAAATATAGCTTAAGATTCTTTTAGGACTGATTTCATTCACTTCTTTAGGTGTTAAAATCATCCTTGAGAAGTGTTGCAGTCGGGTGTGAGAGGCTGCTCCACATTCACAGAGAATGTGTTTTGAGGTGCGTGAGCTATCTTCACGCACCTTGTGTTTTGCTCTCTCTTGGTCCTCTTCACAGAGACGGCACTTTGCGTCTTGAGCAATACCCATCTGGTTTAGGTGGTAGTTGAGGCTACTATGGCCTCTTAGAAAGCCAGTAAGGATTCTTAATTCCTCTTTGCACAGACAGAGCATATTATTTGCTCTTTGAGGCGAGTGAGTTATGAACATTTTCGCCTGTCTGTGACCGGGAATGTTGGTCCAATGATGGACTTTCATTTGGTTCTCCCATTACCTGGTTTCCATTTGTAGGTGGCTTTTTGAAACGCCACAAAATGGTTCAGGGCCAGTAAAAGGTAATGCGGTACCCTGTTTGGCTAGTTCGTCGGCATTCCCATTGCCTACAATGCCTTCATAGCCAGGAACCCATGTAATAGTTACATGATTATCCTTTGCTAGAAGCTTGAGTGTTTCCAGACATTTCCAAGTTAGCTTTGACTCAAAAGAGTGAGAGCTTAGAGCCTTGACAGCTGTTTGGCTTTCTGATATAATATTGATGTGAGCGAAGGATGTTCTGAATGTAGACAACTGGTTATATCGATATATGCAATATGCCTAAGGAACAAAGACATTTATAAATAAACTGGTGTGATACCACACGCCTCTCCTTGAAATAAATCAAAGTCCGCCACTGGTGACTGAACACCAGTCACGTTTCACGAAAAATAAATATCAATAAATAAATATATTTATTTATACTAACCCAGTAAGAGAAAATCACTTCTCCTAACTCATCTTCACTTCTCCTAACTGACCTTCACTTCTCCTAACTCACCTTCATTTCCTCCACCACGTGTGGGTTTCGGTAGTTGATGTCGGGTTGCTGACGGGCGAAGGCGTGGTAGTAATACTGCTGTCGCTTCTCATTCCAAGTCCAGCCCGGACCTCCGAAAGCGGATAGCTGTCGAAATTGGAAAACAGGCCGGAGCAAATAGATTATTTTACTTCTGCATAATTTTACTTCTCCTATCTCACCTATTTTTTTGATAGAAAGTTAGAACAAAATCTTCAAAAGACTCAGAGGTACTATACTATTTCTCTAGCCTGGGGTGTGGGATTTCCACCCACTAAAAACCTATCTTTCCTGATAGCGTACCGGACTTGGTATGCTAATCTGTGAATTTCAGAGGAAACTGAAAAGAGACGGACCGACAGACAGACACAAAACCAAAATTGTTCAGGAGGTTGTGAAACGAAAAATATGAAAAAATTGAATTCGGAACAAAAAAAATAAGATATTTTTGACATTTTCATGTCTTTGCTCTGGCACATAACCAAAATTATGTAACGAAATTAAGTAACGAAATTATAATAATAATAATAATATGGCCCGGTAAACGGGTGTATATTTACGGACTAGTCCTTGATAAGATTAACAAACATTTTAACAATAAATTTTAAAAAAAAGAAGAAATTATAAGTATCACAGGCAGCAAGACAAATGGAAAAAAAACATAATACTACAGATTGACTAGAATATAACACATAATCAGCACTCGGTTACCCAAATCACTAAACAAACAAAATATATGGCAACAATAACGAGATATTTAAATGTCAATTGAAAAAAAAAAAAAAAAAACATGTCAAAATAGTATGTCAAATAAAGTGAAAAAAAAAATAATAATAATAATAATACTAAATAATTATACACTAGAATTGAGAAAATGTCAAAATTAATAATAAATAAAATGTCAAATAAGTAAAATAAATAAATATATAAAAATGAACATTCAACTAAGCATTTGAACTGTTGGCAGCCCTCATCATGCGGTTAAGGGGAAGATAAAATAAATAATTTGTACAAAATTGATCTACAATATATGTTCTTTTATTCCGCAATCGGCGATGACAATCAAGCTTCACAAGCTCCAACAAAGTTGGGCAATCAATGTCATTATTGATCAACTTTCTAAAGAAAGTATCGTCAGCTGCTGTTCTACGGTCCCTCAATAAAGGTAGATCAAGTTCTACTCCTGGATGTCTAAAGTGAAAACACCTCAAAAACTTTTTTTGAACACGCTCAATAGCATTGATGTGGACCTCATAGTGGGGAGACCATACTATGCATGCGTACTCAAGAAGAGACCTGATCAAGGCTTTGTACAGAAGACCAAAAGCATCAGAAGATAGACCCTTCGAATTTCGACACACATAGCCCAAGATACGATGGCACTTCATTGAAAGATTTGTTATATGAGGAACCAAAGAAAGTTTGCAATCAAGGGTAATGCCTAAATCCTTGATTTCTCTGGCACGGGCCAGAGGGACACCATCGATACTGTAGGGAAAGTTGAAAGATTTTCCTCTAGAGAATTCAACAAAAAAACATTTATGGAGTGACAAGGTCATTCCATTACTATTCAGCCACTGAAAGAAAGATAAAATATCGTCCTGCAAGAGTTGACAGTCGGATGGGTTGTGTATTGTCCTGTAGAGCTTGACGTCGTCGGCAAACATCAAGATTGAAGAATGTGATATTACGTTAGGCAAGTCATTAAAAAACAAAGAAAACAACAACGGACCACTATGACTCCCCTGACCAACACCCGAAGTAACAGGAATAGGTTGAGACAGACAATTACCCACTCTTACTGATTGAGTCCTACCACAGAAGTAAGAAGACAACCAAGATAAAAACGATTCGCCAATACCATACGATTTTAGCTTAGACAGAAGGAAGTTGTTGTCTACTCTGTCGAACGCCTTAGCCACATCAGTGTATACGGAATGAACAGAAGAATGACATTGAAATGACCGCATAATGTCATGTTGATAGCATAGAAGATTTGTCACTGTCGATCTTTTTGATGTGAACCCATGTTGCTGATTGGAAATAAAATGCTTGCAGGCAAAAGACAGACGCACAGTAATCAACTTATCCATAAGTTTGGGGATTGCTGACTGAATACAGACTCCACGATAGTTTTTGATGTCACATCTGTTCCCTGATTTGAAGATTGGTATCAGGTAACTGGACTTCCAACAAGTAGGGAATGATCCAGAAGAAAGCGATCTGTTAAAAATTATTGAAAGAGGATTAGAAAGTTGATCGGCGCAGTTCTTAAGAACAAACGGTGGAACATTGTCAGGGCCTGATGAATATTTGCGAGGAAGTGAAAGAAGACCTACGAAAACGTCATGCTGACTAAATTGACAGTGGTTAAAATCAATAAAATCGTTCTCAGTGTAACTAGGAGATTGACACAGAGGATTCTGATAAACAGATGAAAAACAGTGGGCCATAAGGTCAGCAGTCTCCTGGGGACTAGAACTGTTGATATCATCGAAGAACATTTGTTTGGGTAAACCATTAACCTTACGTGTTTCCTCAGAGTAACGCCAAAAGTAACGCGGATCGGTTTTGATGCTGTTGCTGACCTTGAATAAATGACGCTCACGACACTCGGTACTAAGGAGTTTACATCTAGCCCGAAGCTCAGAAAATATGGAATAGTCAGATGAAAGACGTGACTTTTTATAGGTAACATGAGCTTTTTTCTTTTTCAAGGTCAGATGACGAAGTTCTCCAGAAAACCATTGAGGAAATGTACTTGAGAAGACACGTTTTTGAGGAGTTGACAACCTAATGCCTGTATGAAGGACATCATAAAATGATTCAACAGAAGCATCCAAATGTTGTTGAGTCAGCATAGAACCCCAGTCAACCGTACTAAGATAATTTTTGAGGACATTTAAGTTGCATTTGGCATAATCAAAAACATTTTTATCAAATTGAATAAACTCTACCCCCTGATTCAAAGAAATATCAAAGATGAAGGCATTATGATGAAAGTTATTGGGTAAAAGATTGTCAACAGCAACCTGTGTCGATACATCTTTATCATTGGAAAACAAAAGGTCAAGAAAAATTCCATGGTTATTCGGGAGAGAGTTCACCTGATAAAGAGACAACAAGTTGAAAGATTCACACACATGTATTGCTGGAGATGATAGGGGACAAGATACGATCATGCCACATTCATCATCAACTCTCCAGGTTGCAGTGTTGAGGTTGTAATCACCCAGAAGATACAATTTGGAATCAGGGAAACCAGAACACACCCTTTCAACAGCATTGCAATGTTCAATGTAGAGATCCAGGGAAGAAGACGGAGGAATGTAAGAGCAGCCAAGAAGAATTGATTCAGTCCCCACCTGAAAGCAAACAAGGAGAAGATCACAAGATGAAGCAGGCAAAGTATGAGGGATCACTTTAGACTTCAGAGTTTTACGTACAGCTATAAGTACCCCACCTCCTCTAGATCTACCTGATGCTATAGCATCCCTATCAGAACGATACAATTCAAAATTTTTCAAAATTTTGCAAACTTAGTTCACTAGAGCTAAAGTTATCATTAAGCCAAGATTCGGCCAAAAAAAGAACATCATAAGCACATAATTCTACATTTCTTTTGAATTCGTCTATACGAGTACGAATTCCACCCGCGTTCTGATAGTAGCAGCTCAGCGTGGCTTTGTGGTTTTCGCTGACCTCAAGTTTTTTGGAGAGACCTGGTTCTTCGGAGATGAGGACTCCACCGTAGATCCAGATGAAGGTCTTGGGAGTACTGGTTTAACAGGCGCTTTCTTGTTGTCAGTGGTTGGTTTCTTTACATTTGTAGAAGATGAAGAAGGTCCGACATCATTGCTCTTCACTGTATGCGGTTTTCGTTGAGTATGAGCAGAAAATGATTGGTATTCATTTGACTGGGAATCAAAAGACTCAAGTACATGTGATGGAAGAAGTCTGCCAAAGAAAAGCTTGACAAACGAACCCTCCGGCCACACGTCACCTGAAGAAACATGGTGTTTCTGCTCCTCCGGAACCGCAACATGAAATGAAGAGTAAGAAGAGTGTTTTGTTTGCATCTTAGAGCACTTCACTGATGTTAAACCCTCCGCGTCCTTGAGTAGATCTTTGGCCAAATCTGTTGCAGAAAGTGAGGGATCCAGGCGTGAGACGAAAAAACGGCGTGTATCTAACCGTAACGACTGAAGTAACGAAATTATGTGACGAAATTATGTAACGAAATTATGTGACGAAATTATGTAACGAAAAAAAAACATGAAAATGTCCCAATGGTTGCAGACTCGTATGCAAGCGTTTTTCCTTGTCTGGTTTAACCCACTAGCACTAGCCATTAGAAATAGGTCTGTTACCCACTGACGTCATCACTCAACATCTCATCGCATCGGTCCCGTCCTATAGGGACCGTCAGGGACGATTTAAGAATATAATCTTTCAAACTCTTGAATAGGATTGACTATGGCTTTATCCTTTGAAAACAAGTCTGTTACCCACTCAAAATTTTTTATCTCAAACCATCCAAAACTATTGCAACGAAACTGGATAATCTATTTTAACAAAAACGAACACAACACTTCCAATTTCTAATTTTAGAAATTTATCGGAAGTAATAGTCAGGGAAGCTGAAAATATAAACATTGACCTTTCTCATAGATTCTCCTTTATTTTTCTAATTGACTGGAAGCTGGCAATTTTTCACAGTATTTGGCAGAAAAAACAAAATAAGATTAAATTTCCATGTATTTTTTTAATGAGAAATTCAATGCTGTTATAAGATAGTTTGGTACCTATAGTTTAAAAGCTTTAGTTTCGAGTTTATCCTGAACAAGAAAATTCAAATGTGCCAAATGTCTGGTATTGTATTGTACGTATATTAGCACTCACCCAGTTATTAGGGGGTTGTCTCTGTCCGTTTACAACTTTGCCATCGCGCCAAGTGTAATAGTCTGTGTAGGGATGTATCTTGTCCACAGACTTAATGAACCATTGGTGTTCATCACTTGTGTGGTTGGGGACAAAGTCCAGAAGCAGTTTGATGCCTGGGAAGTGAAAAAAGTTATGATAATATCGCCTTATTTATGCTGCCCGATTAGGACTATTCAGTCCTATTATTCCAGCAGTAGGCCCAAGACGTATTATTATGTGGTAAAAATCCCAAATGGGAGGATAACTTGTCATATCCCGGCTGGGTTTCGAGCCCGCGACTTCTGGAACCTCAGGATTCACAGATTGTTGCCTTTACCACTGAGCTACCGGGACAGACATGATCAAACTCAGTAGCTAAATTGATAAGGCGACGAACTTGTGCCGAACACAGGTTCTGAATTTTCATACCTTTAGCTTTGCACTCGGCCAGGAGATTGTTGAAGTCGGTGATGGTGCGGAACACATCAGGTTCTGAAGTTTCATACCTTTAGCTTTGCAGGTTCTGAAGTTTCATACCTTTAGCTTTGCACTCCGCCAGGAGATTGTTGAAGTCGGTGATGGTGCCGAACACAGGTTCGATGTCCCGAAAGTCGGAGATGTCGTAGCCAAAGTCCACCATGGGCGACTTGTAGATGGGCGACAGCCAGATGGCGCCCACCCCAGGTTCTTCAGATAGCCCACCTTGTGCATGATCCCTGGAATTCATACAATGAATAAATAAAATGTACCCTCAAAAGGGTGTGTATTTATAGACGAAGTTCTATGTATATGTAATTATAATTATGTATACAATCAGAAAAAAATTGCAAATATAAAAGAAATTTGATATAAATATCACACATTATAAATATTTATAATGTGTGATAATATAAATATAAATATTTATAATATTATTTTCGAATTCTACCCATCTGTTATGTAAATATTGTAAATCAATATCCGACATCATAAAGCAATACTACTTCTACTCCCAAGAACCTAAATAGCATTTACAAAAAATATTGATATCCCCCCCAAAAATACTATCGTTGAAAAACTAGGTCAAAATCTACGATTACGATCCAAAGAAATTCAGCTTATAAAAGTAGACATAACTTCTTTGTGGCCAAGTAGTTACTATATCTACCATGTCTTTTAGCTATTCCCATTTTC
>CM044964.1:28914765-29112662 GCA_024516035.1 Bactericera cockerelli | reverse complement strand
TTATTATTATTAGTGTTATAAGTATAAGTTAATTGACTCAATTTATATTTCTTCTAAAGTGAACTATAACGTTCCTAGATTAAATTCTAGGCATTTTAGGCACTTCAAAATACACAATAAAGACAACTTTAAACTGATTCCCATAAACAGATGCATGTACCTGTGTAACTTTTATCCTAGTTTTGATTTTTCTCTTTCTTTGTGTGCATTTGTAAATGCACTGAATAACATTCTAGGCGAGATGCACTAGCTATACTTTACAATAGTGGATATCACGAAGAGTCTTATATTAGATTAGTTTATTTATACATATTTCCCAAGATCCTTGTATCTTTTGTTTTTCTTTTTCTACTTAGTTGATTGTTTTCGAGTTTTGTCTTTTAATAACAATATCACAAGCTCTAATTAACTCAGCTGAATTAGCAATAGGTAATTTTAGTATATACATACAACCCATTTCACTTGTACTTTTTTCTCTTCATAAAAGTTATTTTATTCTTTTATATTTTTATACCTTAGTTCTTAAGTGTGTACCAATGTAATTGGTCAAAGTCGAAATTTTGTAACGGCTTTGACTGTTTTGAATATACACTATAATAAAATCATATTTGAATTGAATTGAATTGAATTGAATAAGTAGTGCTTTATTATTATTAGTGTTATAAGTATAAGTAGTGCTTTATTATTATTAGTGTCATAAGTATAAGTAGTGCTTTATTATTATTAGCTCCGCCAGTCTGATGGTGGAGAGGGAGGACTTGAGCTCCAGCGCCACCTAGCGGAGGAAAGTGTCATTAGTGTCATTCAGAAAATTGAGAGTGAGAGGAGCGAGACGGAGGATCAGAGGGATTGAATGTGAAGATGGTGCAGGAATGGGACGAGTAGAAGAATGATACATTAATGTTTAACTTTTGTAAAAAAAAAAAAAAAAAATCAGAAAATTAACGAATACACCCGAAGTAATGAACAACACGGTTCCGGGTGTATCTGTGGTGGTAGAGAGGAGATTTTTAGTAGGTATAGCGCACAGTTATAAGCACTTAAACCCTACACTCCGTATTGAATGGTAAGAAGGTTTTACCTCCTCTCTAAGTAAAAAAAAAAAAAAAAAAAAATAGTGTCATAAGTATAAGTAGTGCTTTATTTATACAAAAAGAAATAGAAATGTAAAGGATAGTAATTGTAATTAACACAAAAACTAGAACAAGGCTGCATCCCACGACACAAGGACCATACTTCATAGGTGTGGCCCTTAGTGTTCCAGCGCCACCTAGCGGAGGAAAGTGTCATTAGTGTCGTTCAGAAAATTGAGAGTGAGAGGAGCGAGACGGAGGATCAGAGGGATTGAATGTGAAGATGGTGCAGGAATGGGACGAGTAGAAGAATGATACAAATTGCAATTTATGTTATATTTTTCTATATTCAATAATGTAAAATCATGTAAAATTAAATAAAGAGGTGCTATATTAAACTGTTAGCGTAATGGGACTTCTTGTCTCGAGCCGACAGTCTAAATAAAGCACTACTATACTATACTATACTATTAATGTTTAACTTTTGTAAAAAAAAAAAAAAAAAATCAGAAAATTAACGAGTACACCCGAAGTAATGAACAACACGGTTCCGGGTGTATCCGTGGTGGTAGAGAGGAGGTTTTTAGTAGGTATAGCGCACCATTATAAGCACTTAAACCCTACACTCCGTCTTGAATGGTAAGAAGATTTTACCTCCTCTCTAAGTAAAAAAAAAAATTAGTGTCATAAGTATATGTAGTGCTTTATTTAGACTTTCAGCGCAAGACAGGTAGTCCCATTATGTCAACAGTTTTTTTTTTTTTTTTTTTAATAAAAATCATAAATTTTCTGGAAAGATACAATGTATAAATTAAGTTGCAACCCTCACTTGGCATTCGAAAGCTACCCACATTATTAAACATGTTGGATCAAGATTTATTTACAAATAACACAGAATATATACAATTATACATACATAGAAATTAAAATTAACAAAAGGAAATGCTAGCCTCACATGTACGAAGGGAACAGAATTTTCTGTGCGAAAAGTCTGCTCCGACCGAGGATCGAACTTGGGATCTCCGGACTACGGGCAGTAGTCACAAGCGTTACGCCACGGAGGCTGACTGAGATAATAATAAATCACTATAATCTCTCTCTGGTGATCTGTTCCGGCTGGAATGTGAGCGGAGAATATTTTCATACAGTCTGTATAAAAATCTATAAGTTAAGTCTGTATTGTTTATTAGTTTGTATGCCTTGTTTGGACATTAGTATTGTCGTTTGGATTACTTTAAAGTACATCTAAATGAAAATGACTCACCTCCTCACACACATCCTCCTGAGAATAATAATAATAAATGACTCACCTCCTCACACACATCCTCCAGAGAATAATAATAATAATAATAAATGACTCACCTCCTCACACACATCCTCCAGAGAATAATAATAATAAATGACTCACCTCCTCACACACATCCTCCTGAGAATAATAATAATAATAAATGACTCACCTCCTCACACACATCCTCCAGAGAATAATAATAATAAATGACTCACCTCCTCACACACATCCTCCAGAGAATAATAATAATAATAATAAATGACTGACCTCCTCACAGACATCCTCCAGAGAATAATAATAATAATAAATGACTCACCTCCTCACACACATCCTCCAGAGAATAATAATAATAAATGACTCACCTCCTCACACACATCCTCCAGAGAATAATAATAATAATAATAAATGACTGACCTCCTCACAGACATCCTCCAGAGAATAATAATAATAATAAATGACTCACCTCCTCACACACATCCTCTGTGTCCTCCGGATCCTTCACCACCCTGAGGTTTAACCCTGCGATGGCCTTGTCCAGATCCTTGGCCGCGATCTTAACCCCTTGCGTGCCCTTGATCTTCTTGTACTCGACGTACGCGTTCTTAACCCTTAGATAAGATAAGATAAGATTAGATAAGATAAGATAAGATTTTATTTGAACGCTAAACATAATACATGTGTGGAACAAGGGTATATTGTTCTAAAAGCAGCACTTTCGACGTTTTCTTACCTGTCACAACAGCACTTTGGACTTCAGGCGGAGCACTTTCGACGCGTCGAAAGTGATGCTGTGACAGGTAAGAAAGCAGCAGTTTCCTCAGGTATTACATATAAGATTGCAGCACTTTCGACAGGCGTTTTTCATTGTGTCTCAAAATATTCTCCTTTGATGTGTTCACTCCTTAATTTGCCCGTGTTTATTTGATACGTACGAGGCAGATTATTTTGTAGAAAATCTTATAACGATCCAGCACTTTCGACAAGTCCAATGTACTGCGTTCTTACCAATCTCATCTGATAGACGCAAGTATTTATTTTAAAAGTGATACATTATTATATTTTGTTATTCTAATTTTTGCTTTCTATGGCCTACAACCTGGCCGAGATAACATGACAAGTTAGCCTCCGATTAATATGATTTTTAGAAGATTTTAATACGTCTCGGGCTTACTGCTAAATTAATGGGACTCAATAGTCCTGATCGAGAATTACTATGCATAAACTGTTAGCGTAATGGGACTTCTTGTTTCAAGCCGACAGTCTAAATAAAGCACTACCTACTATAATATTAATGCGTACCACTAGGCAAATACCTATCGTATTAATAAATCGTAGTAATATTTTTAAATCGGATTTAACCGTTAACGTCGCTTTCAACTTCATGGTTATGTATTGTAACACGAAAGAGTTTTACGGCCCCATTCGCAGGAAACATATCAACCTGTTACTCAGATGAACCTCACCTCGCCTGAGTCGGGCCGGGAATAGCCTACATAACGAGAGAATATTTTTGCATGAGGTTGTTTGGGTAGTAGCTTTGTTAATATTCTGTGTATCACCGAAGTTAAGTAACGTCCAGCTTCGTGATAATCGTGATGCTGGAATTCCGTCCCAACCCAGGCTGGATGAGGTTGTTGGGTAGTAGCTTTGTTAATTTTCTGCGGATCACCGAAGTTAAGTAACGTCCAGCTTTGTGATAATCTTGATACTGGCACTCGGTCCCAACCCAGGCTGGATGAGGTTGTTTGGATAGTAGCTTTGTTAATTTTATGTGTATCACCGAAGTTAAGTAACGTCCAGTTTCGTGATAATCGTGATGCTGGAACTCCGTCCCAACCCAGGCTGGATGAGGTTGTTTGGGTAGTAGCTTTGTTAATTTTCTGCGGATCACCGAAGTTAAGTAACGTCCAGCTTCGTGATAATCGTGATGCTGGCCCAACCCAGGCTGGGTGAGGTTATTGAAGCTAGCAGGTTTGTTATAATTTCCTGCGAATGGTAGTTAAAATCTCCGTCGTGATATGATCATCCAGTTGAAAGAGACGTTAAACCAACAACAAAACAATTACAAGCTAACCAACGTCCAGCGAGGTGAAGGCTTTGAACCTTTTTTTATAGTCAGTCACGAGGTCGTGTAACTGAGAGGTCCTTAATTCGATACCGCATCAGCACATTTGCTTTAATGTTTAAGGATATAATAATAATATTTCTTTATTGACAAGAAATATATTGACAAAGGCGTGGTTATGGCCTGAGGCTATCTCTGCCATCAAACCCATGTTTTTTTTATGTAACCTCACCCAGCCTTATATTGAACAGTCTTAGGGCTCAGGTTGAACTTTCATTATAAAGATTTCTAGAGATTCTTTTGTTAAGGCTGTGTTACTTAACCCCAGACAGCCTTTCAGACACCTTTTGGTGTCCAATTTGAACGGAACTTGTTTTATATAACAGGAAATGTATGCCCGTCTTCGGCTATTATTATTATTATTGTGACAAGTATTCAAGAGGAAAAGTTATAACTGCAAATGAATGTACAATTATGTCCTCCGTTCAATCCAATCCGGATCAAGAATTAACCAAGTTCCTCATATCCGGTGGGTGATTTAGGCGGTCTTTTATGCCTATTTTTCTCATTTCTTTTATTATTATTATATCGTTAAACATTAAAAAATATGAGACGATGCGGTATCGAATCCAAGACGTCTCAGTTACACGACCTAAAGGCTGACTATAAAAAAGGTTCGAATTCTTCACCTCGGTGGAGAGTTGCTTAACTCGTATATTTTTGTTGGTTTAACGTCGCTTTCAACTGGATGATCATATTATAACGACGGAGATTTTAACTACCATACGCAGGAAACTAAAGAACCTGTTTGCCATCATAACCTCACCCAGCCTGGTTTGGGCCAGAGTGCCAGCATCACGATTATCACGAAGCTGGACGTTACTTGACTGCGGTGATACACTGAAAATTAACAAAACTACTTTACCCAAACGACCTCATCCAGCATAGGTTGGGACGGAGTGCCATCAGCATCACGATTATCACGAAGCTCGATAGAAGCTGTTATCGTTGGGTTACCAGTAGCGTTACCAGTAGCGAAATTTAACTCTATTTTAGAAATACATTATTACTAATTTCCAGAGCTACAGGAAAATAAATCACGGTGACAAACTGATTTTCTTATTATTTTTTTTTCTGTCATTATAATAATTATTACCTCAAATATTATTACTTTTTTAACTGGGTGTAACAGTTAGTAATATCATAATTATATTAAAGCACTTTAGACATGTCCAAAAAAATGCTGCTGCATATATATTAAAGCACTTTGGACATGTCCAAAGTGCTGCTGCTCAATGTATATTAAAGCACTTTGGACATGTCCAAAGTGCTGCTGCTCAATGTATATTAAAGCATTTTGGACATGTCCAAAGTGCTGCTGCTCAATGTATATTAAAGCACTTTGGACATGTCCAAAGTGCTGCTGCTCAATGTATATTAAAGCATTCATGTCCGATTTTAACTACCATTCGCAAGAAACTAAAGAACCTGTTTGCCATAATAACCTCACCCAGCCTGGTTTGGGCCAGAGTGCCAGCATCACGATTATCACGAAGCTGGACGTTTCTTGACTGCGGTGATCCGCAGAAAATTAACAAAACTATATTCTGGGAAATTTTCTAAAAAAATGTATCATTAACGAGATTTGCCTTGTGAAATGGTCAACATTACTGTCTTATTGCCATGCACGGATATAGCCCTCTTGTACTGGGGGGGCACAATCGCACAATATACCTAACTAGCAAGCCGCTTCGCAAGCCTATCACACACACAGACACACACACACATACACATACACATACACACACAAATTTCAATATTTTTTGTATCAATTTCTTGTCTTTACTGGAGCTCAAGAATGGCTCATCAGAATGTCAAATGAACACTCCAACCCTTGCAAAAAAATTCTCGCTTTGAGTTGATAGTTCGTCACGACATATTTCGAGAAAAAATGTCATTCAGGTCAAAAAACGTAAATACTTTTTGTTTACCCATCCATTTTATGTCCTTACTCAACGTAGCTCAAGAACGGCTCATCAGAATTTCGTGATTGATATCTC
Organism: Bactericera cockerelli; assembly: GCA_024516035.1. NCBI lineage: Eukaryota > Metazoa > Arthropoda > Insecta > Hemiptera > Triozidae > Bactericera > Bactericera cockerelli. The sequence goes on along the minus strand of CM044964.1, from coordinate 29,106,176 downwards.
AAATGAAAAATTGAACCCTTGCTTAAAACTTTCTCTTTTTGAGTTGATACGCCGCCGCCGTGGCCCGTCACGATAAATTAAAAAAAAAAATGTAATTTCGGTCGAAAAATGTGATTTTTTAGCGTCACCTATCCTTTTTTTGTCCTTACCCCGTGTAGCTGAACCCTGATCCAAATGGACCTATAGGTAAAATTTCAGGTTTCTCGGACAATCTGTGTGGATTTGAAATTTTTATTATTTAGTTATTTCTTATTGGTCTTAGAATTGGGAATTATTTTGGGTCCCGTGCCCCCCTAACTTATTGAGATCTTTTTTTGTTAACGGGATTAGTCTTAGAATTGGGAATTATTTTGGGGCCCGTGCCCCTCTAACTTATTGAGATCTTTTTTTTTACGGGATTAGTCTTAGAATTAGGAATTATTTTGGGGCCCGTGCCCCCCTAACTCATTGAGATCTTTTTTTTACGGGATTAGGTATAATGAAATTTAAGAAACACCGCTTACCGAAAAAATCTGGGGGGGGGCACGTGCCCCCCGTGCCCCCCCCTATATCCGCGCATGCTTATTGCCCCTTCAAGTATGACCAGGTATGCAAAATTTTGTTACAATTCATTCTTGAAGGCTCTTATTGCCACCAGCAAGCTTCACTTCAAAATTTAAAAAAATCTCTTAAGGAGTTACAAAATGGCGACATTTATTCGTAAGTTTACACTTGACCTGATATTTTCAATATCTTCGAAATTTTCACAAACCTATCTCTTGAACGGTGTGTCCAATTTGAACAAACTAAACTGTTTTAGAAGTGTCTTGGCAAATACATGAATTTATAATATCGCGTATTTTCTGCCAAATTAACCCAAGTGTCACTTTTTTGACAAAAACACTTTTGATGAACGTTTTGCTCAATATCTCAAGATCATTATTAACTAGAATAATAAATTTTGTCGATGAAATTAGCAGGTATAAAACACAAATAAAAAATACGTACTGATCGAAATAATAGTTAAAAATTGGTTAACCCGTTTATACACAGGGATCTTTTTCTTGAGTCTTTCTTTTTTTGCTGTCTTGTTATACTTCAAGATAGAAAAAATATATGAGAACATAAAATGTGTATTTTTTCAATAGAAATTAAAAATATTCTCGGAAATTTTCTCAAAAAAGGTACCATGAACGAGATTTGCCTAGTGAAAGAGTCTAAATAACATATTACCCCTTCAAGTAAGACCAGGTATGCAAAATTGTGTTACAATCCATTCTTGAAGGCTCCTTTTGCCACCAGCAAGCTTCAGTTCAAAATTCAAAAAAATCTCTTCAAGAGTTACAAAATGGCGACAATTATTCGTAAGTTTTGACTTGACCTGATATTTTCAATATCTTCGAAAATTTCACAAACCTATCTCTTGAACGGTTTGTCCGAATTGAACAAAATAAACTGTTTTAAAATTGTCTTGGCAAATACATGAATTTATAATATCGCGTATTTTCTGCCAAATTAACCCAAGTGTCACTTTTTTGACAAAAACACTTTTGATGAACGTTTTGCTCAATATCTCAAGATCATTATTACCTAGAATAATAAATTTTGTCGATGAAATTAGCAGGTATAAAACACAAATAAAAAATACGTACTGATCGAAATAATAGGTAAAAATTGGTTAACCCGTTTATACACAGGGATCTTTTTCTTGAGTCTTTCTTTTTTTGCTGTCTTGTTATACTTCAAGATAGAAAAAATATATGAGAACATAAAATGTGTATTTTTTCAATAGAAATTAAAAATATTCTCGGAAATTTTCTCAAAAAAGGTACCATGAACGAGATTTGCCTAGTGAAAGAGTCTAAATAACATATTACCCCTTCAAGTAAGACCAGGTATGCAAAATTGTGTTACAATCCATTCTTGAAGGCTCCTTTTGCCACCAGCAAGCTTCAGTTCAAAATTCAAAAAAATCTCTTCAAGAGTTACAAAATGGCGACAATTATTCGTAAGTTTTGACTTGACCTGATATTTTCAATATCTTCGAAAATTTCACAAACCTATCTCTTGAACGGTTTGTCCGAATTGAACAAACTAAACTGTTTTAAAATTGTCTTGGCAAATACATGAATTTATAATATCGCGTATTTTCTGCCAAATTAACCCAAGTGTCACTTTTTTGACAAAAACACTTTTGATGAACGTTTTGCTCAATATCTCAAGATCATTATTAACTAGAATAATAAATTTTGTCGATGAAATTAGCAGGTATAAAACACAAATAAAAAATACGTACTGATCGAAATAATAGTTAAAAATTGGTTAACCCGTTTATACACAGGGATCTTTTTCTTGAGTCTTTCTTTTTTTGCTGTCTTGTTATACTTCAAGATAGAAAAAATATATGAGAACATAAAATGTGTATTTTTTCAATAGAAATTAAAAATATTCTCGGAAATTTTCTCAAAAAAGGTACCATGAACGAGATTTGCCTAGTGAAAGAGTCTAAATAACATATTACCCCTTCAAGTAAGACCAGGTATGCAAAATTGTGTTACAATCCATTCTTGAAGGCTCCTTTTGCCACCAGCAAGCTTCAGTTCAAAATTCAAAAAAATCTCTTCAAGAGTTACAAAATGGCGACAATTATTCGTAAGTTTTGACTTGACCTGATATTTTCAATATCTTCGAAATTTTCACAAACCTATCTCTTGAACGGTGTGTCCAATTTGAACAAACTAAACTGTTTTAGAAGTGTCTTGGCAAATACATGAATTTATAATATCGCGTATTTTCTGCCAAATTAACCCAAGTGCCACTTTTTTGACAAAAACACTTTTGATGAACGTTTTGCTCAATATCTCAAGAACAGTATTAGCTAGAGTAATACAATTTCGTATGTGAGATAAGCAGGTATATCACACAATCCACAAGTTCGTACTGATCGAAATAGTAGGTAAAAATTAGTTAACCCGTTTATACACAGGGGTCTTTTTCTTGAGTTAAAATGTCTTTCTTTTTTTGCTAAATGTTTACGATTAGGTACAGGTAAAATTGGCAATCTGAGAACATCACATGCTTTTATTTGAGCCCTTTGTTGCCATATTCTGACAAAACCATTTTCGAAATATAGGCCAGTTTGCTACATTATCCGCTATGATAGATTTGGCTCGGGATTTTGAAATGTACACTGATGATGATTGCGGATATGTGGGTGGGTGGTGCGAGTGTGTGATGGCTGAGCGGAGCGGGTGCAGCCCGCTATCCCGCTAATACATATTAAAAGTGGGTAATTTAGACTACAATAATACAAAGTTTGTGTACAGCATACGATACATAATTCGTTCGAAAATGCCCTAGAACGGGTTATCTTGCTGTTAACTATTCTTTTTTTTTTTTTTTCAATTTTTTACTTCCGAGAAATTTCTAATATTAGAAATCGGAAGTATTGTGTTCGTTTTTGTAAAAAAAATATATTTTTTTGCTCCGATTTCAATTTTTTTCAGATTTCTGGACGTTTCATAACCTCCTGAGCAAATTTGGTTTTGTGTCTGTCTGTCGGTCTGTCGGTCTGTCGTTCTGTCGGTCTGTCGGTCTGTCGGTCTGTTAAAACGATTCCTTGTAACGCGCAAATCTCGGAAACTACTCGACCGATTTTGATGAAATTTTGCACACATCTAGGAGACATTCTGTAGATGGTCCCATTTTAAATTAATCGAATTCGTACTAGCGGTTCTTGGTGAAAGAGCCCATGCGCCTGACCACTAACTTTTTACTTAAACGCTTATATCTCGTGAACGGTACACCCGATTTTAATGAAATTTTGTGTGTGTATGCATATAATTGTTTTACATAGGCTATTTATATATATTTTTTAATTAATTATAATTAGACTCTGATATTTAAGAAAATCCGAAATTTTGGACAAAAAAGTCAAAAAATAAGGACCACGACTTGCCGATACAGAAATTTTTGTGGAATCTAGAATGTAGAAAAAACGATTTTCTACCATATAAAACAAATTTGAAGAAAATCGGTGCAGTCGTTTTGGAGATACAAGTAATTTAGTATAAAATCTCAAAATTGGCACGTGTTAACAATGTGAAACAATCACGAGGAAGTATAGAGTCCATAATTGGCAGTGTTTTTTTTTAATGAATTGGTAATTTTTGAAGTCCGCTATTTTAAGCCCAATGGTTCCTATCCCATTGGGATTTTATCCAATATTAGACCATTAACTATTAAATTTTTCTTGAAGAACACAGAAATGAGTCACTTTTAAATCTGTTTTTCATATGAAAGTGAGAAGTTCAGAGAAAAATAATGCAGTACATTGGAGTAGTATATTCGAAAACAAGTAAGGGGTTTTATATCAATGAATAGGTTTTATAGAAATGAAGGGGTTTTGTTTTATTTTTTATTTCCTAAGTGTTAATTTAGTAAAGTTGAGTTAGATTAGCTGTCATATCACTATTTTATAACTTTGTTAAGTTACTGAGCTATTTAATGTCTGAAATCAAAATTAAAAATGGATGCACCACGGAATCACCAGCTTGACCAGACGTGGCTTCTGCACATACATATCTGAGGATAATGTGACTCTCTATCCAGACTCCATGGCGTAACGGTTGTGACTATTGCCCGTAGTTCAGAGATCCTGAGTTCGATTCCCGGTTGGAGCAGAATTTTCGCACAGAAAATTCTGTTTCCTCCGAACATGTGAGGCTAGTGATTCCGGCCCTACCCAGGCTGGGCGAGGTTGATGTGGGTACCTGGTATGATTCCCAGCGAATGGAAGTTAAAACCCCCGTCCTGTCTACCTCAAGTCAGGACGCTAAAACCAAATAGAATCAATGGACATGAAAGGAGCTTGGACATTGGATCTGGGCGTCCATATAATCCTCTCACCACCGTGATTTAGGTATGAATACCTATCTCACGGACACGGAATTATACAAGTTGAATATCTGAGTCGCTGGAATAGCCAATGCCTGATGGTAAAACCCCTCTAATAATAATATCTGCAGTGAGTTGAACATTAATAATAAAAAAAAATTAAACACATTTTACTTTTATTTTTTTAATATTAGGTATACAACTTGAATTTATTCATTTGCGAAAATTAAACCAAATTAACGAACATGTTATTTTTTTGTAATGTTTCAAAATGACCAAAGTTTGAAATAAATAATCACTAAGACGATTTCTTCATAATTTGACCCCTGAGCTGAAAAGCCTCTCGACAGGAGCTGATGACGGTAGTAAGGTGTTATATTCAAAAAATATTTTTTTCACTACATTGTATTTTAACACTGAGTTTGTGTTCTTTCACTTATTATTGAGATATTGCGAGAGAATGCTTTCAGCAGAATATATAAAGTTTGGTGTTGTTTCAGAAAATTTGGGCGGATCTAATAATAATCTGAAATCTATAATCCGAAAAATGTATTATGATTTTTAAAAGTTGACTTGAGAAAAAAACTCCTCAATTGTGCTTCTGCACCCCAAAAATCTTAATTTTTGTTTCCCCAGAATTATTCCTTTACCACAAACAAATAGGTACTTAGCATTATATTTAAAATTCATTGCCAAAAATTTAGTTTTTATATGTCATGGTAAAACTGGAAAGGTCAAAAGAACTAAAGACAATATCAAAATAATATACTCTTTAGTGAAAGGTAACCAACCACCAGGCGATGTTATTGCTATTGGTTATCGCGCGTCATATTGTTTTTTTCTTAGTATCAAAATAGACGCATTCCCGGCATACCACATATTCTGAAACTATTATATTTAGTACTTTTTTGCTTCACCTCCTAGCGTTTAGTAGTTAGAGGAAAACTGAAAAAATCATAATAATGACCCTCTCCCGCCCTCACTTGTGTCAGCAAGTATCTTTTGAGTGAATGTGTGTGTGTGTGTGTGTTTGTGTGTATGTGACTGTGTTTGTGTGTATGTGACTGTGTTTGTGTACGTACGTTTATCTATTACTAGCGGACTGTCGCCCGCTTTGCGGGCCGAGGCATGGCCGTGCGGAGAAATAGCGGTGAAAGCGAAAAATCCTTTTTCCCCAATGGCAGGTGTTGTAGTGAGAATTTTGAAAAAATCCCGTCTTAGTGCACATCTATTAGACAATAAGACAAAGCTTATACCTACCAAATTTCAGCTTCCTAGGACTTACCAGTTCGGAGAAACAGTGATGAATCAGTGAGTCAGTCAGTGAGTGAAACTTTCTTTAATAAGTATGGATGTTTTATGTATTGTCTAATTTATTTTTTTTTAAAACAAAGTTCATTGTAAATAATTATTCATTTCTCTGTGTTTTTCAGCAATAAATATGAGACTGTGAGATTTGTTTAGACTGTGAGAGTAAAGGGACTCTGTCTCATTCTTGTAGGATTGTATTGTATTGTATGCTCGTATATAGCCCCAAACAGAATGGCTATCTGAGGTTGAGTAACACAGCCGTAACAAAAGAATCTCTAAAAATCTTTATAATGAAAGTCCAACCTGAGCCCTAAGACTGCTCAATATAAGTCTGGGTGAAGTTACATTCACAAAGACATGGGTTTGATGGCAGAGATTGCCTCAGTCAATAATCTCGCCCTTTGTCAATATTATTCTTGTCAATAAAGAGTTATTATTATTATTATTGTGACAAGTATTCAAGAGGAAAAGTTATAACTGCAAATGAATGTACAATTATGTCCTCCGTTCAATCCAATCCGGATCAAGAATTAACCAAGTTCCTCAGATCCGGTGGGTGATTTAGGCGGTCTTTTATGCCTATTTTTCTCATTTCTTTTATTATTATTATTATATCGTTAAACATTAAAAAATATGAGACGATGCGGTATCGAATCCAAGACGTCTCAGTTACACGATCTAATGGCTGACTATAAAAAAGGTTCGAAGTCTTCACCTCGGTGGACGTTGCTTAACTCGTATATTTTTTGTTGGTTTAACGTCGCTTTCAACTGGATGATCATATTATAACGACGGAGATTTTAACTACCATTCGCAGGAAACTAAAGAACCTGTTTGCCATAATAACCTCACCAAGCCTGGTTTGGGCCAGAGTGCCAGCACGTGTGTGTCTGTGGTGGTGTTGTGTGTTTGTGTGTGTTGTGGTGTGTGGTGGTGTGGTGTGTGTGTGTTGTGTGTGTGGTGTTTGTGTGTGGTGTAGTGTGTGTGGTTTTGGGTGTGTGTGATGTGTGTGGGTGTGTGTATGGTGCGATGTGTGTGGGTGGGTGTGTGTGTGGTGTGTGTGGGTGTGGATGTGTGTATGGTGTGATGTGTGTGGGTGTGTCTGGGTGTGGTGTGTGTGTATGGTGTGATGTGTGAGCGTTGTGTGTGTTTGATGGGTTGGCGAAGCGGCGGGTGTAACCCGCTAGTGTATTTTAAAGCACTTTGGACATGTCCAAAATGCTGCTGCTACATGTAAGAATTCCATGGTTTGGGATCCCTTAATCTGATTTGTCGAAACTGCTGCAAACCTATATGTAGTGTCGAAAGTGCTGCTTTTACATCTATATATATATATATATATATATATATAAAAAAGCAATGATAAAAAAAAGTCAGATATATTCATCATATCATCATAGGGTGGCGTCATCGTGAACGATGGTAGCCAGACAGTGGAGGAATGACTCAGCACTTCTAATACCACTGTCTTTACAAGGAGGCTAATAATTGACAAGGGCCCCCAGAACCAAGCCAATGCTGGTCTACTCCCTGTTTATAGTCCCCCAGCCAGACAGATATATTAAAAAAAAAAAAAATACAATACAAATATAAATGAGCAGAATGAAATATATGATTATCGTAAAGTGTTATTTATGTATATGTCTATGTATCTTTAATTTTTTTTTTTTTTTTTTAAAGTGGGGTTTAACGTCGCTTTCAACTGCCATGGTCATATCACGACGGGGGTTTTACCCTCCATTCGCAGGAAACTCACAAACCTGCTACTCACATTGACCTCACCCAGCTTGAGTGGGGCCGAGAAAAGCCAGCGTCACGAGAATTAGAATTTGAATGGTCACCCATCCAAGTCTTAACCTCGCTGGATGTCGCTTAACTCCGGTGTTCTGAAGGGAACCGGTGTATTCAACATGCCATCGACGCTGGCTATCTTTAATTATTATTTTTTATCTCCAAATGTACTACCTTAGCTCCTGCAGGGGCGCCGGCATGAGCAGGGACCGGATCTGGGTGACGATGGGCCCGTCTGTGCCGGCCAGCACGATGGTGTCTCCCTCGTAGAGGGTGCCGTTCACGAGGATGGTGTCTATCGTGGTGCCCAGACCCGGGATGGCTTTCACCTGACGATAATAAATAAATAAATAATCAATAAATAAATAAACCTATATTTGGAACAGAAATATTACATACATCAAAATAAATAAATAAACCTTTATTTGGAACAGATATATTACATACATCAATATTAATACATATATCAGACCAACTGGTTCCAATTCAGCTTATTTCCTGATGATAGTAATATTTATAAAACTTTTCTGTTTATACTCATTAAAAGTTACTAAACGAAGTAAATACATTTTTTTATCATAAGTATGAAGTTTTATTTAATTTTTCTAAAATGTTACAAATAAAAAATCTCTTCCATTTTCAAACAGCTTGGCAAGGTCCCCATGACGCATGCTGCATTGCCTTTCTGGATGGCGATGGATATTCTTTGATCCAGAAAGGCCCTGCTTCTTTTGTCTCCGGTCACTGATGTGAGGTGGTCACCCAGATCTTTCGTGAATTTTTTCGCTGCCTCACACCAGGGCCCCATTGATTCAACAGCAAATGGAAGTAAATACATACATATATTTCAATCCATTACTTCTGTACACTATCACATCTATTGAAGGTTGTATAAATGATCCATGCCACTGACATGGGGTAGAGTATCAAGCATGCAGGCTGCATTGCCGCGTTGAATTCCTATGGATATTCTCTGCAGCAAGAATTCTTTGGCACTTTGAGTGCCAGTGGCACGGATCAAATTATCGCCCACAACATTGAAGAACTTTTTTGTTTCGACCGACCAGGGTAATTTTGACCGACATGGAAATTCAGAACTATTACCTGCTGATGAGAGCAAATAAGCTCGAAACAACTGTCCCGGTATGTTCTGATATTCATGTACATCTGGTTGTGGGTTCAAAACCCAACCGGGACATAACAAGTTATTCTCCCATTTTGGATTTTAACCACTTAATAATACGTCTTGGGCTGACTGCTGGAATAATGGGACTCATTAGTCCTACTTGGGTAGGGTAAATAAATTTGAAGATTATCAGTTGGAATCAGTTGAAAGATTTGGAGATACAAGTGATTTGGTAAAATATCTCAAAAAGTAGCGATAGTGAAAAGTCGATAAATTTTCATTGCCAAGATGAACCGATCACGAGGAATAATAATAATACTCTTTAGAGGAAGGTAACCACCAGGCGAGGTTAATGCTTAAAGCATTTTCTACCACCTAACCCTCAGAGTCTTATTATTATGTGGTCACAAACTCAAATTAATGAGGAAAAATTCATGCACTAGGTGGAATTCGAACCAACGGATTCCTACACTACCTGGATTACCAGACTAGCGCGTTAGTCACTTGACTACCAGTGTACGGTAGTCCATAGTTGTGTCCACACAATGTCCATTTGTAAATTGTCAACTACGACTAATTGTTGTGAATAAATCTATTCTTATAAAAGAGAGTTTCACTGACTGACTGACTGACTCACTCACTGTTTCTCCGAACTGGTAAGTCCTAGGAAGCTGAAATTTGGTAGGTAGCTTTGTCATATAGTCTAGATGTGCAATAAGACGGGATTTTTCGAAATTCCCACTACAACACCTGCCATTGGCGAAAAAGGATTTTTTGCTTTACGGTCATACCCCGCCCCGCAAAGCGGGCGACAGCCCGCTAGTAAATATATAAAATTGTGTCCACAATTGGCAGTATAATATATTTATTTTTGTTGACAAACACCCATTCACTACTGGTCTAACTGAAAAGTACAAATACCTCGAGAACGGTGGCCTGCAGCTCGTTCCGGAACATGAGCCGCTTCCTCAGGAAGGTCTGGCAGGAGTGGGTGATGAGGGCGAGCAGGTTGCCCATGCCCTCGCCCGTGATGGCAGAGGTGGGGACCAGGGACACGTACGACTTGGGGTCTGGGTTATCGTAGAACAGGGCCGCGTTCAGACCCTGAGATTAAACACAAGATAAGATAGGATAGAAGATAAGTTAAGACACAAGATAAGATAAGAGATAAGATAAGATAGAAGATAAGTTCAGACAGAAGATAAGATAAGAGATAAGATAGGATAGAAGATAAGTCAAACCAGAAGATAAGATAGGAGATACAATAAAACAAAACATAAGATAAAAGAGAATATAGGACAGAAGATAAGAGATGAGATAAAATAAGACAAAAGAAGATAAGAGAAGATAAGATAAGACAAAAGAGAATATAGGAATAAGATAGGAGATAAAATAAAACAAAAGAGAAGATTAGATAAGATAATAGAGAATATAGGACAGAAGATAAGATATGATAGAAGATAAGTTAAGACAGAAGATAAGATAAGATAGGAGATAAAATAAGACAACAAAGAATATAGGACAGAAGATAAGATATGATAGAGGATAAGTTAAGACAGAAGGTAAGATATGATAGAAGATAGGATAAAGGAAAAGAGAATATAGGACAGAAGATAAGATAAGGGGACCAGGGACACGTAGGACTTGGGGTCTGGGTTATCGTAGAACAGAGCCGCGTTCAGACCCTGGGGGGGGGAGATAAGATTAAACACAAGATAAGATAAGACAGAAGATAAAATAAGGGGACCAGGGACACGTAGGACTTGGGGTCTGGGTTATCGTAGAACAGGGCCGCGTTCAGACCCTGGGGGGATTAAACAGAAGATAAGATATAACAGAAGATAAGATAAGATAGGAGATAAAATAAGACAAAAAAGAAGATAAGATAAGACAAAAGAGAATATAGGATAGAAGATAAGATAGGAGATAAAATAAGACAAAACAGAAGAGAAGATAAGACAAAAGAGAATATAGGACAGAATATAATATATGATAGAAGATAAAATAAAACAAAAGAGAAGATAAGATAAGACAAAAGATAAGATAGGACAGAAGATAAGATAAGAGATAAGATAAGGGGACCAGGGATACGTAGGACTTGGGGTCTGGGTTGTCGTAGAACAGGGCCGCGTTCAGACCCTGGGAGAGTTGAATTGAATAACACCTTTACTTTTTTGTACATTATTGGACAACAATATTTCTAATTCTAAGTCCAACTTCTCTGAGGCGATCAAGACGAGAGAGATGGGTAGAAGGATAGTGATCCTGATGATATTTTACTATTAATTTTACAATTACGGCAATTTGCCATTAACATGATCGTAATGAAATCACGTAAAATAACAAGACTACTACCATATTTAAAAATTTGAAGTTAAAAATGAGTAGTATAAGAACTATAAGACACTCGGGTTTGTGAGGATAGAGTGAGAATCGTTTAAAAAATGTTCACTGAACTGGATCACAAACCTCCCGCGACTCACCTGTTCACTGAACTGGATCACAAACTCCCCGCGACTCACCTGTTCACTGAACTGGATGAAAATGTTCTTGGGGGTGCTACCACATAAATCGAACTAAAATGGGATTCATAGAGTCACTCTTTCAGTATCTAAAGTGTTTTGAGTTTGTTTACCATGGAAATCATAAGAATTATCACAAATCCCCCGCGACTCACCTGTTCACTGAACTGGCTCACCAACCTCCCGCGACTCACCAGTTCACTGAACTGGATCACCACCTCCCCACGACTCACCTGTTCACTGAACTGGATCACAAACCTCCCACGACTCACTTGTTCACTGAACTGGATCACAAACCCTCCACGACTCACCTGTTCACTGAACTGGACGAAAATGTTCTGGGGGTGCTACTACATAAATCGAACTAAAATGGGATTTATAGAGTCACTTTTTCGGTATCTAAAAAGTTTTGAGTTTGTTTACCATGAAAATCATAATAATTATCACAAACCCCCCGCGACTCACCTGTTCACAACCCTTTCAACCCTAATGGGATTATACGTCCCAGAGATAGCTTTTCCTGTTCAAGTGGGTTTATATGTCCCAAAACTACTAACAGAACACCGGTCTCAGTGTTGTTTGATCACGTATCTTGTTTTCTGTCACGTGACCAAGTTTCATGTTAATACCATGTCTAGTAGGGTGGAGCGATGTTTCTACTTTTTAATGGAATAGTGAAAAAAAGTTGTCTATTGGCGAGAAACTTCCAAATCTGTTATTAATTTTTTTCTAAAAAATCGGGAAGATGCGCCCCGAGCCCCGCCCAATTTTGCAAAATTGTCATTTATAGACACTTTTCCTATGAATTTTCTAATTTTTTTAGTAATACTTTTTGAAATGGAATAGTTGTAAGTGTTTATTTAATAGAATGATCCATCATTATAAAAATAAAAAATAGTCAATTTTAAATAGTAAGTCCCGCCCCAAATTTGTCCAAATCCAACAAAATTTTCTAAAATCAGCAAAAAAGACACATATCTGCCGAATTTTCTAATTTTTCTGGGACATTTTTCCGGAACAGAATAGTATTTAAATACAAAAACATACTATCCTCGTTTACTTAGATTAAAAAGTTTCATAAAATTTACACGTTAAGTACCGCCCCGAGCTGCACCAAGGCCACCTAATATTCTAGTAATAAATAGCTCTCTCTAGGCTTTCTATTATTGAGGATGGGCTCATGTACTGTGGTACACTCAAGTATACTATCCTCTGTTTCTTATGATGACTCATCATAGAAATAGAATCCTTTACAAATATTATGATTCATCTCCATCAATGCCACAAAAAGGTCTTAAATATTAGAAACAAAGAAAACAAGATTTTGGTAGAAATCCGTGGGTTTTATGCCTACCACAACACAGTTGACAGAAAGCAGCGAGTGTTATCTGATAAACGATTTGTGCGATTTTTTTTCTCTCGAAATAATTAATATCAGTGTATTAAGATTCGAAAATGTTATCACGTTTAACAAGAAACAGTTCGTAGTACATTGACATTGACTACATTCATATTAAAGGTGTATGGTCCAATGTGGTTTTCAATTAAAAATAGATCATCTTGTTATTCAGAGAAACGCCTTCTACGCGCATCCTGAAAACTTGCTGTTGATTATGCTGGCAGATAACAGCAAAGTTCAAAGGGAAATTGCATACAGAATAATTAAAAAATCACGTGAAGAAAATAGGTTCCCTGATGTTAGAAAAGTCACTGTAGCAACATCCTACAGCAGTTTAATATAGTGGCACGAAGTTCCTGTGACTGAGCCCCCTTATAAGAGACATCAGTATCGAAGATCTGTCCAACATTGTTGAAAACAACAACATGAAAAACTTTATTCCAGATGTGCCCTGCCACACACATTGCGTCGCAAGGTACATCAAACTTGTGTCAAATGCATCAAGCACTGTGATTGGTTATGAAGCCAGAGATGGTTTGATAAGGAATCAAATTGGATCCAGAAGAATGATTCCAGTGTTTCGTACAAAAAAGGACTTTGCCTGAATAATAAATAAAATTAGCAAATTTTTAGTTAGAAATGTCCGAATCGGTTTTGAAAAATTGAAGTTTTTTTTTTTTTTTTTAAAGAAAGGTACTTTTCAATGTCAATACGTAATTTGTAATCTTTCAAATTTACTTTGTATAACTTTATACCTCCTACCTACCTTTATTAACTATTTATATTTCATTTTAATTATACATAATATGAAGAAAAAGTTCTGTTCATCAATATATTGTTCTTATTCATTGTAATTACTTGGGTGTTTTACCCATGTAGCATATAAAAATATACTAATGAATTCACCAAACTGGGGCGACACTAAGAATGTGATATATGAGTCAATTTTTGTTACAAGTGTACGAAAAGAGTATAAAGTAGTACTTCAGTAATATTGTGTCCTGTAAAAGTACCCTGTAAAAATGAAAAAAAAATCTGTGTGTACCACAGTACATGAGCCCATCCTCATAGAGAGCCTAGAGAGAGCTATTTATTACTAGAATATTAGGCGGCCTTGGTGCAGCTCGGGGCGGTACTTAACGTGTAAATTTTATAAAACTTTTTAATCTAAGTAAACAAGGATAGTATGTTTTTGTATTTAAATACTATTCTGTTCCGGAAAAATGTCCCAGAAAAATTAGAAAATTCGGCAGATATGTGTCTTTTTTGCTGATTTTAGAAAATTTTGTTGGATTTGGACAAATTTGGGGCGGGACTTACTATTTAAAATTGACTATTTTTTATTTTTATAATGATGGATCATTCTATTAAGTAAACACTTACAACTATTCCATTTCAAAAAGTATTACTAAAAAAATTAGAAAATTCATAGGAAAAGTGTCTATAAATGACAATTTTGCAAAAGTGGGCGGGGCTCGGGGCGCATCTTCCCGATTTTTTAGAAAAAAATTAATGACAGATTTGGAAGTTTCTCGCCAATAGACAACTTTTTTTCACTATTCCATTAAAAAATAAAAATAAAAGTGCGATTTCGCTCCACCCTAATGTCTAGTTCTACCTCCAGATCAGTTTGATTTCAGCAAGTGCACAGAACAGGTGTGTCGAATTTCAAAATAGTTACCTAAGTGCTATTTATTTTCAAATTCGTGAAAGCTAAGTGCAGAAATGCAGTTATTTAGAGTGCTTATAGTGTTTTATTGTGTTTAGAATAATTTCCAAATAATATCTATAACCTAGCTCAAGTTGTTCAAGTGAATAGGGAAGGACTTTTTGGTGGGACATATTGTCCCAGTAGTATTTTTTGGAGACCACCTGGGATACTACGACCCAATCGTTGTTCGTGATGGGATTTATTGTCCCATCAGTACTTTTTACGCGGGACTATTTGACCCAATAGTAGTTTTTCTATAAATTATTTTTAGACCAGGAGTTTTTTTTTCATGTTATTTTTTATTATTTTCTTTTTGATTTTCAAATAAAAGAAATTGATACCAAAAATTAGCTCTAAATGTTGTCATTACTATTAATGAAGCCCAATAAACAGGTTTTAAAAATACTAATGGGACATAATGTCCCACCAAAGAATACTAATGGGATGTTCTGTCCCACCAAAGAATACAGCTGGGACTTATTATCCCAGCATTTTCGGGAAAAACGGCAAAACCTAAAATCTTCGAACTTTGTACAGTTCTTATTTATGACCCAATAAATAAGATCCAATGAAGAAAATCTTAAAATTGATACGCTGCAAAAGTCGGGTTGAAAGGGTTAACTGGATGAAAATGTTCTGGGGGTGCTACCACATAAATCGAACTAAAATGGGATTTATAGAGAGACACTCTTTCAGTATCTAAAAAGTTTTGAGTTTGTTTACCATGAAAATCATAATAATTATCACGAATCCCCCACGACTCACCTGTTCACTGAACTGGATCACAAACCTCCCGCCACTCACCTGTTCACTGAACTGGATCACAAACCCTCCACGACTCACCTGTTCACTGAACTGGATGAAAATGTTCTGGGGGTGCTACCACATAAATCAAACTAAAATGGGATTTATAGAGAGACACTCTTTCAGTATCTAAAGAGTTTTGAGTTTGTTTACCATGAAAATCATAATAAGTATCACAAATCCCCCGCGACTCACCTGTTCACTGAACTGGATCACCACCTCCCCGCGACTCACCTGTTCACTGAACTGGATCACAAACCCTCCACGACTCACCTGTTCACTGAACTGGATCACAAACCTCCCGCGACTCACCTGTTCACTGAACTGGATCACCACCTCTCCCCGAGCGACTCACCTGTTCAATGAACTGGATCACCAACGTGTTTACTGAACTGGATCACAAACCCCCCACGACTCACCCGTTCACTGAACTGGATCACAAACTCCCCGCGACTCACCTGTTCACTGAACTGGATCACAAACCCCCCACGACTCACCTGTTCACTGAACTGGATCACAAACCCCCCACGACTCACCTGTTCACTGAACTGGATCACAAACTCCCCGCGACTCACCTGTTCACTGAACTGGATCACAAACCCCCCACGACTCACCTGTTCACTGAACTGGATCACAAACCCCCCACGACTCACCTGTTCACTGAACTGGATCACAAATCACCCGCGACTCATCTGTTCACTGAACTGGATCACAAACCTCCCGCAACTCACCTGTTCACTGAACTGGCTCACCACCTCCCCGCGACTCACCTGTTCACTGAACTGGATCACAAATCACCCGCGACTCATCTGTTCACTTAACTGGCTCACCACCTCCCCGCGACTCACCTGTTCACTGAACTGGATCACCACCTCCCCTACTCACCTGTTCACTGAACTGGCTCACCACCTCCCCGCGACGCGACTCACCTGTTCACTGAACTGGATCACCACCTCTCCCCGAGCGACTCATCTGTTCACTGAACTGGCTCACCTCCCGCGACTCACCTGTTCACTGAACTGGATCACCAACCTGTTCACTGAACTGGATCACCAACCCAAAAACCCCCGTTCACTGAACTGGATCACCAACCTGTTCACTGAACTGGATCACCAACCTGTTCACTGAACTGGATCACCAACCTGTTCACTGAACTGGATCACCAACCTGTTCACTGAACTGGATCACCAACCTGTTCACTGAACTGGATCACCAACCTGTTCACTGAACTGGATCTCCAACCTGTTCACTGAACTGGATCACCAACCTCCCGCGACTCACCTGTTCACTGAACTGGATCACCACCTCTTTGAAGCGGCTCGCAAACTCGCCCCGCACACTCTCGTCCTGCGCCGCCAGTATGTCTCGTATGTCCCGACGAGCCATCGTGCTCCAATTGTAGAGGCGGTCGATCTTGTTCAGAGCCACGATGAACGGGGTTCGGCGGCTCTTGAGAATGTTGATGGACTCGAGTGTCTGCGGCTCTAGGCCATGCATGATGTCCACCACCAGGATGGCGATGTCGCACAGGGAGGAGCCGCGGTTGCGGAGGTTGGAGAAACTCTCGTGCCCGGGGGTGTCGATGATGAGGAGGCCTGCGGTGACAGAGATGTGTGTATGAGAGTGTAAAAACAGGAGGTTATGACACGTCTAGACATATGAAAAAAATTACAATCGTAGCAAAAAAATATTTGCTGTAAACGCGGCAATGCAGCCTGCATGCTTGGAACTCTACCACATGTCAGTGGCATGGATCAAATATACAACCTTCAATAGATGTGATAGTGTACAGAAGTAATGGATTGAATTATATTATTTGAGTTTGTCATTTTTTTTTTATATATGGGTCATTTTCATTTATCTTGGGCATATCAAGTCCGCAACCTTTCTCCTTTAATAAATGTGAAAATAATAGGGATATGTGACTAAAATCTATTTGATCACATAGGAAACAATTTTTTTTATAAATTACAATAATAAATTGTCTTTTAAACTAATGTGGAGACTCAAAATTGCCAGTTATGTAAGTAACGTTCATGATATTTTAGGTGTCCCTTAGTCTAAGATTTTACTGTGTCTGATAGAAAAAATTCATTTCTCCCCATTATTTTCACCAAAATCCAATATTAATGAGAAAAATACAGTTTATTTAGGATGTGACCATTAGTTTTCATAAAAATAATAATGTTCACCTCATTCTACAGACGTGTAAAGTTGTGTCCCTACGAAGAAAAAAAAATCTCCGTCATGAATGTTACCCCCAAAAAAATGTAAACCATTTTGAAAAACCCTTTGAATGAGAAGCTAGAAGCTGCCGCCATTTTGCTTCTTACAGATGACATTGTTTTTATTTTGAAATTTCCTGTCAGTTGGATGTTGGATGCAGTACAGTGAGGGACAATGGTGGGTCTAATTTTTTTTTGACAAGAACGTTACGCGGTTTTTAAAATAAATTGTAATGATTCTTTAATATATAATGTATTTCTTTAATTCTTCTGCATGTCCTCTTTCCAATCAAATATTTTTTTTTGTAAAGTGAATATTCTTTTATTGAGAAAAGATTGTTTTAGTGGCGTGTTACTCATGAACGTTACCGTCATGAACGTTACCCGTGGTCATGAACATTACCTAGTACGTTAAGTTTTTGTAATTTTGTGTGAAGAGGTAGCTGCTAGAAATATTCTAAATGAAAGCTTTTGCTCAAAGGTATTTGTCTTAGTCTTCTGAGCCTAAAAAATTGTTGAAAATTGTTTAGGAAAAAGGTAACGTTCATGACTTGAAAAAATCCAATTGCCCAAGATAAATGAAAATGACCCATATATAAAAACGACCACAAAATTTGGTGAAGTTCTGTGAGATCTCAAATGGACACTCATGGCACTGAAGTTGTTTAACACTTAGAGGTATCTGCAAGCTAGCCTGGCTTGTTAGCGTTGATTAGTCTGTTCTCTGTTTACATTTCTCTAGCAAGACACTTGTCTTCTCCCGGTGTAATATCTCCCAGCCAGACTATTACATGTTGTACTACATGTTGTTGTAGCAGTGACAGCAGATCAGTACTCCTCTCCGAACTATCTACCAGTTGGAAAATTCAGAAATTGAGCAACCTGGGTAGGCTTGTTCCATAGATCAACAGGGGTCATTTCGGTGGGATTTGCTGAACAGTTGAACAGATGTTTTATATCGTGCGGACTTCATTCATCTCGAAAGCTAGGGTCAATTCTGGATTGAGTTACAGATTTTGGAAAATCCAGACCCAAGCTGAGCTAACATTAACCTAGTCTCTCGAGAAAAATGTCTCTCTTCCAATGATATAGGAGGTGGGTGTTCTTTCCAAAACCTTAATTGGTTTGTACATTGATATAGAGTCGGTGACTGTCTTTTATAAACAATTCAGATCATGCCTTTTCTACATGTTTAATCAATGCACATTATTACAATTTTCAATAATAATAATAAACAAAGCCTGATAATGCCTTTGGCATTCTCTTCCGAATACGTTTATAGGCAGACTACATCGCAAGGGCGCTGGTGTGTGTAGCTGCTAAAGTGTGACACAAATCATGTACACTGTGCACCTCTCAGCAGAAAGTTGAGATCCGCAAATAACGATTGGAAGTTTGATTTTTAAGAAGTAGTTCAATGTTTTGTAAAAAAAGTATTCTCCAATTACGATGTTATACCTGGTTTATTTATTCCGAACAATATTGTACTGTATGTTTCATTGTTATATTCATGTAAATAGAAAAAGGGGGTTAATGTACAGTTATTTAAAATTGTAATCTTCTTCATCATTCTACATGCTTCATTTATGTACATTGTGTCATTCTCCTCTTTTATATTACTGTAAGAGATGAATATACAGATGTAATATTATGTACATAATTGAGAAAGCATATTATACACATGTATGAGACATAAAAAAAGGTGTTTATGTACAGTTATTTAAAATTGTAATCTTCTTCATCATTCTACATGGTTCATTTATGTAAATTGTGTCATTCTCCTCTTTTATATTACTGTAAGTTTTTCATGTAAAGTTACTTTTATATTATGTACATGTTTGTTTGTTTTATATAAGGTGTAAATATACTGCGACTTTTGGTTGCAAAAGTTATTCATTAATAAATGAACCGGTAAACCCGGTGATATTATTATTATTATTAAAGTAAAAAAGTTATCATATTTGTGTTAATCACTTTCGAGATATCACAAATACTCAAACTCGCTTTACTAAATCTACGCTGAAACCGGGACTTGAACCTCCGACCTCCAGGTTACAAGACCGCCGCCTTATCGATCAAGCTACTGAGGTCGGTTTATTATTAAAGTAAACAAACTTCTTACCGGGAATCTCCAGGGGTCCCGGACCTCCCGCCTCCCCCGAAGGTCCCCGAACATGCTTCGTGTTCTCTCGGATAGCTTCGGCGGGCACGTTGGTGGCGCCGATCTGCTGGGTGATCCCCCCCGCCTCCCCGTCCTGCACGTGGGTGCGACGCAGCTTGTCCAGGATCTTGGTCTTGCCTGAACAATAATAATAATAATAAATAGTACAGTAATAGTACGGTAATCCTTGATAATTAGACCTTAGACAGGGTGTCTACTAAATGGCCAAAGTAAAATTCCCTGACTTTTCCAGGTTTTCCAGACCATTTTTCCAGTTTCTCCAGTCTACTTTTTTAAGGAGACATTAAATTATATGTATATTATACATATAGGACCTCAATCTGCCTTCTATTTTTTTTTTTTTTTTTTTTTTTTTTTTTTGCAAGCCCACCGCCTAGAAATATTAGGTATGTACAAATTGCTTACTCATGTACTGATTGATTATTAGTACACAAAAGGTAATGTATATTAAAATAATAGTAAATATTAGACATGTCATATTTTTACAAAATGTGTTTGGCTCCTTGCTTTAAAAAAAAAAAAAATCTAGTGTGATCTCCACAAGACTTTCCTACCCTATTGCTAAGAAATCACCAATTCTTCTCTCGTAAATTTGATAAAAGTTCGCTAAACAAATTATACTCTTATATTTTTTGAAATTTTGCCGAATACAATACTTTTTTCATTATACGATAAGGAAAGGTAAAACTAAGTGTGATAAATGAACACAAAAATAGGAACCCTAAAGAAAATTGAAGAACTTTCAGGGAAACCCCTGAAAAAAAAACCTGCTAAAATTTTGTTAATCTTATCAAAAAGTGGTTAAGAGTGTTTTGTGTTTCTTATTAAAGAAGCAATATCACACTGCCTGGATTACAGTGGCGCCGCAGGCGAATTTTTTTTTATTTATCATTTTCATGACAAAATTGGAGCTTGAAAAAAATTCCCTGACTCTTGGTGTTTTTTCACAAAATTCCCTGACTTATGGTGTTTTTCCACAAAATTCCCTGACTTTTCCCTGACTTTTTTGGTCTCGAAAAATTCCCTGACAATTCCAGGTTTTCCAGGTTTTCCCTGACCAGTAGACACCCTGCTTAGAGGATGTGAGACCGATTTTTTTTACCGGCCCCCATGTCGGAGCAAGGAAGGCCAACTTCATTTTTTTAATACGAAACCCCACCTTGCGATACATTTTTGGAAAGGTCTAATTACCCTGACTTACCGTGCACAATTTTAAATTTACTGAGAAAGCCCTTTCAAAAGATATTCAGGGGTTTCCAGACTTTACTGCATACACAAAGTTGGACGCCATTTGCAAACAGTTAATATTAAAAGAATGAAATTTGCACCAATGTATTTCTTATTTGAAGACCTTTCCAAAAATGTATCGCAAGGTGGGGGTTCGTATTTAAAAAAATGAAATTGGCCCCCCTGGCCCCGACATGGGGGCCGGTAACAAAAATCGACCCCACTCTAAAAGAAGGTCTTATTAGCCCGGTTTACCTTACAAAATTTTAATTTTACCGAAGAAGCCATTCGAAAGTTATTCAGGGGTTTCCAGACTTTTGCCCCACCCTGTATAACTTCATTATTTTTTTCCCCCTTCCCTAAAAATGTTTTCGAGACCCCAAAATTTGCCGACAAACTTATCAGAATCATCCGCACGGTAAGCGAGCATTGTACCACTAAACTTAGCCAATTGTGTAAATTACAAGTAAATAACTCATTTGTTATTTTTATGTAATGTGCTCACCCGTGTCCACGTGTCCCAGGACACACACTATGGCGGCTCTCATGAAGTTCTCGTCATCTGGATTGTCCTCAATCTTCTCTCTTCTCCTGTTGAACACAGCCTGGAACATAAGAGAAAGCCACAGGCTTTAACCTCGCCCCTTGGTTCACTACATACTCTATTGTGTTCTTTTTTATTTCAAGTCCTTGATATGTATCATATTTATGTAGTTTATATTTTTTCGCAGAATTATAGGATTTTTCCATATCTTTAATATCCCAATATCTCATTTTTGCCTATAATTCCGCCACTGGTCGCTGCTAACAGTAAAGCAGCTACTCATTTTTCCTCACGAGGTATGAGTGAACCCCGAACACAAAGTACAGAGCAGAAAAAATCCTGTCCCGCTGGTGATCGAACCCAGGTCACCATGCGTGCAATGCCTAGCGCGCTAACTCACTCGGCCACGGTGACTACCATTACAGTATTTAATACTAGGAAGGCATAGAACAAAACTAGCTTTGTCTGGCTGGATCACGTTAAACAGGGAAAAGACCAATTTCCCGCTGGAGGACTATGAACAGAAAATGGACTAGCCAAGGATTTAATGACTTGTAAAGAAATAGCCTAAGTTCGCATGATGTGTTTCATTGCAAATAGGAAATATGTAGGTCAGAACGGGCCAGCTTTTCTGCTTAAGTTGGCTGGAGAGCTGGAGACCATCACATCCCCAGCTGTAGCCTAGCTGGTTACAAGTTACAACAACAACAAACACTTGTATCAGATCATAATTTAAGGTTGTTTTATACATAGAACGTAAATCTGCAATAAATAGGTGTCAAATAACTCCGTGTACTCTACAAACCTTTTCCTCTTTTTCCTTCTCCAAACTCATCCCAGCAACATTCTTCTCCAACGCCGCCACCCCATTGGTTGTCTTGGCCACGCCCCCCTCACTCGACTCCTCCCCACTCTCCTCCCCCTCCTCCTCCTCTGACGTCTCCACATCCCACGAGTCCAGAATCTCATCCTCACCATTTGTCTGTGGCTTTTCCGCCTCCTTGTCTACTTTCCCGTCCGCTTTGTCGACTTTCTGTTTGCCCTTCTCTCCCGCTTTCTCTTCACCCGCTTTCGACTTCTTGGGCTTCACCCTGGTCCCGGGACGCGGCTTCTTGGCTGTGTCGTCGCCGTCAGGTACATTGATGAGTCCTTGTGCTTTCAGCAGCTCCAGCGTTGCTTGGGCCCTCGCCTTGTCAGCTTTCTGTTTGGCCGTCAGGAGTTTTCCCTCCGCCTTCAATCGCTCTTTCCTCTCTTTCTCTTTTGCTTTCTTCTTCTCTTTTCTCTCTTGCTCTAGTCGCAATTGTTCCAGTCTTTGATTCTCCTCCTCCTCTTCTCTTCTCACCCTCTCCTCTTCCTCCCGCTTGGCGGCCTCTTCTTCTTCCTTGATTTTCTTCAGAGCCTCTTGCATGGCCGCCAGGGTTTTCTTGCCTGGCCCCTTGACTTTGGCGGCCCCCGCGGCCTTGTCTCCATCTTTGGCACCTTTCTTGGCCGGCTCTTTCTTTTTGTCCTTGCCACCGGGTTTCGCATCGGCACTGGTGGCGGGAGACTCGCTCACAATGTCTTCGGAAGTGACGCCATTTTCCCCACCTGCTTTTTCCTTCTTGCCTCCTTTCTTTGATTTCCTAGGGAAGAGACGAGAAGAACATTGAAATTTAATGTAAGGTTTATTTATTTGACATAGTGGGGGATGACGGATGACCCGTCGTAACTGGTAAAAAAAAAACACAATAAAATAAAGAAAGATAATAGGTAACAGGGCCAGATTAGCTTTCCACAAGGCCGGTGACAATTTTTACAACATGAGGGCACCGTGTCATACCCAACTCCTTGATTTTTTTCTCAGCAATTTCAAGGAAAATATTCACAACAACTCAATTTAGGCAATTTCAACATTTAAAATTAAGACTGTGAGATTAAAAGAACAATTTAGTCTCATTCTTGTAGGATAAACAGAGTATTGTATTGTAAAATGTTTAAAAAATTAAAGAACATTCATACATGAAATATTTCCAATTTTCAAGATTTTGACCACTTTTCATGTCTCCTGGGGCACTGCTTACCACTTGAAGTGGGGGTTTACATCTTAATAACTCCAAAGATATTCTTACTAACTCATTTCATATTACACTGGAGGGCCCAATTAGTGGAACACAAGCTATTTTTTCCCTATAATGCTATGTATTTCCATGCAGCTACAAAGTGTTGTAACTTAATAATAATAGTATCACCTTATTTACACTGCCTAATTAGAACTATTAAGTCCCATTATTCCAGCAATAAGCCCAAGACATATTATTATGTGGTAAAAATCCCAAATGGGAGGATAACTTGTCATGTCTTGGCTGGGTTTCAAACCCGCGACCCCTGGTATTTCTGGATTCACAGAGTGGTGCCTTTACCACTGAGTAACTTCTGTTTATGTAGATAACACTTTAGTTAATTTTTGGTTTCTAAAATAGAAAACAGATTAAGGATTTACACTCAATACACAAAAAAATGCAGGAAAAAGTATTTCTCATGGAAGAATGTAAACCACTGTTACTGTCAATTAACTGTTTGTTTTGATTATCTTTCAATATATATTCAAAATACAAGGGGAACAAAGATAAAGTAAGTAAACAATAAATAATACACTGGCATCAATGGGGCGTTGAATGCAACAGTTCTCAAAAGATCAACAAAATAAAGCATCGTACAGCAAGGTGAAGACTTTGTGGTGAAGTTGATGTTGAATAAGAATATGATCTATTCTTATTCTGGTAAGAATCACTTTATCAGCTCTAGATCTATTACTGAAAACCCATTGTTCAATAGAGTTTATAATTATTTTACTTCCATTAAATTTCTAATATTAGAAATTGGAAGTATAGTGTTTATTTTACAATAATACAAAAATATTATTGCTCTGATTTCACATTTCATAACCAAAGTTTTCTGAGCAACTTTGCTTTTAAGTCTGTCTGATGGTCTGTTAAATGTATTTTTTGAAATGTGCAAAATCTCAGAAACTATTCAATGCATTTCAATGAAATTTAGTACACATAGAGGAGACATATTGTAGATGGTCCCATTTTAAATTCATCAACATCACACTAGCGGTTCTTGGAGATAGAGTCTATGTGTCTGAACTCTAAAATTTTACTTAAATGATTCTATCTTGTGAACAGTAGACCCAAAATTTGATGAAATTTTGCATATTTATCATTTTACATTGCATATTTTTTGTATTTTTTATTTTATAATTTATAATTAAAATTTGATGTTCAAGAAATTGCAAAAAATTGGACCAAACAGATTTTTTTGTAGAATCTAAAATGTAGGAAAAAATGTATTTTAACATATAAAACAACTTTGAAGAAAATTGGTTGAAAAAGTTAATAGATATAAGTGATTCAGTAAAAAAAAATCTGTGTTTCTATTGATAATAGAAAGTTGAAAATTATGATTGCCATTCTAGAGGAAGTATTGTGTCCATAATTGGCAGTATATTTTACTCTGTAACTTCATACCATATATTTTGCAAAGAGTATAATAATAATAATAATATGGTCTGTGATTCTAGTTAACGTTCTTCATTAATGAGAGAGGAATGAGTCTGTCCTGGCAGCTTAGTGGTCAAGGTGTGGGCCTGATTATCCAGAGGCTGTGGGTTTGATCCCCAGCTGGGACAAGACAAATTATCCTCCCTTGTGGAATTATTCTTCATTGAGGTTTTACCTCCCATTCAATAGCTAGGTCATCTTGACACAGGAGTGTTACTCTCCATTTGCAGGAAACACAAACCTGCTACTCAGATTAACCTCACCCAGCCTTAGTTGGGCTGGAGTTATCATGTTTGTGTTGATAACTTTTGAGATATCACAACTACAGAAACTCACTTTACTAAATCTACGCTAAAACCAGGACTTGAACCACCAACCTCCAGGTTACAAGTCCACAGCCTTATCGATCACCCAGCCTTGGTTGGGCTGGAGTGCCAGCATCACCATGGTAGTTTAACCATATAAAATTATGTCTTGGGCTTAGTGCGGGAATAATGGGATTTGCTAGTTCTGGTTGAGTAGTATAATTAAGGACTTGCACTTACTTTCCTTCCATTGGAGCGACGTGTCCGTCAATGGTCATGCTGGTTCAGCAACCGCAATATGTGACACTGGCTTCTGACTATTTCATCAGCTAAACAACAATCGCATGTTCCGATCACCTCGTCCCTCGCTCGAATTGGTTGGACTTGATTTTTCGTCGGTCAAATGTTGCAAAAGCATTAAAACTTGCGGAAAACTAGAGATAAAATCTTAGATAAGAAAAATAAATGATTTTAAAGTTTTCAGATTGCTTGAATCCTATCAAATTATCATTGATAGATATGAAAAATTGAATTTTTTTTTGAGAATCCGAAAATGTCATTCAAATTTTTGTTGACTTCACGTAGGTAAACAGTGCACAGATTTCTGTAAGCAGAACAGCGAACTAAACTTATACATCTGTGGTGAAGTCACCCAGTTCATACGCATATCTGTTCGTTACCGCGAAATAACTGAAAAAAATATGAAATTCAAAAATATCTTCTCCTGGATCAGCGATGACATATGGAAATTACGGAAGTTCAAGATTAAATAATAATAACACTCTTTAGTGGAAGATAATCACCAGGCGAGGTTAATTCTTACAGCATTTTCTACCACCTAACACTCAGAGTGTTATAATTATGTGGTCACAAACTCAAATTAATGAGGAAGTATTCATGCATTGGGTAGGATTCGAACCAACGGATCACTACGCTACCTGGATTACCAGACTAGAACCTTGACCACTTGTCTACCAACGCACGTCATCTAGATAGATGTGACCACATAATAATAAGACTCTGAGCATTAGGTGGTAGAAGCCAGTCGCCGTGGCGTAATGGTTCTGAGTTCGATTCCCAGTTGTGACAAACTTTTCGAAAATTCTGTTCCCTTCGAACACGTGAGGCTGGCATTTCCGATCC
Organism: Bactericera cockerelli; assembly: GCA_024516035.1. Classification (NCBI taxonomy): domain Eukaryota; kingdom Metazoa; phylum Arthropoda; class Insecta; order Hemiptera; family Triozidae; genus Bactericera; species Bactericera cockerelli. The sequence continues at coordinate 29,079,469 of CM044964.1, read as the reverse complement.
TACTAAGGCTGGGTGAGATATATGCGGGTAGCTGGTCCGATTCCGAACGAATGGAAGGTAAAACCCCCGACCTGACATTTCAAATTAGAACGTTAAAACCAAATAGAATCAACTGGTCACAATAGATCTATAGAGCTGAGAGGTCGGTGTGATAAGGGGTGCTTCTCTTGAGGAACTGCAACCAGTCTATTTTAATAATAATAATAGGTGTAGGAAAATGCTTCGAGCATTAACCTCGCTTTTTTGGTTACCTTCCACTAAAGTATTATTATTAAGTGGAACATTATTTTATATATTGGATCTTCTGAGTTAATATAAGGAGATAATTCAATCTATCTTATAGAAACTTTAAACCTAACATTGAAAAATAAAATAAAATTTAATAAGTTTAAATTTCCTTAGGTAGAGTTCAGGATTTTGCGAACTAGATGGCATGTCTGAAGGAGATTACTTTTTTGTATGTGACAGGGTGCAGACTTGTGAATCTCCAATTTTTCAATATTGCGTTGGAAGTTTTTATTATTATCAACAGACTATGAGGAGCTTTTTTTCAGACCGTGATTAGTCACACAGATGCAAGATTTGGGAAATTGAATTTTTTTAGTTACAAGTGTATTGTTAGACTTGGAAAAGTGAAAAAAGTATCAAATGAAAGCTCAAAAAAACAGAAAAATAAATTAAATTGATCATATTTGAGCTTATAAACCTGAATTCTGAAATTTCAAGTTTTATTTTGGACTAATCATGGTTTGATAGGAATGAGTGGACTAATCACGGTTGGAAAAAAATGAGCTGCGACTAATCACTGTTTGAAAAATAAGAAATATTACCCATGTCATTTTCATTTTTATAATGCCAGCATTTTTTGTAGCACTGTTGGTAAAGCGATGGACTCCCAAGCCGGTGATCTCAAGTTTGAGCTCATCCTTATATTATTATGACTACCTATCTGTCCAGACTTCTATTATGATAATCAGATTAACACAAATCAGAAAAAAATACAAAAGAAATTAAATTAAAAGGCTTTTTTTATGTGGGGTTTAACGTCGCTTTCAACTGCCATGGTCATATCACGACGGGGGTTTTACCCTCCATTCGCAGGAAACTCACAAACCTGCTACTCACATTGACCTCACCCAGCCTGAGTGGGCCGGGAAAAGCCAGCGTCACGAGAATTAGAATTTGAATGGTCACCCATCCAAGTCTTAACCTCGCTGGATGTCGCTTAACTTCGGTGTTCTGAAGGGAACCGGTGTATTCAACATGCCATCGACGCTGGCTTAAAAGGCTTTATTAGCTTTGAACAAAGTAAAAAGACAGCTATATTTTGAGTTGTTTTAAGAAAAGGTACAAGAAATCAATTTGATCTAATCTAGCTTCAATTTGTTCCACATTTAATAATAGGTATGATTCCGTATGAGGATGGACCAAAAATTAAACTTTTAGTCCTACTTCATCTTTCAGACATTCATAAATGACTTCTTCCTCAGAGTCATTGGAAATACTTTCAGTTTGGAGGATACTTTTGTACCAACCAAACTGATTCTGTTCATCTTTACATCGCGTGACCTTGAAATAATAGAGTGTTCTGATTGGTTGTTGGGACTAATCACGGTATGATACACAGTACTTGGTGGACTAAACACGTTCTGAAAAAAAACTCTTTTTTCAATGGAGATTTAATGTGTGATATATCACGGTTTGATAGATATTTATTTTATTTTCAAATTAAGCTTTGCAAGACGAACAATTTGGTGTAGGTAACTCATTTTTTTCCAATTTTGGACTAATCACGGTCTGAAAAAAAGCTCCTCCTATTATGTAGGTAGGTACAGAATCCACATGATGACATTACAGCAATTGTCATGACTTCATGAGACATCTTTTGAATCCTTTAAATAAAAAATAAAAAAAAAATAAAAAAAAGATGAGTGTTTCACATCCTGACCTCTCTAATAATGACATTTTAATATTTATTATGATAACGAAGTAATAAATTAATGCAAAATCGAATGTGCATTTTCTAATTGACAGCTGATATTGTGATCCATTTATCAGAATGATTGATTAGTATTTTTTATTGATTAGAATGATGGATTAGTTACTTTTTTTTTCAACCGACCTCAGTAGATTCTATATTATAGTAGACAATAATAATAATAATAATAATCCATTATTGTTTTTGTTGTTGTGGCCAGCTTGGCTACTGCTTCGGGGAGTGATGTTCTCCAGTGAAACCCAAGAGAAAAGGTGGCTCGTTCTGAACCACATATTTCTATGTGCGATCAACCATCGTGAGAACTTAAGGGCTTTTTCTTTATACGCCGTAATTTTGCTGAAACTGCAAGCTAGCCTGGCTTGTTAGGGTTGGCTAGTCCGTTCTCTGTTTACATAGTTCATTATTAACATTATTCATTGCTTAAAATAAAAAGAAACACAATTTCCTCTTCCAAAAATAGGAAAATTTCATTTATTGTTTTATATTTAAAATTCAAATTGCTACTTTATATTATTATTCCTTCTCCAACAAATCATTGTTTTGTTTTTTTCAAACATATACTACACTACTGCCGGTTCAAAACAAACAGACAAACAGACAGGCTGTATGTTGGGATGGGTGGAAGAGATTGCCATAGGCAATAGCCCGCCCTTTAGTTAGGACATTATACCTATTTGTATTTATTTTTTTATTATTTTTCATTTATATTGTACCTATATATTGTTTCCATTGATAAAATAATTATTTGTAATGTACGTATATATTCATTTATATCTAATAAAGTGTTGAATAATAATAATATGTCTATATTTATTTATTTATTTAGAAACTCTTTATTAGCAGAACATATACAGGGTGAGCATAAAGTCTCACCCCACCCCTCGTATCTCGAGAATGGCTGAAAATACAAGAAAATGCAGAAACCCGTATTCCTTAAATTTTAGGGGGATTAATTTTCAGCCAAAAAATTTTTGTCTACACGGCCCCAGTCAGGCTGGGCATGGACCAACTTTAAAATCTTAAATAGAATGGTATGTCTTGTGGCATATTGTTTTAAAGGTCTTATAGAAAGAAGTTCATTACAACAAAATTTAGTGAGCTACGACTTACCGTTCTTGAGATACAGGGTCGGACGTCCTGCGTAATATACATATATTTTGACCTATAACTCGTTGACCGTAAATTCCAGAAAAATGAAATTTGTTGATAATAACTCCTTATGACAAGCCCTGTCGAAAAAGGTATAACTCGACATACTCTGTTGATATTAGTTTCTGGTCGATTTCGTCAGCCAGCCGGACGAACAGTCCGAAAATTTTTAACGAAAAAACAAATCAAGTTTTAACTTGTTCGAAAGTTCTTGCCATAAGGAGTTATTATCAACAAATTTCATTTTTCTGGAATTTACGGTCAACGAGTTATAGGTCAAACTATATGGATATTACGCAGGACGTCCGACCCTGTATCTCAAGAACGGTAAGTTGTAGCTCACTGAAATTTGTTGTAATGAAATTCTCTTTATGAGACCTTTAAAACAATATCCCACAAGACATACCATTCTATTTAAGATTTTAAAGGTGGTCCGAGCCCAGCCTGACTGGGGCCGTGTAGGCAAAAAAAAATTGGCTGAAAATTAACCCTCCTAAAAATGAAGGAATACGGGTTTTTGCGTTTTCTTGTATTTTCAGCCATTCTCGAGATACCGGGGTGGGGTGAGACTTTATGCTCACCCTGTATACAGACAAACAATGGTAAAAATTAAATATAAAATTGACAGTATTAATAATCTTCTTTTACTCTGTCTTATCCCGCTCAAGCAGGGTCGACGTTGTTCAACCTCATGGTTGAGGTTGATAATTAATAATATAAACAAGAAAAAAAAAGAAGAAAAAAATATATTGTCCATCTGTTTCGAACCCAGCAGGATCAATGACTGTCCTGATGCCTGATTGTCTTAAAAATCTTCTTCCTCTTCTTCTAGAGGCATGGCCATCGCCAGGAATGTGGCATTGTGAGGGTCATAGTTTGGTCCGCTAGCCACATGTTTGTGGACGAGTGACAACTCCACCGTGGATAAGGTAAGTGCTTCTTTGGGCTTCAGAAGGATCTTGTCCGTGTTCACAGTGGTCCTGGAAGAAGATTAGGTACATATTACAATAGAAATAATTCCAATAAAATGTCACTTTTGTAATCCAGAGAGGAAATTGCTCAAGTATTCGGAGTACTTTGCCCTCTGGATTGCAAATGGCAGAAATATATTATCTGTAAAAAAAAAAAAAAAAAAAATTGCAACTAATTTTGTAATTACTAGTTACTTATTGTCACTGGTAGTCAAGTGGTTAACGCGCTAGTCTGGTAATCCAGGTAGCGTAGGGATCCGTTGGTTCGAATTCCACCCAGTGCATGAATTTTTCCTCATTAATTTGAGTTTGACAGCGTAATAATAAGACTCGAAGGGTTAGGTGGTAGAAAATGCTTTAGGCATTAACCCTCGCCTGGTGGTTACCTTCCACTAAAGATATTATTTTTTTTTTTTTTTTTTTTACAATTATCGTGATCAAAATATTTTTTTTTTTTTAAATTAAATAAAACATATAATTTTCACAACACATAAAACACTTCTCCAAGGACATCTTCCCGAGGCAGTGTGCTCAGCACTGAGGCAACATTACCTCTCTGAACAGCAAAACTAAGCCTTTGCCTGAAATATTCCCCGGCGCTTCTGTCCTTCGTCTCAAGGTCAGGTTTTGTGTATGCTGTTAAACATTTCCAAAGCACTTGGCCCAAAAGAGCCAAAGGTTTCAACGGCGAAGGGAATGAAATCATAAAGATTTTGTAGGAACTCCAAGAAGAAGAATAGAAATAAGAAATGTGTTTATTTGTTTTATTCTAAGCAAAATAATAATAACACTTCTAAGTGCAAGGTAACCAGGCGAGGTTATTGCTCAAAGAATTTTCTACCACCTAACCCTCAGAGTCTTATTATTATGTGGTGACAAACTCAAATGAATGAGGAAAAATTCATGAACTGGGTGAGATTTCAATTCAATTCAAATATTTTATTGTGATTTATTATTGAGGGATTTGAACCAGCGGATCCCTACGCTACCTGGATTACCAGACTAGCGCGTTAACGACTTGCCTATCAGTGCACATTAACCCCTGTCACAGGCACAGGCATCACAGTAACTCATTTTCTTTTTTCATGTTTTTACATTATCTTTTAATATATTATTGTCTTTTGTACATATAATTTTGATGTAAATAAATTATGATTGAGTATTTTGAAAAAAAAAAAAAAAATTACTTATGTAAATGATTTGGATCCCTACCCAGGCTCGTGGTCAGAGTTCTTGCTGGCGGCGTAGACGTTCAGCTGCTCAGGGAGAGAAGGACGAATAGTGAGAATGTCTGCGTATTCTATTTCAGATCCGATGTTAATCACGACAATGTAGGTGGGGTGGTCTTTGTAGCTCCTGTGGACACAGTACATGTCATATAAAAAAAAACATTATAATTGAATTATTTATTAGATAATAAGACATAATTATGTACAGTACAAATAATGATCACAAAGAAATGGAACAATATAAACAATAAGAAGGGAAAAAATGTGAAAAACTGGTTGGGTCAAATTTTCGACGAATACAAAACCTTCTTTATTATAGGATAAGGAAAGTAAAAAAATAGCTAAGAGCGAGCTTAAAATACGCACAAAGGGTTTTGTTCACTGTACAAATTTTAAATATACATATTATGTATGAATATAATAGAAAAAAAGTGATTACTAAGAATGTAGGGAACATACCTTCAAAATTTCAGCTTGAGTGACTGTCGCGGTAGCTCAGTGGTAAAGGCGGCACTCGGTGAATCCAGAAGTCGCGGGTTCAAAATTTTTGGGATTTTCACCACTAATAATACGTCTTGAGCGTACTGATGGAATAATGCGACTCATTAGTCCTAGCCGGGTATAGTATGAAAACAAGGCGATATGTTATCATTATTACTATCAAAAATTGCAGTTTTTATGCAGAAAAGAAATTTAGATCCAAACCCTAGGTAGTACAAGTCCAAAACCTAGGTAGTACAATTTGCTAGACTAGCTCGACGTTGCTCAACATGGTGTCATGGAAAAGGAAAAGTTATCATATTTGTGTTACTCACATTCGTGATATCACAACTACTCAAACTCGCTTTACTAAATCTACGCTGCAACCGGGACTTGAACCACCGACCTCCAGGTTACAAGTCCGCCGCCTTATCGATCAAGCTACTGAGGTCGGTGTCTTTATTTTTTATTTAGAAACACTTTATTAGTAGAACACATATACAGACAAATAATGGTAAAAATTAAATATAAAATTGACAATAATAATAATATAAACAAAAAATATATATATATATACATATGTCCTAACTAAAGGGCGGGGTTATTGCCTATGGCAATCTCTTCCACCCAACCTGGAAAGGGAGCTAAAATATTTACCTTACGAAGCAGAGCACCCACTCCGTGACGTCATTTACCTTACGAAGCAGAGCACCCACTCCGTGACGTCATAGACAATGTTTACCTTACGAAGCAGAGCACCCACTCGGTGACGTCATAGACAATGTTTACCTTACGAAGCAGAGCACCCACTCGGTGACGTCATAGACAATGTTTACCTTACGAAGCAGAGCACCCACTCCGTGACGTCATAGACAATGTTTACCTTACGAAGCAGAGCACCCACTCCGTGACGTCATAGACAATGTTTACCTTACGAAGCAGAGCACCCACTCCGTGACGTCATAGACAATGTTTACCTTACGAAGCAGAGCACCCACTCCGTGACGTCATAGACAATATTTACCTTACGAAGCAGAGCACCCACTCCGTGACGTCATAGACAATGTTTACCTTACGAAGCAGAGCACCCACTCCGTGACGTCATAGACAATGTTTACCTTACGAAGCAGAGCACCCACTCCGTGACGTCATAGACAATGTTTACCTTACGAAGCAGAGCACCCACTCCGTGACGTCATAGACAATGTTTACCTTACGAAGCAGAGCACCCACTCGGTGACGTCATAGACAATGTTTACCTTACGAAGCAGAGCACCCACTCGTGACGTCATAGACAATGTTTACCTTACGAAGCAGAGCACCCACTCCGTGACGTCATAGACAATGTTTACCTTACGAAGCAGAGCACCCACTCCGTGACGTCATAGACAATGTTTACCTTACGAAGCAGAGCACCCACTCCGTGACGTCATAGACAATGTTTACCTTACGAAGCAGAGCACCCACTCCGTGACGTCATAGATAATGTTTACCTTACGAAGCAGAGCACCCACTCGTGACGTCATAGACAATGTTTACCTTACGAAGCAGAGCACCCACTCCGTGACGTCATAGACAATGTTTACCTTACGAAGCAGAGCACCCACTCCGTGACGTCATAGACAATGTTTACCTTACGAAGCAGAGCACCCACTCCGTGACGTCATAGACAATGTTTACCTTACGAAGCAGAGCACCCACTCCGTGACGTCATAGACAATGTTTACCTTACGAAGCAGAGCACCCACTCCGTGACGTCATAGACAATATTTACCTTACGAAGCAGAGCACCCACTCCGTGACGTCATAGACAATGTTTACCTTACGAAGCAGAGCACCCACTCGGTGATCGTCATAGAGATGTTTACCTTACGAAGCAGAGCACCCACTCCGTGACGTCATAGACAATGTTTACCTTACGAAGCAGAGCACCCACTCCGTGACGTCATAGACAATATTTACCTTACGAAGCAGAGCACCCACTCCGTGACGTCATAGACAATGTTTACCTTACGAAGCAGAGCACCCACTCGGTGACGTCATAGACAATGTTTACCTTACGAAGCAGAGCACCCACTCGGTGACGTCATTTACCTTACGAAGCAGAGCACCCACTCCGTGACGTCATAGACAATGTTTACCTCACGAAGCAGAGCACCCACTCCGTGACGTCATAGACAATGTTTACCTTACGAAGCAGAGCACCCACTCCGTGACGTCATAGACAATGTTTACCTTACGAAGCAGAGCACCCACTCGGTGACGTCATAGACAATAGTCGTATTTTTCTTTCTAACCAAAAAAAATTTCCTGGTTAGGTTTCTTCCAAATATTTCCATTTTATTCCAAGGTCATTCGTAAAAGAAAAATGCGTTTGGTTACTTTTAAAGATAAACAATGGACTTAACCTATAAAAGAACTGGAAGCAAGAATTTTCTACTTCCACTTTGGTTAACTTTGGAAGTGGAAATTTTTCCTCTTCCAAAAGAAAAATGACTTGCTTCCAGTTTGGTTCATTTTATTCCCGTGTGGTTAACTTTGGTTAGAAAGAAAAATACGGCAATGGAAAAGGAGCTGAAATGTTTAGGTACCTTACGAAGCAGAGCACCCACTCCGTGACGTCATAGACAATGTTTACCTTACGAAGCAGAGCACCCACTCCGTGACGTCATTTACCTTACGAAGCAAAGCACCCACTCGGTGACGTCATTTACCTTACGAAGCAGAGCACCCACTCCGTGACGTCATAGACAATGTTTACCTTACGAAGCAGAGCACCCACTCGGTGACGTCATTTACCTTACGAAGCAGAGCACCCACTCGGTGACGTCATAGACATCGAGCTCGCCTCTCTGGATGGTCTCAGTCTTCCTCAGCCTCGCCAGGGCCTTGTAGACATTGAAGTGGGAGCGCTTATCCCGACGCTGTACCGCCAGGTTCTTGTACCAGTAGTTCGGGTTGACGGGCAGCCACGAGTAGAGGTTGGTGGTGAAGCCTGCCATCACGAGAGAAAGAACAATCAATCAGCAATTCATTAAAGGATGGAGAAATAATTCATGGAGACGTCATCGTCATAACGTTATATGACGTTCAATAAGGAAGAGAATGCCGTTGGCATTAGCACCGCCCTTGATCAAGTTTTGGTCTACTAATTTCATTTTCTATGTATTGTATATATTCTATGTAAATAAAACTTGATCCAATATGTTTAATAACGTAAATCTCATTGAAAGTCAATATCTTCTGGATTGATGTATTCTTGCTGTGTATTAGCAATCTACCAAAGGTAGACAGCCGCTATTGTAGGTATGTTTTTTAAATATGTTTATGTATTATCAATTTGTTTCTCTCTCTCTCTCTCTCTAATAAATTTGTCCCCTAACAAACTATCCAACTTGAAGTAATGATATTATTCGGTTCCAGGTGCGGTTAGCTTGTAGAGAAGGTGGGTTTTTAGTGGGTGGAAATCCCACACCCCAGGTTAGGATGGATCTGGGTGTCTTTGAAACATTTTTTCCTGCCTTCCATTATAAAAATAAAACAAAACTATCCAATATGGCTACCGTTAATATCTTCAAAAGCAATGATAACGAAAAGTCCGTCATAGTCACCCGCATTAGGGCCAAGGTTTCATTGGAAAAGGCTCCGTCACACTCACCCGAATTAGGGCTGGCGTCCCACTAGAAAGGGCTCCATCACACTCACCTGCGTTAGGGCCAAGGTTTAATTGGAAAGGGCTCCGTCACACTCACCCGAATTAGGACTGGCGTCCCACTGGAAAGGGCTCCGTCACACTCACCCGAATTAGGACTGGCGTCCCACTGGAAAGGGCTCCGTCACACTCACCTGCATTAGGGCTGGCGTTCCACTGGAAAGGGCTCCGTCACACTCACCTGCGTTAGGGCCAACGTTCCACTGGAAAGGGCTCCGTCACACTCACCCGCGTTAGGGCCAACGTTCCACTGGAAAGGGCTCCGTCACACTCACCTGCGTTAGGGCCAACGTTCCACTGGAAAGGGCTCCGTCACACTCACCCGCGTTGGGGCTGGCGTCCCACTGGAAAGGGCTCCGTCACACTCACCCGCATTGGGGCTGGCGTCCCACTGGAAAGGGCTCCGTCACACTCACCCGAATTAGGACTGGCGTCCCACTGGAAAGGGCTCCGTCACACTCACCTGCATTAGGGCTGGCGTTCCACTGGAAAGGGCTCCGTCACACTCACCCGAATTAGGGCTGGCGTCCCACTGGAAAGGGCTCCGTCACACTCACCCGAATTAGGGCTGGCGTCCCACTGGAAAGGGCTCCGTCACACTCACCCGAATTAGGGCTGGCGTCCCACTGGAAAGGGCTCCGTCACACTCACCCGCATTAGGGCTGGCGTCCCACTGGAAAGGGCTCCGTCACACTCACCCGCGTTAGGGCTGGCGTCTTTTTTAATATAATACTTTAATTTATTCAAATTGTTTGTATGTTACATAATTATAAAAACAAAATACAATACATAATTATATTATATTAAAATTAAAATACTTATACTTATACACAAAAATAACAGAGAAGAGAGAGAGAGAGAGATAGAGAGAGAGAGAGAAGGAGAGAAAGAGAGAGAAAGAGAGAGAGAGAAAGAGAGAAAGAAAAAGAGGGAGAGAGATGGAAAAAAATGAGGGAGAGAGAGAGAGGAAGAAGAGAGAGAGACAGAAAAAAAGGGAGAAGAGAGAAAAAGAAAGGGCTCCGTCACACACACTCACCCGCGTTGGGGCTGGCGTCCCACTGGAAAGGGCTCCGGCAGAAGTCGCGACTGAACTGCTCGTACCTCTTCGGTCCCACACTGAGTGCCTGAGGGTCCACGGACTGGTCCCACCGGATGAAGGAGTCCTCCATGCCTAGCTCGTCGCCATTGTAGGTGATGGCGGTGCCGGGGAGCAGGAGAACCATCATGTTGATGGCGTCAATGAACTCGGCGTCGAACCGACTGGCCGGTCGCTTCTGGTCGTGGTTGCCCATCTGTGAACGATGTGGCACAGAAGATCTATTAAAGGTCTGGCAGTGACAAAGGACTTTCGTAATAATAGCAATACCAATCCATGAATGATAAAGTAGAATATTGTAATTGTTTGTTTTTTATTTACTTTAGCATCTACACCAACACAGATATATATAATAATAATAATATCGCCTTATTTATACTGCCCGATTAGAATTGTTAAGTCCCATTATTCCAGCAGTAAGCCCAAGACGTATTATTATATGTGGTAAAAATCCCAAATGGGAGGATAACTTGTCATGTCCCGGTTGGGTTTCGAACCCGCGACTTCTAGAATCTCTGGATTCACACAGTGCCGCCTTTACTACTGAGCTACCGGGACAGATATGGAGTAACCGGGTGGCATCTGTGAGGGCAATAACTGTTGCTGGTCTCTTGATTACTGGAAAATATCTACTTGCTTTTCCAGGGTCTTCAAGGTTGAATGGTTGGTAAAAAAAATAATGGAAATAATGTGAAATGTTAATGTTACTCACCCACCCAGTATGATATACATGATATACCACACTCCAGAAGTAGAACTCTATAGATTATACAGATTGTTACCACTACAGAACTAGAAACCTACAGATTATACAGAGTGTTACCACTACAGAACTAGAAACCTACAGATTATACAGAGTGTTCATCATCATAGGGTGCCGTCATCGTGAACGATGGTAGCCAGACGGTGGAGGAATTACTCAGCACATCTACCACTGTCTTTACAAGGAGGCTAATAATTGACAAGGGCCCCCAGAACCAAGCCAATGATGGTCTACTCCCTGTTTATAGTCCCCCAGCCAGACTCCAGACGTAGCTGTAGTAGACATATACCAGACATATACCACACTCCAGAAGTAGAGATTATACAGAGTATTACCACTCCAGAACTAGAAACCTACAGATTATACAGGCTGTTACCACTCCAGAACTAGAAACCTACAGATTATATACAGGGTGTTACTCACCACCCAGTTGCTCCAGTAGCCGGCGGGTTTGCTGCGTTCCCACTCCAGGATAGTATGGTAGAAGTCCCTCGCGTTGGACTGGCGGTTCAGGGTGCTAACGGGCAGGAAGTTGAACGGGAACTGGGCCCCACGCCGGGTGCCGTTACCATAATACAGGATCATCTGGTCCAGTGACGCGTAGCACTCCGCCAGGAACACTCTGGAAATGAGGGAACAATGGCGTTGATAGATAGATAGTTTGTTTGTACTACTACTAGTCTGCCCCGGTAGCTCAGTGGTAAAGGCGGCACTCTGTGAATCCAGAGTTTCCAGAGGTCGCGCGTTCGGAACCCAGCCGGGACATGACAAGTTATCATCCCATATGGGATTTTTACCACACGTCTTGGGCTTACTGACGGAATAATGGGACTTAATAGTCTTAATCGGGCAGTATAAATAAGGCGATATTATTATTATTAAACTAATAGGTACTATATAGATAGATAGTTTGTTTGTACATTGATAAAATTAGATTGGATACGATATGTGTACCTGTAGCCCGTTACAGAAACACTCTCCACTCTCATAATCTCCAAATCTCCCTTTTAACTGTCACACAACGCACTCAGATTGGTTAATTTGAACGCAATAACCAATCAGAGTGCGTTGTGTGACGGTTTAAACGGAGATTCGGGGATTTTGAGAGTGTAGTGTGTTTCTGGAACAGGCTACTGTTATACAATATTAGCCGTTTGCCCGTGCTTTGCAACGGGACTAAATTTCAAATCTACTAAGGCATGGCCGTACTGCTGGACAGCAATGCCTTTTGAACTTTTTGGTTTTGGGGGGGGGGGGGTCAATTCTGAGACATTTTTCGCTATCTCTTACCGTTTTGGCTAAACAACTCCGGACAAACAAACAACCAAACATAGGAAGGTAGTCCTTTTTTCTGTTTTATATAGGTACAGAGATGGTTAAGTTATTATATTTGTGTTGTGATATCACAACTACTGAAACTCGCTTTACTAAACCTACACTGAAACCGGGGCTTGAACCACCGACCTCCAGTTTACAAGTCCTCACGGAGCTAGTACCCCATGCATCCCTACCTCGTATATCCATCCTGCAGCTTGTACCCATGCATCCTTACCTCGTATATCCATCCTGCAGCTTGTACCCATCAAACAGCTCACGGAACTGGTACCTTATGTCTCACTGGTCGCCATGCATCCCTATTACAAGTCCGCCGCCTTATTGATCAATATTTCGTGTTAATAAAATAATAATAATAATAATAATAATCGTTAGGTATTGTATATTTACGGACATGACCAATTACAGGAGACAACAAAATGTAAGATTTTTTTTTCCTTTTTACAGATACAAAGAAGTAGGGCTGTTGGCTGGCGCTACTTGACGAGCGCTCGCCTACCGACAAGCTTAATGCGTACCGCGTATATCCATCCTGCAGCTTGTACCCATGCATCCCTACCTCGTATATCCATCCTGCAGCTTGTACCCATGCATCCCTACCTCGTATATCCATCCTGCAGCTTGTACCCATCAAACAGCTCACGGAACTGGTACCCCATGCATTCCTACCTCGTATATCCATCCTGCAGCTTGTACCCATCATGCATCCCTACCTCGTATATCCATCCTGCAGCTTGTACCCATCAAACAGCTCACGGAACTGGTACCCCATGCATCCCTACCTCGTATATCCATCCTGCAGCTTGTACCCATCAAACAGCTCAGTGAACTGATACCCCATGCATCCCTACCTCGTATATCCATCCTGCAGCTTGTACCCATCAAACAGCTCGCGGAACTGGTACCCCATGCATCCCTACCTCGTATATCCATCCTGCAGCTTGTACCCATGCATCCCTACCTCGTATATCCATCCTGCAGCTTGTACCCATGAAACAGCTTGCGGAACCGATAGCCCATGTCTCACTATGCCACATGAATCCCTAAAGTCCGCCGCCTTATGGATCAATATTTCGTGTTAATATAAGCCTGTTGGCTGGCGCTACTTGACGAGTGCTCGCCTTCCGACGAGCTAGATGCGTACCTCGTATATCCATCCTGCAGCTTGTACCCATCAAACAGCTGTCTCACTGTACCCCATGCATCCGATATTAAGGTATGTTCTGATATTCATGCACATCTAGTACAACTACTCACTTTTCTGTTTATACTGATTCCTACCTCGTATATCCATCCTGCAGCTTGTACCCATCAAACAGCTCGCGGAACTGGTACACCATGTCGTACGTCTCCGGCTGGTTGTTGGTGAGCGTGTGGTTCAGGTAGCCGTGGTCCGTGGGTTCGAACTCCTCGTGGTTGGCGCTGAGTGGCTCGTCGTCCAGACTCTCGTGTTCGAACAGGAAGGGCACCGCGTCCACTCGGAACCCATCCACTCCCTTGTCCAGCCAGAAGCGGAGGATGTTCTGTAGGTAGACCATTGTAAATGATTTTTTTTCTGTTAATTTGGGAACTGAATTATTTTGGGGAACGACTTGGCGGGACTTTTTTTTATGTCACGAAGTGATATTTTTTGGGGGATATACAATAGACAAAGGGTTACAGATAGAAGCGGAGGATGTTCTGTAGGTAGACAAAGGGTTACAGATAGAAGCGGATGATGTTATGATTTTTTTTTTCTATATTTTATTTTGTAAATATTGTTAATTTTTTTCTGTTAATTTGAGAATTGAATTATTTTGGGGAACGACTTGGCGGGACTTTTTTTATGTCACGAAGTGATATTTTTTGGGGGATATACAATAGACAAAGGGTTACAAATAGAAGCGGAGGATGTTCTGTAGGTAGACAATTGTAAATGATTTTTTTTTTTCTATATTTTATTTTGTAAATATTGTTATTTTTTTATCTCTGTTAATTTGGGAACTGAATTATTTTGGGGAACGACTTGGCGGGACTTTTTTTATGTCACGAAGTGATATTTTTTGGGGGATATACAATAGACAAAGGGTTACAGATAGAAGCGGAGGATGTTCTGTAGGTAGACAAAGGGTTACAGAGAGATGGGTTACAGAGAGATGGGTTACAGAGAGATGGGTTACAGATAGATGGGTTACAGATAGATGGGTTACAGATAGATGGGTTACAGATAGATGGGTTACAGATAGATAGATTACAGATGGATGGGTTACAGATAGATGGGTTACAGAGAGATGGGTTACAGATAGAAGCGGAGGATGTTCTGTAGGTAGACAAAGGGTTACAGATAGAAGCGGAGGATGTTCTGTAGGTAGACAAAGGGTTACAGATAGAAGCGGAGGATGTTCTGTAGGTAGACAAAGGGTTACAGATAGAAGCGGAGGATGTTCTGTAGATAGACCATTGTAAATGATTTTTTTTTTCTATATTTTATTTTGTAAATATTGTAAAAAAATTTATCTCTGTTAATTTGGGAACTGAATTATTTTGGGGAACGACTTGGCGGGACTTTTTTTTATGTCACGAAGTGATATTTTTTGGGGGATATACAATACACAAAGGGTTACAAATAGAAGTGGAGGATGTTCTATATAGGTAGACAAAGGGTTAGAGAGAGATGGGTTACAGATAGATGGGTTACAGATAGAAGCGGAGGATGTTCTGTATAGGTAGACAAAGGGTTACAGATAGAAGCGGAGGATGTTCTGTAGGTAGACAAAGGGTTACAGATAGAAGCGGAGGATGTTCTGTAGGTAGACAAAGGGTTACAGATAGAAGCGGAGGATGTTCTGTAGGTAGACCATTGTAAATGATTTTTTTTCTATATTTTATTTTGTAAATATTGTTAATTTTTTTCTGTTAATTTGGGAAATGAATTATTTTGGGGAACGACTTGGCGGGACGTTTTTTATGTCACGAAT
This sequence comes from Bactericera cockerelli, assembly GCA_024516035.1. NCBI lineage: Eukaryota > Metazoa > Arthropoda > Insecta > Hemiptera > Triozidae > Bactericera > Bactericera cockerelli. The sequence continues at coordinate 29,063,778 of CM044964.1, read as the reverse complement.
TGTATTTTTTTTTTTTTTGTCACTGCGACTTTAGAAGGATCTTTTGTGACATGCCCATGTTATTTTAAAAGAGATGTAAGCTTTAAATATAGCTTAAAATTCTTTTAGGACTGATTTCATTCACTTCTTTAGGTGTTAAAATCAGCTTGAGAAGTGTTGCAGTCGCGTGTGAGAAACTGCTCCACATTCACAGAGAATGTGTTTTGAGGTGCGTGAGCTATCTTCACGCACCTTGTGTTTTGCTCTCTCTGGGGCCTCTTCACAGAGACGGCACTTTGCGTCTTGAGCAATACCCATCTTGTTTAGATGGTAGTTGAGGCTACAATGGCCTCTTAGAAAGCCAGTAAGGATTCTTAATTCCTCTTTGCACAGACAGAGCATATCATTTGCTCTTTTAGGCGAGTGAGTTATAAACATTTTTGCCTGTCTGTGACCGGGAATGTTGGTCCAGTGATGGACCTTCATTTGGTTCTGCCATTGCCTGATTTCCTTTGTGTAGGTGGCTTTTTGAAACGCCACAAAATGGTTCCAATAAAAGCTAATGCGGTGCCCTTTTTGGCTAGTTCGGCGGCAATTCCATTGCCTACAATGCCTTCATGGCCAGGAACCCATGTAATAGTTACATACATGATTATCCTTCACTTCTCCTAGCTCACCTTCATTTCCTCCACCACGTGTGGGTTCCTGTAGTTGATGTCGGGTTGCTGACGTGCGAAGGCGTGGTAGTAATACTGCTGTCGCTTCTCATTCCAAGTCCAGCCCGGACCTCCGAAAGCGGATAGCTGTCGAAATTGGAAAACAGGTCGAATTTTTTTTTTTTTTTTTTTTTTTTTTTGATAGAAAGGTAGAACAAAATCTTCAAAAGACTTAGAGGTATACTATTTCTCCAGCCTGGGGTGTGGGATTTCCACCCACTAAAAACCATCTTTCCTGATAGCATACCGGACTTGTAGACGAATGTTTTGATAACTTCATACATGCTAATCTGTGAATTTCATAGGAAACTGAAAAGAGACGGACTGACAGCTAGACACAAAACCAAAGTTGTTCAGGAGGTTATGAAACGAAAAATATGAAAAAATTGAATTCGGAACAAAATTTTCTAATTTTAGAAATTTGTTGGAAGTAATAGTCAGGGAAGCTGAAATATAAAAATAACACGATTGATTTCTCATAGATTCTCCTTTATTTTTCTAATTGACTGGAAGCTGGGAATTTTTCACAGTATTTGGTAGAAAAAACAAAATAAGATTAAATTTCCATGTATTTTTAATGAGAAATTCAATGCTGCTATAAGATATTTTGGTACCTATACCTACTTTAAAAGCTTTAGTTTCGAGTTTATCCTGAACAAGAAAATTCAAATGTGCCAAATGTCTGGTATTGTATTGTACGTATTTTAGCACTCACCCAGTTATTAGGGGGTTGTCTCTGTCCGTTCACAACTTTGCCATCTCGCCAAGTGTAATAGTCTGTGTAGGGGTGTATCTTGTCCACAGACTTAATGAACCATTGGTGTTCATCACTTGTGTGGTTGGGGACAAAGTCCAGAAGCAGTTTGATGCCTGGGAAGTGAAAAAAGTTATAAAAAAATAATAATATTGCCTTATTTATACGGCCCGATTAGGACTATTAAGTCCTATTATTCCAGCAGTAGGCCCAAGACGTATTATTATGTGGTAAAAATCCCAAATGGGAGGATAACTTGTCATATCCCGGCTGGGTTTCGAGCCCGCGACTTCTGGAACCTCAGGATTCACAGAGTGTCGCCTTTACCACTGAGCTACCGGGACAGACATGATCAACCTCAGTAGCTAAATTGATAAGGCGACGAACTTGTGCCGAACACAGGTTCTGAAGTTTCATACCTTTAGCTTTGCACTCGGCCAGGAGATTGTTGAAGTCTGTGATGGTGCCGAACACATCAGGTTCTGAAGTTTCATACCTTTAGCTTTGCACTCCGCCAGTAGATTGTTGAAGTCTGTGATGGTGCCGAACACAGGTTCTGAAGTTTCATACCTTTAGCTTTGCAGGTTCTGAAGTTTCATACCTTTAGCTTTGCACTCCGCCAGGAGATTGTTGAAGTCGGTGATGGTACCGAACACAGGTTCTGAAGTTTCATACCTTTAGCTTTGCACTCGGCCAGGAGATTGTTTAAGTCTGTTATGGTACCGAACACAGGTTCTGAAGTTTCATACCTTTAGCTTTGCACTCCGCCAGGAGATTGTTGAAGTCTGTAATGGTTCCGAACACATCAGGTTCTGAAGTTTCATACCTTTAGCTTTGCACTCCGCCAGGAGATTGTTTAAGTCTGTGATGGTACCGAACACAGGTTCTGAAGTTTCATACCTTTAGCTTTGCACTCCGCCAGTAGATTGTTGAAGTCTGTAATGGTGCCGAACACATCAGGTTCTGAAGTTTCATACCTTTAGCTTTGCACTCCGCCAGGAGATTGTTGAAGTCTGTGATGGTGCCGAACACAGGTTCTGAAGTTTCATACCTTTAGCTTTGCACTCCGCCAGGAGATTGTTTAAGTCTGTGATGGTACCGAACACAGGTTCTGAAGTTTCATACCTTTAGCTTTGCACTCGGCCAGGAGATTTTTGAAGTCTGTGATGGTGCCGAACACAGGTTCTGAAGTTTCATACCTTTAGCTTTGCACTCGGCCAGGAGATTGTTGAAGTCTGTCATGGTGCCGAACACAGGTTCTGAAGTTTCATACCTTTAGCTTTGCACTCGGCCAGGAGATTGTTGAAGTCTGTGATGGTTCCGAACACAGGTTCGATGTCCCGAAAGTCGGAGATGTCGTAGCCAAAGTCCACCATGGGCGACTTGTAGATGGGCGACAGCCAGATGGCGCCCACCCCCAGGTTCTTCAGATAGCCCACCTTGTGCATGATCCCTGGAATTCATACAATGAATAAATAAAATGTACCCTCAAAAGAGTGTGTATTTATAGACCAAGTTCTATGTATATGTCACAAGCGGGCTGTCGCCGCTTTGCGTGCCGAGGCATGGCCGTGAAAGCAAAAATCCTTTTCGCAATGGCAGGTGTTGTAGTGGGAATTTCGATCCGTCTTATTGCACATCTAGACTATAAGACAAAGCTACCTACCAAATTTCAGCTTCTTAGGACTTACGGTTTGGGCTGTAGAGCGATGATCAGTCAGTGGTCAGTCTGTGGTCAGTCAGTGACTTTGACATTTATATATTAAGATTATGTATACAGTCAGAAAAAAATTGCAAATATAAAAGAAGTTTAATATAAATATCACACAATATAAATATATTATTTTTTCGAACTCTACCATCTGTTATGTAAATATTGTAAACCAATATTCGACATCATAAAGCAATACTATTTCTACTCCCAAGAACCTAAAAAGCATTTACAAAAAATATTGATATCCCCCCAAAAATACTATCGTTGAAAAACTAGGTCAAGTTCTACGATTACGATCCAAAGAAATCCAGCTTATAAAAGTAGTGATAACTTCTTTGTAGCCAAGTGGCCAAGTTGTTACTCTAAATATCATGTCTGTTAGCTATTCCCATTTTCGGATTATCCTATTTTGTGTCTTTATTTGTAAGTAATAAATTAATTTTCTCTGACTTGGCCAGTTTTATAATAATAATAAATTTTCTTTAGTGGAAGGTAAACAACTAGGCGAGGTTAATGCTCAAATCACAGTCACTCACCATCACAGTCTTATTATTATTTACTATGTGGCCACATTCAAAAAGTAAAAAGGAAGTAGGAGACAAGAGTTTCACACCTCAGGGTGGCTTGATTGACATTTCTATGCGTTTTCTGCCATTTTCCAGATATTCACTGATATCATGAAACTGTCCAAGTTAAAGAAAATGTGTTACAAATAAGGACAAAAATGGAAAACTCGGAAAATAGGAATTGATAAAGACAGTAGTGACAAAGCAACATTCACCGCAAATGAGATATCACTACTTTTGTAGACAATAACTTCTTGAAAATGAATCGTGGAGCTTGGCGTTCTTTTCAACGATGGTTTTTTTTTTTTTTTTTAAAGGATATCAATATTTTTTGTAAATGTTTATAGGTTCTTGGGAGTGCAAGTAGTATCACATAATCATATCGGTTGGTTATATAGATTATTTTTTTAAATAATTTAGTTTACAATATTCAGTTGATAGATGGGTAAAACTCGAAAAATATGCTCCTTAAACCGACACTATACGAAACATCCGATAGTATTGATATACTAGTACAAGAGTAAGAGGCAACGCAGCCATTCCTTGAAATATATTAAGTATTTTTTTTTATTTTATTACAGGTAAAACACCTCATCCATATTGATATTAGATGGCAACGAGCCCAATACGCTCGCCGCATTACCCCTCTGTATAGCGAGGGAAATTTTCTGTTTGAAAACTAGTATGTATTGTATAGTATTGATATTCTTGATTCAAGCTATTTATATACTTTCAAGCAGTAAATTTAAGTTTTCTCCTATCAAAACTGAGACTGACCTTTCAAGTCTCCGATCCCGTCCCGTTCACATCTTTGAAGGAGCGCGGGTACACCTGATAGATGATGGAGGTCTGCCACCAGTCCAGAGCGGTGTGTTTCGCGGCGGCCGCTTGGAGCAAAAGGGTCAAGGAACATCCAAAGATAATTAAGTTTCTAAGAGTTGCCATGCTTGTGTTGAGATAGTGAATTCTTCGTTATTTTGTTACGAAAAATTAATCTTTTGAAGAAAAAGTGGTTTCACGTGAAACCAGCACAAGGTAAGTGGTACTATCTGTGCTCAGCCATGGTTTATTTCTTTGAAAACACAGAAACTTTTTTTATAAAACAACTTTTTGTAACTAATATGTTGGTATTTTGTGACAGTCGTCAGTATGAATTATTTAGAAAATTACTTTCAAAAGATCTGTTCTTGAAGGCACCTTGATCCAAGTTCAGTTGGTGACTGACACAAATTAATTGAGAGATAACCTTTTCAAATTAACCAAGAAAACGATTATATAAAAATTATGGATGTATTTAGGTCTAAAAATAATATCTATTAAGCGTACGTGAGCAATAAAAATAGCTGAATTAGTAATAAAACTATGAAATGTGGCAAGTATAAGTCCATACAAAATAATAAAATCTGTTAGGCCTAAGTATGCAATAAAAATAGATAAATATGTAATAAAACTACTAAATGTGATGAGTAATAAAAAATTAGAAAATATTAGAAAATTATACAGAGATTACAATATAAAACCTATTTGAAATATTAGGTAACTGCCGGGTGGGGCGGATGTATATAAATGCTGGTATCGATTAGCTCCAGATAATCCATAAGCACAATAAAACACTTGACGGGATTATCTATACTGTACTATTTCGGCGGATTCTTATCGGAATACCGGCAGTGCGCCGAGCCAAGTTCTAGAATATATTCTTATTATTATTATTATTTTAATATTACTCTTTTTTAAGTAAAGACAAAGTACAATTGCTGCAATCCACCACATACTGAAAAGTACATTGGATTGCAGTAACTATTAAATGAAGGATATGTATGAATATTAAAATAATATAAAATAAAGTTATTGAAAAAAAAATGAAATTATTAAGAAAAAATAAACATTTAACAAAGAAACAAGAACAAAAAAAGAAAATAAAGCTATGGCCTACCCAAAGGGCGAGTTTATTGCCTGTGGCAATCTCTTCCACTCAAATCTTCAGTAGTCGATTACCTGACCTCCGTGGCTCAGCGTGTAAGAGCATGGATTACTGACCCGGAGGTTGCGGGTTTGAATCTCGGCTGGAGCGAAAAAATCTGAACGAGTTTTTCTGTTTTCGGAATGGCATGTGTGTGTAAAGGAATGGTTTATTGCAACAAATTCTGTGAGCTACGACATACCGTTCTCCAGATAAAGGGTAGGCCGTCCTGTGAACTCCTTTTATCAAGACCATTTGAACAAGTTATAACACGACCTATCCTGTTCTTGATGTTGATTTCTGGTCGGTTTCGTCAGCCAGCCGGACGAATAGCCAAAAAAGTTTTAACAAAAAAACAAATCGAGTTATATCTTGTTCGAAAGGTCTTGCACTAAGAAGTTTATATCAACAATTTTTATCTTTCTGGAACTTACGGTTAACGAGTTATAAGTCAAAACACATGGATATTACTCTCGACGTCTGACCCTGTAACTCGACCTATTTTGTTGATGTAAGTTCCTGGTTTTAACTGAAAAACTAAAGTTTTGATTAAAAAACATACCAAATTATACCTTGTTCGAAAGATCTCGATAAAAGGAGTTAACATCATCAAAATTTATCCCTTTGAAATTTACCGTTAACGAGTTACAGGTCAAAACATATAGGGATATTAGCTAGGACGGCCAATTCTGTATCTCGAGAACAATATCTCGTAGCTCACTGAAATTTTTTGTAATAAATTTCTCTCAATGAAAAATATGTCAGAAGACATGTACCATTCCGTTTAAGATTTTAAAGTTGGCCCGTGCCCAGCCTGACTGGATCAGTGTAGGCAAATTTATTTCTGCTGAAACTTAATCCTCCAAAAATATAAGGAATACGGGTTTTTTCTTCTTTTTTCTATATTTTCAGCCGTTCTTGAGATACTGGGTGTGGGGTTGGACTTTATGGCCACCCTGTATGTATATCTAAAAACAATATTCACTGACATGTCCTTCCACCATCTCTTTACCAGTGTATTATGTATAATGTTATTGGGTGTACGTCAAATTATTGTACTGGCAGACATCTGTCTTACACTTAAAAAATAAACAAACAAATAAATAAAAATATTGACCTACTCTGTCACTGACTGATCACTTGTCGTACTAGTAGATAATACAGAGAAGCTGGAATTTCGCACAAGGATTTCCTGGTGTCTGGATGGCTGTGTGAAATTAAATAATAGTAATAGGTACGTATCTCCTTATTTATACTGCCCGACTAGGACTAATGAGCCCCATTATTCCAGCAGTAAGCCCAATACGTATTATTGTGTGGTCAAAATTCCATTTTTTTTTATTATAGGTAAGTGTTTCCCAGCCTTTTTTTAATTTGTAGCCATAAAACAGCAGCTACTGTAGTTGTGGTCTATGTTTTAGCTTAACCATCCCGTAGTATACCTCCCTTCTGATGTATGTCTTCCCTCTGATGGGCGAGAAGTGATACAATACCTTTTGTGCTGGGTCAACGTCAACACGAGCGATTACACGAGTAGATATCATTTACAAACAATCGTGACTAAATTTTCAATAACAATTTATTGATGGACCGGGGATCGAACCAGTGACCTTCCGCGTGGCAATAGAGTCTTACCTCTGATCAATCGCGCGCTCACAAAATGGGAAGATAATAATAATATCGCCTTATTTATACTGCCCGATTAGGGCTATTACGTCCCATTATTCCAGCAGTGAGCCAAAGACGTATTATTATGTGGTAAAAATAGGAGGATAACTTGTCATGTCCCGGCTGGGTTTCGAACCTGCGACCTCTGGAACCCCTGGATTCACAGAGTGCCGCCTTTACCACTGAGCTACCGGGATAGACAAGGATAACTTGGCATGTCCCGGCCGGGTTTTGAGCCCGCGACCTTTGGATTACCAGACCGACACCTTGACCACTGATTCCCCGGGAAAGTATCCTCTGGTAAAATAAAGTTTCAATAACCAACCTATTAATATCAGCATTCCTCCCTCTGAACTAAGAGGTTGCGGGTTCATTACCCTCTCGACACTATTATTTGTAGCCCTGTCTTTTTCCTAATTTGAAAATTTGTAAGGTGTAAAATTTGTAGTGAGTTCAATATATAAAATTATAGGTCAGTAGGTAAAATATCTACAAAGCTACCCTGTATATTTTGAAGAGATAGGATTAATAACATACAGATATAAGGATAATCGATAATCTATTAATCTAGATGACAATAAAATAAATATTTATGAAGTAATATGGTAGGTGCCAAAGTACTTGACAATATTATATTGAATTAATATGGAATGATTGAATTGCAAGTGTTCTAACCTACGACCAGTGCCGGGGTAACAACTTTTTTTTTTTTTTAATTTGGCTTTAACGTCGCTTTCAACTGCATGGTCTTTATTAAAGAAAATGGCTGTATGGGTTGTTTTTGCCCATTGCCAAAAAAAACTGCATGGTCTTATCACGGCGGTTCTGTTACCCTCCATTCGCAGGAAACTCACAAACGTGCCTACCCACATTAACCTCACCCAGCCTGGGTTGGGCTAAAATGCCAGCACCACGAAGTCTTCACCTCGCTGGACGTTGCTTAACTTCGGTGATCCTACGTGAACCGGTGCATTCAACCCGCCAGATTTTTCAAAAATATACCAAGGCCGCCTTTCTAGGATAGTTTTTAAATCTATGAAATAAATGAGAAAAATTAGAGCTTCAGCACATTTTTTTAGTTAATAAAAACAAATCTATTCCAATGATTTTCCACTGGGTAGTTTTTAATTTTTTTTTTTAATACAAACTGATCACTGATCATGGACTACCAGCACTGATCATAATAATAATAATATTTTCACCTTATTTATACTGCCTGACTAGGACTATTAAAGTCCCATTATTCCAGCAGTAAGCGCAAGACATATTATTATGTGGTAAAAATCCCAAACGAGAGAATAACTTTTGTCATGTCCCGGCTGGGTTTTGAACCCACGACCTCTGGAATCTCTGGATTCACAGAGTGCCGCCTTCACCACTGAGCCACCACCACTGATCATAGACCTGTGGTTCACGGGACTGGGAGATTAAATTTCTGGGTGCCTCCCTGGAAAACTTTCCACTCTGAATTGTCCTAACACGTGTTCTAGACTATCCGATCGTCCCTTTTTGGATGTCATAAACTGATCATCAAAATTTAGGCCTAGTTATATCCACGCGTGGTCTTTAATCCAATAGGCGAAAAAAAAAATTGGAATCTGAAATAGTTTAGTAATAAGTGATAATCCTGGGTCCTAGGTATTAGTGAATTAAATACTGTCATACAATGTGGATCAAATCTTTGTACAGTCTCGTTCGTAAGAAGTTGTTCAACTTTTAGCGATCAGATATAGATTCAATAGTCAAGTGGTCAACGCGCTAGTCTGGTAATCCAAGTAGCGTAGGGATCGGTTGGTTCGAATCCCACCCAGTGCATGAATTTTTCCTCGTTAATTTGAGTATGTGACTACATAATAATAAGACTCTGAGGGTTAGGTGATAGAAAATGCTTTAACCTCACCTGGTGGTTACCTTCCACTGAAGAGTGTCATTATTATAACCCAACCTAACCTAACACAATAAGGGCATTACTTCATGGAACTTTACCTCACCCAGTCTGGGTAGGGTCGGAAATGCCAGCCTCACGTGCTTGGAGGGAACAGAATTTTTTTCGAAATGTTTACCCCAACCGGGACTCGAACTCGGGATCTCTGGACTACGGGCAGTAGTCACAACCATCACGCCACGGAGGCTGGCTACTACTACTCTTTACTACAATAAATAGTTACTACTATTTCACGGCGGGATGCCCTTCCTAAGAAAAGAACGGTATTTTTGCCCCGGAACTGCTTTCGCATTACTTCAGGGCACTTTACCTCTTTACAACCATGGCATTCCGGAAACGGAAAACTCCGTCAGAATTTTCCGCTCCAGCCGGGATTCGAACCCGCAACCTCCGGGTCAGTAACCATTGCTCTTAACCACTGAGATTGGATCTGTTAGTCTATTACCTACTGATTCAACAAGAGATAGAAAAAAGCCGAAAAAATAAAACAAGGAATGCTAGACAATGTATTTAATAGGTATTATATTAAACAAGATCTGGTATGTATAACTATAAAGTTGAAAAACACCACTTAAATATAATAGAATATAAATAGATATTAAACAAGAATTATCACATTTTTGACGAAGGTAAAAAAATAAATCAGCCAGCGTCGAGGCGACGTTGAATACACCAGTTCTCGTTCTGTCATTGAAGTTAAGCAACGTCCAGCGAGGTTTGACTTGGATGGGTGACCATTCGAACCCTCATGATTCATGAGGGTCATGATGCTGGCTATTCCCGGCCCCACTCAGACCGGGTGAGGTTAATTTGAGTAGCTATTTTGTGAGTTTCCAACGTATGGAGGGTAAAACTCCCGTAGTGGTATGACCAACAAAAATAAATCACATGGTTCTCACAGACCAGCATTTCCTGTGAGGTAGGACCTTGATTACTGCTGTTGTTATTGTTGTTGTAGCCAGCTTGGCTACAGCTGGAGAGGTGAGCGATGGTCTCCAACCAACTTCATTTCATTGTTGGCTCGTCCTGAACCTTGGAGTTGGACTTTTGTTTTAAACCATTAAACTCTTAGGAAACTACAAGCTAGAACTGGCTTGTAAGGGTTGGCTAGTCTATTCCCTGTTTATAGTACGCTAGAGAGACACTGGTCTTCTCCCTGTTTAACGTCCCCCAGCCGGACGCTGATTCCTGGTTAGAAGCAGTGGTGTAGGCTCAATCTACAGATCTACACATGGTCCTCTCTGAAGTAGGCTGAGTTCTGGTTAGAAGCAGTGGTGTAGGCTCAATCTACAGATCTACACATGGTCCTCTCTGAAGTAGGCTGAGTCCTGGTTAGAAGCAGTGGTGTAGGCTCAATCTACAGATCTACACATGGTCCTCTCTGAAGTAGGCTGAGTTCTGGTTAGAAGCAGTGGTGTAGGATCAGTCTACAGATCTACACATGGTCCTCTCTGAAGTAGGCTGAGTCCTGGTTAGAAGCAGTGGTGTAGGCTCAATCTACAGATCTACACATGGTCCTCTCTGAAGTAGGCTGAGTTCTGGTTAGAAGCAGTGGTGTAGGCTCAATCTACATATCTACACATGGTCCTCTCTGAAGTAGGCTGAGTCCTGGTTAGAGGCAGTGGTGTAGACTCAATCTACAGATCTACACATGGTCCTCTCTGAAGTAGGCTGAGTTCTGGTTAGAAGCAGTGGTGTAGGCTCAATCTACAGATCTACACATGGTCCTCTCTGAAGTAGGCTGAGTCCTGGTTAGAAGCAGTGGTGTAGGATCAGTCTACAGATCTACACATGGTCCTCTCTGAAGCAGGCTGAGTCCTGGTTAGAAGCAGTGGTGTAGGCTCAATCTACAGAACTACACATGGTCCTCTCTGAAGTAGGCTGTGATGTCGTGTGGCCTCGCATGGTCGAGGTCTATGCCCAGAGTCGTCAGCACGAGTGCTTGTTGGGGGCGCAGCTGTATCTTGTTGATGCGTACTCTCTCTCTGTGAACACAAAATGAAAAATATTTTGAATGAATTTTAAAGACAACTTACCTTTATTATCAAAACAATTCCATAAGTCTAGGATTCGGATATTAATAATAATAATGTGTTTCTTTGTGTTATTATAAAATATTTTGAATGAATTTTAAAGACAACTTACCTTTATTATCAAAACATTTCTATAAGTCTAGGATTCGGATATTAATATTAATAATAATAATGTGTTTCTTTGTGTTATGATATCACAATTTTAGTGGGTACCGCAGAATTATGGGACATTTCCGTATCTTAACACTTGGACGACCGGGTGTACCACCGGTGGTACACGCGTGTCTGTTCGGAATGGACCGGGTGTACCACCGGTGGTACACGCATGTACTACGCCTGTGAATAGCCTAAACATCGCCGGTCCCACGGGAGAACTTACTAAAAACATGCCGGTCGTCTATGTGTAAAATATCCCACTATCTTATTTTTGCCTATAATTCCGCCACTGGTCGCTGCTAACATTAAAGCAGCTATACTCATTTTTCCTCACGAGGTATATAGAAGTGTTTTGATAATAAATTCATATTAGGTAGTTAAATATTAATAACATGTTAAATAAAAAAAAGACAACTTACCCCGTGTGTTCACAACTTACCCCGTGTGTTCACAACATACCCCGTGTGTACACAACTTACCCCGTGTGTTCACAACTTACCCCGTGTGTTCACAACTTACCCCGTGTGTTTACAACTTACCTCGTGTGTTCACAACTTACCCCGTGTGTTCACAACTTACCCCGTGTGTTCACAACTTACCCCCCGTGTTCACAACTTACCCCGTGTGTTCACAACTTACCCAGGTGCTACCCGAGAGTTCTTGCTGGCAGTGTACACGATCATCTCAGAGGGCAGAGTTGGTCGCTTGGATTCCAAGTCACCCCACTCTTCTTCAGAGCCCAGATTTATCACGACAGCGTAGGTGGGGTGGTCTTTGAAACTCCTGGAAAAAATATACGAGTTCAACCTGAAAATTGTTCTCCTATATCCAGGTTTCTCTTATAAAGAGTTTATTTTCGTTTACAAAGAAGTTAATTTGACCTGAAAATTGTTCTCTTATATCCAGGTTTCTCTTATAAAGAGTTTATTTTCCCTTATAAAGAAGTTAATTTGAACCGAAAATTGTTCTCTTATATCCAGGTTTCTCTTATATCCAAGTCTGACTGTAGTTTCTTAATTCGGGACTCGAACCACCGACCTCCAGGTTACAAGTCCGCCGCCTTATCGATGAAGCTACCGACCTCCGTGGCTCAGTGGTTGAGAGCATTGGTTGCTGACCCGGAGGTTGCGGGTTCGAATCCCGACCGGAGCGGAAAATTCTGACCGAGATTTTTCCGTTTCCGGAATGCCATGGATGTAAAGTTAAAGTGCCCTGAAGTAATGCGAAAGCAGTTCCGGGGCACAGTCCTTTTCTTAGGACCAGCCGTGAAATAGTATAGTAACTCTTAATTGTAGTAAAGAGTAGTAGTAGCCCGCCTCCGTGGCGTGACGGTTGTGACTACTGCTCGTAGTACAGAGATCCCGAGTTCGATTCCCGGTTGGGGCACACTTTTCTATGAAAATTCTGTTCACTCCAAGCACGTGAGGCTGGCATTTCCAACCCTACCCAGGCTGGGTGAGGTAAAGTTCCCTGAAGAAATGCCCTTATTGTCTTAAATTAGGTTGGGTTATAATAATAACACTCTTCAGTTAAAGTGCCCCGAAGTAATGCGAAAGCGGTTCCGGGGCACATCTAGGTACCCTTAAAAAAAAAAAAAAAAAAAAAAAAAAAAAAAAAAAAAAAAAACTTGTTGAATCCTCACCGAACTATCCCAGGACCCAGGGAGAAAGGGTGAAGATGTCCAGGTCGCCCCTCTGCAGCGTGGGTGACTGCTTCAGGGCCGCCAAGGCCCTGTACACGTGGTAGTGACTGCGGGGGTCAGTCCTCTGCAGGGCCAGGTTCTTGCGATAGTAGTTGGGATGGACCGGCAGCCACGCGTACAGGCCGTTCGTGAATCCTGGGGGGGACAGATCATCATATTATTATTATTATTATTATTATACAATTCTTTATTAGATACAAAAGGACATTATGTACATACAAATAATAATTTTAACAGTGAAAAAATGAAAAAACAATAGGTATATACAATAAAAATGAAAAAGAAAAGAAAATATTTGAAAACATATGTCCTAACTAAAGGGTGGGGTTATTGCCCATGGTAATCTGTTCCACCCAACCCTTATGAGTAGGTACAGGGTAGCTTGTGGAGGGCACAGGACTGTAAGGGATGCTCACGAGAAAGTATAATTTTCCTTTCATAGGGGAGCAAGATCAGAGCACAGAGAGAGAGAAAAAGATTCGACTGTGCACTTACTTGGTTTGGAGAATACTGCCTCGAGCTCGAGGGCCTCATATGTTGAGAGATTGTTGGTGCAGTTTCGGGCGATGAACGTGGATCTCCAAGCTACCTACCGGGTGTCCCTACTCTATGGAACAATGAGTTCAAAAAGTTAAAAGTTTCGTGATGTCACAACTACTCTAACTCGCTTTATTGAATCAACGCTAAAACCAGGACTCGAACCACCGACCTCCAGGTTACAAGTCCGCCGCCTTATCGATCAAGCTAATGAGGTCGGTGGATAGACAGATCATAATGAGTTAAAAAAGTTAATAGTTTCGTGATGTTACAACTATTCAAACTCACTTTACTAAATCTTTGCTGAACTCGGGACTCGAACCATCGACTTAGAGTCGATCAAGCTACTGAGGTCGGATTGCTTAACTTCAGTGATAGAACGAGAACTGGTGCCCCTTTCCATAAACACTTTCTACTCTCCGAAAAGAGACGAAAGAGACTACGTATATTCTATCGTATGTATTTTGCAGGGGTTTCTTGAAAATTTCGAGGGGGGGGGGTGGGGATTGTGTCCCCAAAACCAACCCCCTTCCTACGCGCCACTGCCCCTCACCTGCATTGATACTGGCGTCCCACTGGAAAGGGCTCCGGCAGAAGTCGCGACTGAACTGCTCGTACCTCTTCGGTCCCACACTGAGTGCCTGAGGGTCCACGGACTGGTCCCAGCGGATGAAGGAGTCCTCCATGCCTAGCTCGTCACCATTGTAGGTGATGGTCGTGCCCGGCAGGATGAAAGAGAGCATGTTGAGCCCGTCGATGAGCGTCGGGTCGAATCGGGTCGCCGCCCGCTTCTGATCGTGATTGCCGATCTGAGAAACGAGGAAGGAATGTATTTTAAAGTTAAAAAAAGTTATCATATTTGTGCCAATCAGTTTCGTGATATCACAACTACTCAAACTCGCTTTACTAAATCTACGCTGAAACCGGGACTTGAACCACGGACCTCCAGATTACAAGTCCGCCGCCTTATCGATCAAGCTACTGAGGTCGGTTGGAAGGAATGTATTTAATTTCATTTTACAGTTTTTTTCATTGAAAATCAACTTTTTTTTGACACAGAATGGTCTTCAGGCCTGTGGATAGAAAGGAGGAAAAACTTCTTTAATAGAGATAAAGAGATTGAAAATCAACTTGAAGTACAATATCTGTTGTACTTTTAGGGGGAAAATTGTTGATCGATAGATCGGTAACCTGGCGGTCGGTGGTTCAAGTCCCGGGTTCAGCGAAGGTTTAGTAAAAGCGAGTTTGAGTATGGAAGTGATTAACACAAATATGATAAATTTAAACTTATTAGGTAGTCCTTTAACTTATGAGTCCTAGTCAGGCAGTGTTTTATGATCGAGAGTAGCATTTGTTCGATTTTATAATATTATAATAATACTCTTTGGCGGAAGGTAACCACCAGGCGAGGTTATTGCTCAAAGCATTTTCTACCATCTAACCCTCAGAGTCCTCTTACTATGTGGTCAATGTGGTCATATACTGACATGAATGAGGAAAAATTCAAGCATCCGGTGGGATTCATAACAATTATTATTATTATTATTATTAAAGTCTCTATTAAAAGTCCATAATGTACAAACAAATAATGGTAAAAATTTATATACAAATTTGACAGTATGAATCTAAACAAGAAAAAAATAAACAACATACATAAAATATCTACAGATGTCCTAACAATAGGGCGGGGTTATTGCCTGTGGCGATCTCTTCCTGACAACTTTCTTATGATTATAATTATTTAACACTTTTTTAATTGGACATATACACAACACAGATAATTACAAATTAGTATACAATATAAGAGAAGTAAAAAGAGAAAAAAGTGAAGATAGAAAGATATGGAAGGAAATAGAAAGATATGGACTAAATAGAAAGATATGGAAGGAAATGTTTCATGGAACAAATGCCGACCCCAAGTAGGTTTGGGAAAAGGCAAAGTGAAAGAAGAAGAAGAAGAAGATACATAATATATGTCCTAACTAAAAGGCGGGGTTATTGCCTTTGGCAATCTCTTCCACTCAATTCTGTTAGCCCAATTTTTTATTTTTTTTTTAAGCTTTATTAGGAGGACAAAGTACAGGTAACAGTATAAAATTAAGAAAAGAAAAAAAAAACAAACAAAGAAATGACAAAATAAATAAATAAAAAAAGAAAGAAAATAACAATAATGTCCTACCTAGAGGGCGGGGTTATTGCCTGTGGCAATCTCTTCCACCCAACTCATTGACCACTCACCACCCAGTTGCCCCACATGTGCTCGGGCAGGTGGTTCTGCCAGGTCATGACCACGCCCACAAAGTCCTCTGCCGAGCTCTGCCGGGTCAGCATGGAGATGGGCAGGAAGTTGAACGGGAAGTGCGCCCCGCGTCTCTTCTCAGTGCCGTAGTACCGCATCAGATTCTCTGTGCTGAGCGAGTAGCACTCGGCGAAGAAGATCCTGGAAGCAAAACAGCCACGTTAACCTCACACAGCCTCTTCTTTTTTTTTTTTTCTTTTTTTTTAAAAAAAAAGATGAGTGTTTCACAGCCTTTTTTATTTCGTAGCCATGAAACAGGAGCTACTGTAGACGCTTGTGGTCTGTGTTGTAGCCTGCTCATCCCGTAGTATGCCTCCCCTCTGATGGGCGAGAAGAGAGAGACAAGAGAGTATTCTTATAATAATAATACTCTTTAGTGGAAGGTAAAACCACCAGGCGAGGTTAATGTCCAAAGCATTTTCTACCACCTAACCTTCAGAGTCATATTATTATGTGGTCACAAACTCAAATTATTGAGGAAAAATTCGTGCACTGGTTGGGATTCGAAACAACGGACCCCTACGCTACCTGGATTACCGGACTAGCGCGTTAACCACTTGACTACCAGTGCACACATCTTCTTCTTCTTCTTTCACTCACCTTTTCCCAATTTTATTTGGGGTCGGCGTTCCCTTCTCTAATTCTACCCCGCCACAGCTTCCTGTCTAATGCTTCCTCTTGCCTCCAGCCTTTCTCTCTCATATCTTCCTGAACCATGTCCTTCCATCTCAACTTTGGTCTCCCTCTCTTTCTCTTCCCTTCTATATCCATTCCCTCTACTTTTTTACCCACGTACCTCTCATCTCTCCTCTCCTCTCAAGGGTTGGGTGGAAGAGATTGCCATAGGCAATAACACCACCCTTTAGTTAGGACTTATGTTTTTATATATTTTCTATTCTTTTTCATTTTTATTGTATATATTGTTTCCATTTTTTCAATTGTTAAAATATTTATTTGTATGTACATAATGTCCATTTACACCTAATAAAGCATTGTATAATAATAATAATAACATGCCCAAACCATCTCATTCTACTCTCTTGTATTTACTTTCCCACAGTCTCGGGTGGTAAAAATGCACTGGTGGTCAAGTGTAATACGAAGCAATACAGTCCAGGGAGAACCAGTGGCGCAAGTCACAATAATAATATGCTTCCTTACAAATATCTACAATAATATCATTAGACAAATAATAATAACTAATACTTTTTCAAGAGAAATAAAATAAATAAGAAAGTCTTCTAGCCTTTTAATGGACTTGCAGTGGTAGTCAAGTGGTTAAGGCGCTAGTCTGGTAATCGAGGTAGCGCAGGGATCTGTTGGTTCGAATCCCAGACAGTGCATGAATATTTCCTCATTATTTTGAGTTTGTGACCACATAATAATAAGACTCTGAGGGTTAGATGGTAGAAAATGCTTTGAGCATTAACCTCGCCTGGTTAATGCTCAAAGAAGTGTCATTATTATTAGACTCTCTTCGTTGGCAATTCTTAATGTATTCTTAATTTGGTTACAATATTGTTTGTAAGGGATACCTTCCGGTGCGCTCGTGTTGACCCAGCACCTAATTGGGAAGTATTGTGTCACTTCTCGCCCACCACAGGGGAGGCATACTACGGGATGGGCAGGCTACAACACAAACCACAAGAGTCTACAGTAGCTCCTTTTTCATGGCTACGAAATTAAAAAAAAGGCGGTGAAACACGTCCCGGTAGCTCAGTGGTAAAGGCGGCTCTCTGTGAATCCACAGGTTCCAGAGGTCGTGGGTTCGAAACCTAGCCCGGACATGACAAGTTATCCTCCCATTTGAGATTTTTACCACATAATAATATGTCTTAGGGTTACTGCTGGAATAATGGGACTTTAATAGTCTTTATCGGGCAGTATAAATAAGGCGATATTCATCATAGGGTGGCGTCATCGTGAACGATGGTAGCCAGACAGTGGAGTAATGACTTAGCACTTCTACCACTGTCTATACCAGGAGGCTAATAATTGACAAGGGCCCCCAGAACCAAGCCAATGCTTTTCTACTCATTGTTTATAGTCCCCCAGCCAGACTGCTGGTCTACTCCCTGTTTATAGTCCCCCAGCCAGACCGCTGGTCTACTCCATGTTTATAGTCCCCAGCCAGACCGCTGGTCTATACTCCCTGTTTATAGTCCCCAGGCGATATTATTATTATCTACACTTTGTACGCCAAGCCCAAAATCGTGATTTTCCCCTGAGGCCACGATACAAAAGATTGTCTCTCAATATGTGTGACGTGGCCCCCAGCAAGTTTGTTTTTCATGGGGGGCCACGTCGCTCATATTGAGAGACACTTTGTTACCTCTGTCTTTGTATTTTAGTTGACTTTATTTTTCGCTGTCGCTCATATTGAGCGACGTGGCGTACAAAGTGTTAAAAAAATATCACCTGGTTTGACCATCCGTCAGCTTGTACTCATCCAGCAGCCGGCGCGTCCGGTAGATGACCTCGTACGTGCCGGGCTGGTCCATGGTGAAGTTGTGGCTCAGGGAGTCGTGGTCCGTGGGTTCGAAGTCCTCGCTGCCACTGGGTGGCTCGTCCAGGAATCTGGGGTCCTCGACCAGGAAGGGGACAGAGTCGTAGCGGAAGCCATCGACCCCGTAGTCCAGCCAGAACTTGAGGACGTTCTGATGAGAGGGGACCGAAGAGGTGGGAAATGAGTGATCAATCGAAACCATCGAGTTATCGAAACGATCTTGTCATCGAACTAGTTATCGAAACGATCTTGTCATTGAACTTGTTATCGGAACGATCTAGTTATCGAAACCATTTATTCATCGAACTAGTTATCGAAACCATTTATTCATCGAACTAGTTATCGAAACCATTTATTTATCTAACTAGTTATCGAAACCATCTAGTCTTCGAACTAGTTATCGAAACCATTTATTCATCGAACTAGTTATCGAAACCATCTAGTCATCGAACTAGTTATCGAAACCATCTAGTCAACAAACTAGTTATCGAAACCATTTATTCAACGAACTAGTTATCAAAACCATTTATTCATCGAACTAGTCATCAAAACCATTTAGTTATCAAACTAGTTATCGAAACCATCTAGTCATCGAACTAGTTATCAAAACCATCTAGTTATCGAACTAGTTATCGAAACCATCTAGTTATTGAACTAGTTATCGAAACCATTTATTCATCGAACTAGTTATCGAAACCATTTATTTATCTAACTAGTTATCGAAACCATTTATTCATCGAACTAGTTATCGAAACCATTTAGTTATCGAACTAGTCATCAAAAACATTTAGTCATCGAACTAGTTATCGAAACTATTTATTCATCGAACTAGTTATCGAAACCATTTAATTATCGAACTAGTTATCGAAACCATTTATTTATCTAACTAGTTATCGAAACCATCTAGTCATCGAACTAGTTATCAAAACCATCTAGTCATCGAACTATTTATTGAAACCATCTAGTCATCAAACTAGTTATCGAAACCATTTATTCATCGAACTAGTTATCGAAACCATCTAGTCATCGAACTAGTTATCGAAACCATCTAGTCATCTCCTAACTGACCTCCAGCTCCACAATGACCCTCTCGTTGTTGAAGTTAAGGTCAGGCTGCTGAGGGGCGAAGGCATGGTAGTAGTATTGCTGTCTCCTCTCGTTCCAAGTCCAGGCCGGTCCTCCGAAACAGGACAGCTGAAAAATTAAATGATGACTTCTTTACTTTGAATTGAAAGCGAATTTTTTTTTTCGTACACTTTTACTCATAAAGAGCCTATGTTTTATTTTAATATCACAAGGCTGATAAATCTCTATATATAAAACAGAAAAAAGGACTAGGTACCTACCTACCTACCTACCTATGTTTGTTTGTCCGGAGTTGTTTAGCCAAAACGGTAAGAGATAGCGAAAAATATCTCAGAATTGACCCCCCCAAAACCATTATCGCTTTGTCCAGAAAAATTATGAAAAGTTCAAAAAGGCATTGCTGTCCAGCAGTACGGCCATGCCTTAGTAAATTTGAAATTTAGTCCCGTTGCAAAGCACGGGCAAACGGCTAGTATAATTATATTTAAAGAACAGATGATTGTTTTACAGCCTTTTTTATTTCGAAGAATTGAAACAGGAGCTACTGTAGACGCTTTTGGTCTGTGTTGTAGCCTGCCCATCCTGTAGTGTGCCTCCCCTCTGATGGGCGAGAAGTGACACAGTACTTCCCATTTAGGTGCTGGAAGAAGTGACCGGATGGTATCCCTTACAAACAACTGTAACCGAGTTTTGAATACAATTTTTTGTCGGCGCGGGGGTTCAAACCCAGGACCTTCCGCATGGCTAGCGAGTGCTTAACCACTGAGCTATTCGTGGGCTCTTTTTTAACTTTTTACGTACTTTTTTTCAAATACAAATCAGATAATTAATTGCTCCATCTTCTGTTGTGTAGAATCTTTATTCTTGTGCCTCTCAATCTTGTTGCCACAGCTGTGATTATGGAGAACTGGGTTTGTGTTAAAACCCAATTTTTTGCTCTTGAAAATGATTTTTGTAATTTTTCACTGAGTAAATATGCAATTCTTGACAGTACTTTTTTTAAAATCTCTGTGCATAACACCTTTATTCACCAAGTAAATATGAGATTCTTGACAATATTTGACAAAGATTTTTTTGTAATTTTAACTTTATTTTACGCAGTCTGTGCTGTGGTGTGTATAAATCTTACCCAGTTGGCATAAATCTTACCCAGTTGTTTGGTACATAAATCTTACCCATAAAAGGGGTGAAATGTTAGTACGCCTCCTCGTGGTTCACCCTGGGCAACACATTGACATGCGGCTAAAGTACTGACAATTTTGACTATCAGACAATCACTGCCATCAGATTTCCTGATCAAGTTATTACATATGTCCCGGTAGCTCAGTGGTATAGGCGGCTCTCCATGAATCCACAGTTTCCAGAGGTCGTGGGTTCGAAACCCAGCCGGGACATGACAAGTTATCCTCCTATTTGGGATTTTTACCACATAATAATATGTCTTGGGCTTACTGCTGGAATAATTGGGACTTTAATAGTCCTAATCGGGCAGTATAAATAAGGCGATAATATTATTATTCTATTATTATTATTATTATATGTCTTCTCACTTTGAGATGTGTAATAAAGCCATACGATAATAAAGCCATACGACAGATAAAAATCTTACCCAGTTGTTTGGTACATAAGTCTTACCCAATTGTTTGGTACATAAATCTTACTCTGTTGCTTAGTACATAAATCTTACCCTGTTGTTTAGTACGTAAATCTTACCCAGTTGTTTGGTACATAAGTCTTACCCAGTTGTTTGGTACATAAATCTTACCCAGTTGTTTAGTACATAAATCTTACCCAGTTGTTTGGTACATAAATCTTACCCAGTTGTTATGGTAAATAATCTTTTTCCCTACGTTTGTGTCACAAAATCTTACCCAGTTGTTGGGCTGGCACATCTTTCACCAGTTTGAGTCTCTTGTTCCACAAGTAGTCAGTGATAGGGGTGGATTTGCACAAACTTGGAACCAATGTGCTGGTCCTTGGTATGGTTTGGTGTGAAGTCCGAATCAGTTCATCCTGAACAACCAAAAATCACTGCCAATATATGAACAGTACTTCTCGTGATTGTTCCATTGCATATACTGGCATTTGTTACATATTTTCAAATATTGCTGGATGCCTTCCTTTCTTCAAATTCTTTCATTGGTAGAATTTGCGTTTTACTCTAGATTCACAGAAATCTTGTACGGCAGTCGTAGACCTTATTTTGCACATTATGTCCAAAATTGGATTTCTTAAAATAAATCAATCATTTTTCAAATTAATTAAAACTGACATTTTCATTCCGCCACATTCCTGAATCGTGATGACGAACAGTCTAATGAATCGGATGTCTAGCAAAGTCACATGGCGATTGAAATGGCGACAGCATGGCAACATCAGAGGTATTCTTGGGTGTCCCCACGAAACAAGACGTGGCCGTAAAATATATATATCGAAAAAAATGCACCATAGTTTTATTTCCGCCAGAGATTCCGATCCTTGGTTGCCAACAAGGTCGATTCCGAAATCGGAGATTGTCGTAGCCAAAGTCCATCCATGGGCGACTTGAATATGGCACGTGAGAATGGCGAAAAAAACCTGCCATATGACCAACTCTGGATTGCTTCAATGTAAAAGTGCCAATTGAGATCTTTGAAAATTACGACTCAACGCTAGATTTCTCAAGGCAATGAAAAGCCGTTTTTTCTACATTTAATTAATAATTTGTATCGAAGTTGTCCTTATTTTTTTACTTTTTTCCAAATTGGATTCTTAATACAGATCAAATTATAGTAATTAAAATTTATAGCTATGTAAACATAAATGCATTTTAAAATTTGTATCTATGGATTACCTTCCGCCTAATGGTTTACTTCAATAGAGAGTTATTGTATTATAGATATAAACTATTAATCCAGAAAGGTATCCCTTGGCTTTTTACTTTCTTATCTAAGGAAAGTTTTCTTTACTCCGTCTTATCCCGCTCAAGCAGGGTCGACGTTTTCAAATCATGTTGAGGTTTTGGTTTGGCACATTTTTTTACGCTGTAACAGCCCTCCTAACGCAACGATCTATTGATTTAACCCTGGATTAGACGGGGGTTTTACTCCACCATTCGATAGGAATCGTACCAGCTACCCAATTTATCTTTCCCACCAGATGGGGCCGGAAATGCCAGCCTACATTATCGGAGGGACAAATTTTCTGTGTGAAAAATCTGCTTCGACCGGGGATACGAACTCAGAAATCTTGGACTCGAGCAGTAGTCACAACCGTTACACCATGGTATTTTATTAGAGATCTCAAGTTATTTTGTTGATGTTATTGGGTTGGAACTTATATTACATTTGTTTTAATCACGTTAACTCAAACCATCGGTTGATATTTTGACATACTAGAAACTCGAACCACCTGATCTTCAGGTTACGAGTCATCCACCTTATCTATCGCGCGATTGAGGTCGTTGACCCATTCAGCAGTCTCACCTTTCAAATCGCCAACACCGTCTCCATTCACGTCCTTGAAAGATCTCGGGTAGATCTGATAGATGATCTCCGTCTGCCACCAATCCAGAGGCGAGAGCTTTTCTCCCTCTGTAGTTCCCAATCCTGCCACCAGGAGAAGCACCGGAAATGTGAAGAGGATCTGAAAGGAAAGAGATTGGCGATAGAGGAAAATGTAACAGTAATATATTACGTACTTACGTAGAAGAGTTGGGTGGAAGAGATTGCCACAGCAATAACCCCGCCCTTTAGGTAGGACATTAGCTTTATTCTCCTTTTTGTTTTTTTTTTTTCTTTGTTCAATCTATATTTTTTTCTTTATAATTTCATTGTATTGTACTTTAATTATTGTACTCTGTCTATACCTAATAAAGAGTATATAATAATAATAATAAGAGCACTAATGGAAAATGGCGTATTTGAACAACATTAAGGGCCAATTGTGAAACAGGATTAAAGTTAAAGTAAGCCTGACACGACCTCGATTTCGAGTTTCAACCAATCACAGCGTACTATAGCCCGATTTAAGTGAGTGTCCACTAGATTAAATATAATCCTATTCATAATTTGGTACTAAGGCTCTGTATGTATTCCTAACGATGTGCTATTAGCATAGGAAAAATTGAGCCACCAGTACGATTTTTATATAAGTAGAGCGCTTATTAAGTTAAATGTTAACGATCGAATAGCTCAGTGGTTAAGCACTCGCTTGCAATGCGGAAGTCCTGCGTTCGAACCCCGCACCGACAAATTTGTATTCAAAAGTTGGTTACAGTTGTTTGAAAGTGATACTTTCGGGTGCGCTCGTGTTGACCAGCACCTAAATGCAAGTATTGTGTCACTTCTCACCCATCAGAGGGGAGGCATACTAGGGCAGGCTAAAACAGACCACAAGCGTCTACAGCAGATCCTGTTTCAAGGCTACGAAATAAAACGGCTGTGAAAAACTTATCTTAAAAAAAATATATTAAAAAAACATAACTCCTTTCAACAAGTTTCAACCAATCACAGCTCATAATTGTCCAACTTGAGGGTCTTTCTTATCTTAGTTGTAATTCTATTTTATAATTCGGCCCCTAGTCTTAATTTTTTGTAACGAATATAAAAAATGAACTGATATGCCCAAAAAATACAATCTGTGCTAAAAGAGAAGAACACCTGAATTTTTTTTAAAGAACATTATAGTAAGAAATTCGATTAGTACACACAAGTTTTAATGAACAACTTAGTATTACATTGAGAAATGAACATTACGAAATTAAGTACCTACCATTGCATTTATTTCAAATCTCTGGTTCCAGCAAATCGACAGCCAATATTAGGAGGAATTGATATTACTATTGTGGTGAGGGACGAATAGATTGGTCACTCGTGTCAGCTGTCCAGAATACTCACAACTTGATGTTTCATAGTGAACGAACCACTAAAACAGATGGGACCCTTTTTAGACAAAAATTAAGAGGATAGTGGTGATTTCTATTATTAATTTAATACCATTATTAAATTGGCAATATAATTAGATGCACTTTAACGAATAAACAAATAGATTTAAGACTTTTACCTCAAATACCAATTAAAATATTTCCACGAATTTAATTACTTAAAAAATTAAACTGGCGTCGCCGAACGCCTTGTGTCAAACCATTCTAGTGGTTTTAATTCTTATTCAACATTTTTTAGATAAAATGGTCACATTATTCAACATTTTATTGTGACTCTTGACCGTTTGAGTACAATACTCTTTCACAATGTTCCGTCTTTTTCGTTCAGAATGAGAATATTTTCTTTAATACCTATTCTTTAATTTAATTCTATAATATTTCTTTAAGAAAACCGTACTCGTAAAAATATGGTAATTCCTATAGTATGACTGACAGAGCGTGTAATAGAGAAGACAATTTTTTCTTTTTGCATTGTGATCAAGATAATTTGATTTTGATTGACTGAATACTTGAAACTGGAATTATTAATTACTATGAGTGCCTTGTTGTACTGCATTTATAAAATAATAATTGGCAGTGATAAGGGTTGGGTGAAGAGATTGCCATAGGCAATAACCCGCTCTTTAGTTACGACATCTGTACGTATATATATTATTTACTTATGTTGTTTATCTTCTTTTTCTTGTTTCTATTGTTCTAAATTTTGTATTTTAATTTTTATAATTACTTATTTGTACATATTTATGTCCTATTAATAAGGAATTAAATAACAATAATAATTGTGTCGGTTGAAATATTTTATTAAATAAATTTGTTAATTAGTTTTCAAGTATAGCGATGACATATTGATGAAGTGTTGTTGATCCCTAGAAGAAATTAATTTGCGACAACTGATTC
The DNA here is from genome assembly GCA_024516035.1 of Bactericera cockerelli. NCBI lineage: Eukaryota > Metazoa > Arthropoda > Insecta > Hemiptera > Triozidae > Bactericera > Bactericera cockerelli. Next base: position 29,038,333 of record CM044964.1, on the reverse strand, counting down.
CATTTACATTTTTAGCTCTGTTAGCATTTCTCCAAAATCTTAAGCTTAGAGAGGAGCCGACTAAGAAGTTGTATTAAAAATTTGGTTTCAGTTGTTTGTAAGGGATACCTTCCTTTGCGCTTGTGATGACCCAGCACCTCAATGGGAAGTATTGTGTCACTTCTCGCCCATTAGAGGAGGCATATACGGGGTGGCAAGCTACAAAACAGATGGGCAGCTACAACACAGATGAGCAAGCTACAACACAGATGAGCAAGCTACAACACAGATGGGCAAGCTACAGAACAATGGCAAGCTACAAAACAGATAGGTAAGCTACAAAACAGATGGCAAGCTACAACACAGATGGGCAAGCTACAACACAGATGGGCAAGCTACAAAACAGATGGGCAAGCTACAAAACAGATGGCAAGCTACAACACAGATGGCCAGCTACAAAACAGATGGTCAAGCTATAAAACAGATGGGCAAGCTACAAAACAGATGGTCAAGCTACAAAACAGATGGGCAAGCTACAACACAGATGGGCAAGCTACAACACAGATGGGCAAGCTACAAAACCAATGATGTACAATTGAATAACTTGTGCAGACCAAATGCAAAGGAGCATCCGGCTCGTTCAAACTCGCCACCATTGTGACTGTTGCTGCAGCCAAGAAGGAGGCCTCCACCGCCACCGCCTCGAAATCTTGGTAATTAGGTTTGAAAACAAATACAATATACTTTTCCAGTTGCTATTCCAAGATATCCAAAAAATCTTGCAATTCCAAAAAAACACCAAACATCTTAAAAAGCCTGAAAAAATCATCATTGCAGCAATTCGTGGATCTTACAAAATTATCCACCACCACCTGTATAAAAATCATTAAAAAAGATACATAAAATTCTTTGAAAATATTACTGTGTCGCCTGGCAAGCATCACTGAGATGTCAGTTAAATAAATATAGTAAAAAAAGTTGTGTTTGAAAACAAAATAATATCAAAATGATTTTAAATTCAACAAGTTGGCATCCAATTGAGAATATACAATTCGTCAAAATGTTTTTCCAGTTATTGACACTTTACCTCTGAGTTGTTTATTGATGTTATCAAAGAGGTCATGCGATACTTCAGCACTAGCAGTGCGTCAGACGAGGTGGGAACAGTAATAATAATTAGCTCACCACTGACAAGCTGTTGATATGAGATGTCAATATCCACTTATTGATAACAGTGATAACAAACACACACCCATATCAGATACGGCTCCTTAACACTTTGAGCCATGAATACCATATATGGTCCTCAGCTGACATTTCACAGAGGACATGAGTACCATATATGGTACTCACCCAAAATTTCACTGTCGACTTGTGTACTCTATATGGTATTCACGACCTTCCTTTTCTTGGAAGACATGAGTACTCCCTATGGTATTCGTTCTATGTGTATCTCATAGGGAACAGGTTCTTGTGGTCCTTGGAGCAATGTTTGAGTGTTGGTTCTGAAATTTGTGGTCCCTCGTGCTCACTCGCCGATCCCAGCTCTGGGGCTCAAAGTGTTAAGATTCAAATAGCAAATCACCAACTATGAACCCATATTCCCGTGTTCGAACCCCCGCGCCGACAAATTTGGTTAGAGTTATTTGTAGGGAATACCTTCCGGTGCGCTCGTGTTGACCCAGCACCTAATTGGGAAGTATTGTGTCACTTCTTTCCCATCAGAGGGATAGCACACTACGGGATGGGCAAGCTACAACACATACCTACCACAAGCGTCTATAGTAGTTCCTGTTTCATGGCTACGAAATAAAAAAGGCTGTGAAAAGTAAAATAAAAAAACATGTATGTATATTTGTAGAATCCCACTGAATCCATTTATAATATTAATAATTTTGTTTTGTATTCTTTGCATCCATCAATAACTTTCATAAGTTCCAGAAGTACTTCATGTACTTCTCAGGAACTTGAAAAAAAAAGTGTTTCGAAAAAGGCAAAGAGAGCGAGGAAGATGTATTGTCAAGTAACGCCTGCCACAGCATTGCATCGTCGAGAAACACATGAAGAATCAGAAAACTTGAAGAAGCAAAAAAACAAGAACACCAAAGCAGCTGCCAAAAATCGAATCGTCGTGTCAGCTGTTTTAAAAAACAAATTCAAAAATAGAACAGGAAGGCGCTCGCAAGATTCAAAATATTTGGGGCAGACAAGTCTAGTGCCCGACCGCGCGCGACACACTGAGCTTGTTTCCATCGATCGGGACTAAAAGATCTTTTTGTCCATAATTAGACATTTGGTGTAGCATTGCTTTTCATAAGTGAGCATTTTTTCTTCAACAATAACTTTAAAAAGTGTGAACTAATGAGAATTCGTTCGACGCATTGTGTAAACAGAATATAAAAGCTTACAGAAGTGGAACTGTTTAGAAGAGTTGGAGCTGTAGCATTAAAAAAAATCTAAAAAGTTGAAACCGTATAATTAAAAAAAAGAAATCAATGTAATTTGCAGAAATTTAAAGAAGCAACGAAATCAGTATTTTTTCCATTAAAAATACTTCCGATTTCTAATATTAGAAATTTATCGGAAGTAAAATGAAAATAATGTCATGAGTGATGCTAAAGTTAACATGAATACTTCGGGACTTTGAAGTACGGGAACATCAAACTGGGACGTATATCTGAAAAAACTAGAAATGTATACTAGGATTTAGAAACAGGATATCGGCGCGAACGACCTGCTCCAGTAGAGTTAAAGCGCATAAAAAAAAAAAAAAAACAAGGACGTGTCCCGTTCAGAAATGAGTCAAATCAAGCTCCAGTCGCTGATATTTCTGTGTCCAGTGTGCAACGTGACGAAGTACGTGAACATCCAGAAATACATCAACAACATTCTCAACGTGAACAGACACAAGCTGACGTGTCCGCTGTGCATCAACAACTACACGGGTATCAACAATCTCATTATCCACATCATCACGGACCACAAGACCCTGCTCAGTGTGGACGGAGGGAACGTGAGCGTGAATCTGAACAACTTTGTGGGCAACCACATTATCACCAATGTCGAGAGCGTGTGCGGAGACTTGAAGATCAGAGAACTGCCGGGAAATCAATCCGTCGAGTTTGTCAATGGTGTCAATGCAAACAGTTCGGACTACCCGAAAAGTATTCCTTACTTGCAAACTTTCAACGGAGACCCCAGCAATGGTGAGGTTACTGCAGAAATAAATAACACCGAGTTGGTTATTTTACAGCCCTTAACAAATGAGAATTATGCAACGCAAATATCACCTGAGGAGAGTGTTCAAAAACCAGAAGAGAAAGCAGATCTCTGTGCTGATGCTCATGAACATGTGAATGCTGATAGTAACAATGCTGACTTCCTACCGGTCCGTCCAGATGGTAAAGTTCCAGACGAGATGTGTTTTATAGACAATAGTTTTTGTGATAAATTTTTCGACGACAACAAGTTCAAAGAAAACGACGGACTCAAGTTTGACATTGATCAGTTCCTCAATGAAATGTCAAATACAAATTCCTTCACCCATTCAGCAAATCTAGATGCAAGCTCAAGTAATCAAAGTATTTCCATGGATGTAAATAATGCACAAGCAACGGATGAATCCATCGTTTCGACTCCAGTTCCCATGGAAGATTTAGTTCAAGGAGTTGACGGTAAAAATAATTTTATGTGGGATCAAATCAATGGTATGAATCAGCTGTTCAACATAAACCAAATGAATCTTCTTCAAACCAATGCCATTCAAGAATCAAACGAAGATGATCAAAGTCAAACTGATAAACTAAATGTTTTGTTCATAGAAAACGCACAAGAATCTCCGGATAATTATACAGCTATGCAAGAAGATGCTGCAGGCACAAGTCCAAGCTCACAAAAATCTATTTCTATGGGGTTCAACAGTCGTAACAAATCCTTTCAGAGTGCTTTCTATGAGAACGTGTTCCATACAGATGAAACAGGAAACAAGCGGTTGAAAAGTAATGTTGAAACCAAACAAACGAATCGATTGAAAGTATTCAGAGACAAACAAAACAAATTCAAAAACCAAAGACTGAAGAAACTGCAATTCCTGACCATGAATAAGAAATTTGAAGATCATCTCAGTCTCGATGAGACCCGACAAGAATCAATACAACTCTCCAGAATGACCGCAACTACCAATCCATATACACTTCCACCAGTTCCACATTTGCCAAATGAAACAGACTCTGTTTCAAATAAAAGACAGAGTGAGCCATCTATTGAGAGCAGCAGCAAGTATGCCCGGACTGTGGACGCGATCCAGACAACTGTCGAAACAGATCCTGTCCTCTTCAAATGCAAAACCTGTGATTTCTACTTTCAAAACGCAACCATCCTTGCCATGCATAACCAACTGATACACAACATCACAGAAGAGGAAGAGGCCCAACCCGACGGGCACAAGTGTGAACATTGCTCTCGGGTGTTCAAAATGAAGGGGAGTCTCATGATCCATCTGAAAGTCGCGCACATGGGTAAGTTTAAGTAGGTAGTGCACTATGGGTAAGTTCAAGTAGGTAGTGCACTATGGGTAAGTTCAAGTAGGTAGTGCACTATGGGTAAGTTCAAGTAGGTATTGCACTATGGGTAAGTTCAAGTAGGTAGTGCACTATGGGTAAGTTCAAGTAGGTAGTGCACTATGGGTAAGTTCAAGTAGGTAGTGCACTATGGGTAAGTTCAAGTAGGTACTGCACTATGGGTAAGTTCAAGTAGTGCACTGGTAGTCAAGTGGTTAACGCGCTAGTCTAGTAATCCAGGTAGCGTAGAGATCCGTTGGTTCGAACATTACCCAGATTACCGTCAGTGAAGTTAAGCAACGTCCAGCGAAGATAGCACTTAAATTCGAACAATTGTGATGATGGTTATTCCCGGCCAGAACTCTGGCTGGGCGAGGAAGTCTCAATTGGTTAACGCGTCAAGTCATGTGGTTACCGCGTTAGTCTGGTAATCCAGGTAGCGTAGAGGTCCGTTGGTTCGAATACCACCTAGTGCATGAATTTTTCCTCATTAATATGAGTTTGTGACCACATAATAATAAGACTCTGTGGGTTAGCTGGTAGAAAATGCTTTGAGCATTAACCTCGCCTGGTGGTTACCTTCCATTAAATAGTAGTATGTTCTTCAAATACCATGTTATACCTGTTTTAATTTTGTACTCTATGTCTTAATTTTGTACTCTATACTCTATGTCTTTCTTCGCCTGGTGGAGGATACCTTCCACTAAAAAGTGTCATTATTATTAGACTCTCTTCGTTCGTAAATATTGCCTGGTTTGACCATCCGTGGTTATCTTCCACTAAAGAGAGTTATTATTATCAAAGGCGGTGCTAATGCCAACGGCATTCTCTTCCATTTCTACAGACTTTCGATTTTCTCTTTATTATTTTTTAGTTAGAGAAAGAAGTTAGAGAGTTTGGATTATTTTGAAGTGCCTACTTTCATGTGGCATCCTGTTTATTTAAATGGTTTAATCATTAATTAATTATTTACAAACTTGTTAAGTCTTTATCATTGGATAAGCACCGTGGAGTGTCTGTGATACAATTTATCACAATGTCACTACTCGTGCTTCTGTAAATATTTAATACTAGTGCTTCTGTGAATAAGTTCAGTGTTGATGATCGATCATTGTCAGGTTTTTTTATCTACGAATTAGATCATTTTCTGGAGAAAGCTTTCCGTCCGACCATGGAACATATTCAACAAATCTATACCATACTATATAAGAAGAGAGAGAAAGAAAGTAAATTTTATTCACAAACAACTGACATCACACTATCGATGCTTGGATTAAAGACACAGTACTCTTGTCACTTGTGCTTTGAAGTAGAGAATGGCGATGGTTATTTTCAGGACGGTTTGTACAGGTGGTTATGAATTATACGACAAGAACTGCGAATAGCTGTGACAACAATTTCATTAATCATAGATTTCGGGAGATTGAATGTTTTTCGAAAGTCTTAATATAAAATAAATTGAGAAATTCTCGACCGGTCTGACATATCTATCACCTGAATATAAAGTCCGGGATTCCAAAATTTAAATTTTACACAAATTTGAATTTGTGTCAGTGATAGCAGGGCGACAGAGTATTTGTAAAAAAGGATTTCGATGGCTGTACAAAGGGGCAATGCTGTATGACTGTTGAAAGGGAGATTATGAGAGTGGAGAGTGCATGCTGGAATGAGGCCCGAATTGACCATCAGAGATCAATGTGTGACGTTGAAAGGAGATTATGAATGGATGCTGGAATGAGCCGAATTGACAATCAGAGATCAATGTGTGACTGTTGAAAGGGAATTGAGGTGATGCTGAATGAGGCCCGATGACCAATCAGAGATCATGTGGACGGTTGAAAGGGAGATTCTGAGAGTGGAGAGTGGATTCTGGAATAAGATCCTGGGGTCATATGCAATTATTATTATACTATGCTTTATTAGGTAAGACAAAGTAAAATATATACAGTAAAATACAATGAAATCATAAAGAAAAACAAAAAGATAAACAAAGCAACAAGAACAAAAAAGGGAATAAAGCTAATGTCCTATCTAAAAGGCGGGGTTATTGCCTGTGGCAATCTCTTCCACCCAACCTTTTATAAGCAATAAGCTCAGTACATATGCGAACTTTCGATGAGCGAAGAAATTTTTTGGCAAGAAACTTCTGTGTTGAAATGTGTGTTATAATTCTGTCCGATTCTGTTCCTTCTATTTTTTTTTAGATCTGTCCAGCAGTTCATCGAGACAGCCTCCAAAGATAGACGTGTGTTCCGATGTACCCACCAGTACTGTGAGAACCCCGCCCCCTCCTAACTTCAACTGCTCACTTTGCTCCAAATCGTTCAAGAAGGTAAGTGGCACATTACTAGTTTTTCTAAAATAACCAAAGTTTTTGTCAAATATAAAAGACCTGCAAAATCTTTATGATTTCATTATTATATACTCTTAAGTGCAATCTTTTTTTTTTTTTTTTAATTTTACTTACGCCCTGCAAACGAGAGCAATTACTTCTAACTCTAAGGGCGGAATTAATAGACGTTTTTGTAATACCTCTGTGGCGCTAAGTCACGGATTGCGTATGTGTAAGATAGGGAACAAACTTACAACGACTTAACTCTTGCGGCACGGTGGTCCAAGGAGGACCACATAAAATGGGACCCTTACTGCACGGCCTTCCTGACGTTGTTGTGCCTGTGAAAGCTACGACAATGTCCGACTACATCCGAAAACTTTCATCCAAAGGAAGAAGCTTGAGTGTTCCTGTGAGTGAAGCGTGCTGAACGATACTAAGACAGTGTCATATGACCACCGTGCAGTAAAGGTACATTTTCAAGTGGTCTTTCTGGGACCACCGTGCCGAAAGGTTATTCAAAAATTCGAGCTGTGCCGCAAAAGTTAAGTTATTGATGTTGTCTATTAATTCCGCCTAAGTCTCTTCAATTAAATTATTTATTACTTCATTTTCTTCCCCTGTTTTACACTTTTTTCCCAATTAATAGTAGTTGTATAATAATAAAAGAATGACTAATCTATATTTTTTATTCTTCAGGAGCCCACCTACTCCAACATCTCAAGACCCACGAGGGTAAACAATGGGAATGCAAGCTCTGCTCCAAACTCTTCACCACCAAGTACTTTCTCAAGAAACACAACCGACTTCACACAGGTAAATATCAACACAGCAGACTTCACACAGGTAAATATCAACACAACAGACTTCACACAGGTAAACATCAACACAACAGACTTCACACGGTAAAATTATCAACACAACAGACTTCACACAGGTAAATATCAACACAACAGACTTCACACAGGTAGTATCAACACAACAGACTTCACACAGTGAATATCAACACAACAGACTTCACACATGTAATATCAAACAACAGGCTTCACACAGTAAGTATCAACACACAGACTTCACACAGGTAAGTATCAACAAACAGACTTCACACAGTAATATGAACACAACAGACTTCACACAGGTAAATATGAACACAACAGACTTCACACAGATAATATCAACACAACAGACTTCACACAGGTAAATATCAACACAACAGACTTCACACAGGTAAATATCAACACAACAGACTTCACACAGGTAAATATCAACACAACAGACTTCACACAGTAAATATCAAGACAACAGACTTCACACAGGTAAATATCAACACAACAGACTTCACACAGGTAATATCAACACAACAGACTTCACACAGGTAAATATCAACACAACAGACTTCACACAGGTAAATATAACACAACAGACTTCACACAGGTAAGTATCAACACACAGACTTCACACAGGTAAATATCAACACAACAGACTTCACACAGGTAATTATCACACACACAGACTTCACACAGGTAAATATCAACACAACAGACTTCACACAGGTAAGTATCAACACAACAAACTTCACACAGGTAAATATCACACAACAGACTTCACCATTGATTCGGAGAAAAACATCCAACTTCCTATTTAGGTATTTTCAAACACCCAATAATGTTTTTAAGTGTTATACAACAATATTTTTTATGGACCCCCTGCAAATAGGTAAGTTGGCAATGTGCAATACATATATGGTGATTCTTCACGTTAGTATAAGTAGTGTTTCATTTAAACTGCCAGCGCAAGGCAGGTAGAAAATTCTCAAAGCATTTCCTACCACCTAACCTCAGGACTTATTATTATGTGGTCAGAAACTCAAGTTAATGACGAAAAATTCATGCACTGGGTGGAATTCGAAACAATTGGATTACCAGAATAGTGCGTTTACCACTTCACTACCAGGGCACAATTTTTTTTTTTTTAAGATGAGTGTTTCACAGCATTTGAGTGACACAATACTTCCCATTTAGGTGCTGGGCCAACAGGTATCCCTTACAAACAACTGTAACCAAATTTTTTAATACAATTTTTTGTCGGCACCGGGAGTTCGAACCTGGGACCTTCCGCATGTCAAGCGAGTGCTTAACCACTGAGCTATTCGTGCGCATTCAACATCAAAACCAATTTTGTTTTTATTTTATTTTTACACAAATAAAATAAAAACTTACGGGGGCCCATTTTTGTTACAAAAAAAAACTAACAAAGTTAGATTTAAAATTAAAGAAATGTTGTACTTGTCATGAGAAAGAAATGTTATGAGAGATTTTCATTAAAGCAGCAATCAGGGGGGCGTCCCCTCTCTTCCAGGTGAGATGCCCTACAAGTGTGGCCAGTGTGAACGGAGCTTCACCTTCCAGCAGTCATTCCACAAACACCTCCTCTACCACAGCGACGAGAAACCGCACGTGTGTGCGCAGTGTGGACGCGCCTTTAAAGAACTGTCAACACTGCACAACCACGAGAGAATCCACAGTGGCGAGAAACCGTTCTGTTGCGAAACATGTGGTGAGTGTTTTTTGATAACCCCACTGAGATCATATAACATAGTATAGTATAGTATAGTAGTGCTTTATTTAGACTGTCGGCTCGAGACAAGAAGTCCCATTACGCTAACAGTTTAATATAGCACCTCTTTATTTATTGTAAATTTTACATGATTTTACATTATTGAATATAGAAAAATATAACATAAATTGCAATTAATAATGTGAAGGAAAAAAAAAAAAATAGAAAATAATAATAATAAACATAGAGGGAACCTTACCTATCTCGAATTGAACAATATTGTTTTTTCCTTTTTTTCCCCTCATTTTTCCTCACGAGGTATGAGTGGACCCCGAACAACTAAGAACGGAGCAGAAAAATTCCTGCACCGCTGGGGATCGAACCCAGGTCACCATACGTGCAATGCCTAGCGCGATAACTCACTCTGCCACGGTGACTAGATATAGATTAAATAGAAATAATAGATATCAGGTAGATTAGAACAAGTGTAAAAACAGATAGAACCCTGCTCATACAATCGCAATTATATTTAATTTAAGCATTGTATATAAATAAATAAAAAAACGTGGTCAAAATCCCACATGGGAGGATAACTTGTCATGTTCCGGCTGGATTTTGAACGCGCGACCTCTGGATTACCAGACCGGTTTCATACTTTCATTACATACCGATATACGGTTGGGTGGAAGAGCTCAATCAATTTGAGAATCCTGCCATTAAAGCCTAAAAAAAAAATACACTCGTGCTGACTGACTGATAACTAGTTTGAACTTGTGTTTCCAGGCAAGAGCTTTCGTCAGCGAGTCTCCTACTTAGTTCATCAGAGAATACACACTGGTGTCACGCCTTACAAGTGCTCTGCCTGCCACAAGAGATTCAGATACAAGGTAATGCTATCCCCCACCAGAGATTCAGATACAAGGTAATGCTATCCCCCACCAGAGATTCAGATACAAGGTAATGCTATCCCCCACCAGAGATTCAGATACAAGGTAATGCTATCCCCCACCAGAGATTCAGATACAAGGTAATGCTATCCCCCACAAGAGATTCAGATACAAGGTAATGCTATCCCTCACAAGAGATTCAGATACAAGGTAATGCTATCCCTCACAAGAGATTCAGATACAAGGTAATGCTATCCCCCACAAGGGATTCAGATACAAGGTAATGCTATCCCCCACAAGAGATTCAGATACAAGGTAATACTATCCCCCACAAGAGATTCAGATACAAGGTAATGCTATCCCCCACAAGAGATACAGATACAAGGTAATGCTATCCCCCACAAGAGATTCAGATACAAGGTAATGCTATCCCCCACAAGAGATTCAGATACAAGGTAATGCTATCCCCCACAAGAGATTCAGATACAAGGTAATGCTATCCCCCACAAGAGATTCAGATACAAGGTAATGCTATCCCCCACAAGAGATTCAGATACAAGGTAATGCTATCCCCCACAAGAGATTCAGATACAAGGTAATGCTATCCCCCACAAGAGAGTCAGATACAAGGTAATGCTATCCCCCACAAGAGATTCAGATACAAGGTAATACTATCCCCCACAAGAGATTCAGATACAAGGTAATACTATCCCCCACAAGAGCTTCAGATACAAGGTAATGCTATCCCCCACAAGAGATTCAGATACAAGGTAATGCTATCCCCCACAAGAGAGTCAGATACAAGGTAATGCTATCCCCCACAAGAGATTCAGATACAAGGTAATACTATCCCCCACAAGAGATTCAGATACAAGGTAATACTATCCCCCACAAGAAATTCAGATACAAGGTAATACTATCCCCCACAAGAGATTCAGATACAAGGTAATGCTATCCCCCACAAGAGATTCAGATACAAGGTAATGCTATCCCCCACAAGAGATTCAGATACAAGGTAATGCTATCCCCCACAAGAGATTCAGATACAAGGTAATGCTATCCCCCACAAGAGATTCAGATACAAGGTAATGCTATCCCCCACAAGAGATTCAGATACAAGGTAATGCTATCCCCCACAAGAGAGTCAGATACAAGGTACCTAATGCTATTCCCCACAAGTTTCCTGCGAATGCAGGGTATATGGTATATGACATGACCATACATTTGAAAGGGACGTTAACACCAAATTAAAATAATAATAATAACAAGGGTTGGGTGGAAGAGATTGCCTAATGCAATAACCCCGCCCTTTAGTTAGGACATATATTATGTATATATTTATTTATTTTTTCTTTATTTATTATTATTTTTTTGTTTTGTTATATTGTATTTTGTATTTTCGTTTGTAATTATTTGTATTTTATATGTCCTATTATCTAATAAAGTGTAAATAAATAAATAAAATAAAATAAATAAATCGCCTTAGGACTATTAAAGTCCCATTATCCCAGCAGTAAGCCCAAGACGTATTATTAACATATTATTAACAGCTGGGTTTCGAATCCACGAACTCTGAAATCTTTGGATTCACAGAATCTTTACGACTGAGCTACCGGGTAGTATAAAATAGTGTAAATTAGTAGTATAAAATAGTGTAATTTTATTCTTAAAAAAAAAAGATAATTCTACCCCGAAACAATTTTGCAATACTTCAAGGACTTTACCTTTACATCTACGCCATTCCGGAAGCGGAAAAACTCGGTCCGAATTTTCCTCTCCGGCCGGAATTCGAACCCGCAACCTCCGGATCAGTGACCAATGCTCTTAACCACTGAGCCACGGAGGTTGGCAAGTAGTAATTTTATACTTCTATAATTTTTAAACATAAACTCTACTAAATTTATATGATTGTACATAAATACACAATGAATATATTCGCATCTGTAATTGCTTCTCTCGCTCTAAAAAGTGTTGATGTTGTATTAAAAAAAAAAATATATTTCGAGCATAATCTGAAAATCGGCCGAATTTTCTTTGTAACCCTTTCTGATTAATTTTCTCTCTCTCTCTCTTTCTGTCTCTCTCTCTCTTTCTCTCTCTCTCTCCCTCCCTCCCTCCCTCTCTCCAACTCACTCACTCATTATCTCTCTCTCTTTCTCTCTCTCTCTTTCTCTCCCTCTCTTTCTCTCTCTCCCTCTCTCTCTCTTTCCCTCACTCACTCACTCTTTCTCTCTCTCTCTCTCTCCCTCTCTCCTTCCCTCCCTCCCTCTCTCCAACTCACTCACTCATTATCTCTCTCTCTCTCTTTCTCTCCCTCTCTCTCTCTTTCTCTCTCTATCTCTCTCCCTCCCTCCCTCTCTCCAACTCACTCACTCATTCTCTTTATCTCTTTCTCTCTCTCTCTCTCTCTCCCTCTCTCTCACTCACTCACTCACTCACTCTCTCTCCCTCTCTCACTCTCTCTCACTCACTCTCTCACTCTCTCTCTCCCTCTCCCTCTCTTTCTCTCTCTCCCTCTCTCTCTCTCTCTCACTCACTCACTCTCTCTCTCTCTCTCAGATCAGTGACAAGATGCACAAGTGTTCGCTGGGAGACCAGGGGCGGATCGTGAAGGCTCAGAGCCCCCTCATAGAGAAGCTGCTGGCCCGGACGCGAGCCGCTCACCACGGCCCTGCCGCCACCGAGCAAGGAAATACAGCCTGAAGTCTTTTCAACTATGAAAGCTATTAAATTCCTACCAAATTTTAAGAAATATTTTTAAAATTGTCGGTTTTTTAAAAAAAAAAAATGAATATTTATTCAACAGGTAGACGACCGGGTGTACCACCGGTGGTACACGCACGATCGTACGGAATGGACCGTGTGTACCACCGGTGGTACACGGGGTTGGATAGCCGTATTATCGCCGGTCCCACAAGAGAATTCACGAAAAACCATGCCGGTCGTCTAAGTGTTAAAGAGAGGTCTGTAAAATTCAGAGTCCTTGCCCCATTGTCAGTTTTAAGTGAATAATTTCAACAAACTACACATACACTCTACAATACCTCTATAGCTACTCGTTGTCCTCACGAGACTAAGTGAGTCCCAAAAACATCCAAACCACGGTGAGAAGTTACTACCCCCGCCAGGATTTGAACCCGGGTCTCCCGCGTACAAGAGTAGTGCAGTGACCATTAAGCCATGAGAGCTAGTCTACACTGTTAAATAGACTCTTTATAACTTTTTTTTTAAGTTATCATATTTGTGTTAATCACGATGTGATGTCACAATTCTAAATAGATTCTAAACTTCTACAAACTCAGCTGAGGGAAGAGCCGAAAGCATATTTGCTGCATTCCCCCTCTGCACCGCCAGGCTAAGACGTTTTTTCAGTTGGATTTTTGCATTTAATTCTGGTTTATGTGGAAGCACCCCAAAACATTTTCCCACTGGCCGCTCCTGGTCACGTGACTGCACGATTGTGATTAACGCAAATATGATAACTTTAACCTACTTTCCTCATTATAGGACATGGTAAGTAAAAAATAAAGTTGGCTGTGATGAGCACTCTTTTGCCAGCGTCGATGGCGCGTGGAATACACCGGTTCTCGTAGGATCACCGAAGTTACGCAACGTCCAACGAGGTGAAGACTTCGTCATGCTAGCATTCCGGCACAACCCAGGCTGGTTGAGATTAATGAGGCAGGTTTGTGAGTTTCCTGAGCATGGAGGGTAACACCCCCATCGTGATAAAAAAATGCAGTTGAAAGAGATGTTTTAAAATGATCATATTACCAAGTAAAAATTATTTTTATTTCATATGATCATAATTCATGCACAAGTGATTAGGTTGTATTCTTTTTATTTTTTTTAATATGAGTGTTTAACACTGTATTTTTTTTCATAGCCATGAAACAACAGCTTTAGACGCTTGTGTTCTATGTTGTAATGACTTTCTCAATTGAGGTCTGTGATTTTCGAATGAAAATATATAATATTTTTGAAAACATAGGAAGATTATAACAATAAAAAAAAAACGTACAAATAAAAATTACACTTTGACTTTTGTATTAATAAATTATAACAATATATTAATATATATTTTTTCCATGTACATTAAATTATTACAGATTTTAATATTATTGAATTGTACCCTTTCTCACAGTTTTAAAAAGAATACATTTTAATAGATATGTATTCTTTGAGTGTCTCAAAGAACATTATAGTTATACATAATTATTGGTAAAACAAATAAAAGTCTAAACCAGTTAAAAATATAAACACTTGGCTTTCACTGTTTTACATAGTTTAATAAAACAAAAAACTTGGTGTTTTAACTACAAATCATTCACATAAAAATGATAAATATTACATGGTAAGTATTAGATAATAGATCCAAATGGCAAACTCTCTGCCAACCCCTACAAATACGGTAGAAGGGGTAGGATGAAGTAAAGTAAATATTAGATAAAAATATAAAAATCTTAAGACAAATCTCTCTTAAACACACATTTTTTTGTATATGTAATAATATGTATAGTAAATATATTTTAATACAGTATACATATAAATACATTAGTTGATAAAGAGTTCTGAGCCAGCGTCGATGGCATGTTGAATACACCGGTTCCCTTCAGAACACCGAAGTTAAGCGACATCCAGCGAGGTTAAGAATAGGATGGGTGACCATTCAAATTCTAATTCTCGTGACGCTGGCTTTTCCCGGCCCCACTCAGGCTGGGTGAGGTCAATGTGAGTAGCAGGTTTGTGAGTTTCCTGCGAATGGAGGGTAAAACCCCCGTCGTGATATGACCATGGCAGTTGAAAGCGACGTTAAACCCCACTTAAAAAAAAAAAGAGTTCTGTATTAAAACACAATATGTCACACCCTAAATATGTATAATAAATATATTTTAATACAGTATACATAATTATGAAGACATTAGTTGATAAATAGTTATGTATTAAAACAGAATACCTATTCTTGTTTAAATAAATAAAGAGGTGCTTTGTTAAACTGTTGGCATAATGGCACTACTTTCTTTTTCAGAGTTTTCTATTTTCAAATTATTTCGATAAATCACCATTTTATCTTTCAGTGTGAAATTATTATTTTGTAAAAATCACTTCATTTTTAATCAGAAGATCCGAATTTTAAAATAGGATTACATAGATATGTCAGACTTTCCTTCAAGTAGAATTAAAGTGCACTGTGATTGGTTGAAACTCCGACTTGATGCATGGTCTGGCTTATGTTTGTTGTAATCCTGTTTTAAAATTCGGCCCTTATGCATCTATCGATGTTATCAGCTTAATTTCTATTGGTAAAAAAAGAATGATTAGTTTTTTGTTTTTTTTTGGTATTTTTCTAATGAAGGAATTTTGTTAGCTCCACTTACAAGAACAATAATAGAAGAAGTGAGATTTGATTACAATACTTTCTTTCCTTAATATAATAGGATAGAATATACCTTGTTTGCACTGCCGAGATAAGACTGAAAAGTTCCTTTACTCCAGCAGTCATAGGTATACGTGTAATATAAAAAATGTTGTAGCAAACTTCTAAATAAACCTGACTTACACATTAAAACAACGAAAAAATATCATAATTGTGATAACAATCGTGCTATCAGAAATACTCAAACTCGCTTTTTTTATCAATAACATGGGACTTGAACCTCCGTCCGCCGTCTTATCCATGAACATATTGAACATACTGAGGTCGGTAAAACAATATCATATCAATCAAACCTGTCGAAATATACTTTCGACTGTGCCATTGAAGAATCAAACCTTTCAACTGATTTACTCAACAATCAAACCTGCTATAATCAAATAATTATTTTTTGACTGCGCCGTTAAACAATCAATAAAACCTGCTTGGATCAAATATTTTTAAAAACCTTTTAAAATCAAATATTCTCTATGACTGCGCCACTGGACAATCAAACTTGCTGAAATCAAATTTTTATTTTTTCGACTGCGCCATTGAACAATCAATCACACCTTTTAAATTCAAATGTTATCTACGACTGCGCCACTGAACAAATTCAACTTTTAAAATCAAATATTCTCTACGACTGCGCCACTGGACAATCAAACCTGCTGAAATCAAATCTTGATTTTTTTTCAACTGCGCCATTGAACAATCAATAAAACCCGCTTGGATCAAATATTTTTTTGACTACGCCATTGAACAATCAATAACACCTTTTAAATTCAACTATTCTCTACGACTGCGCCACTAGACAATCAAACATGCTGAAAGCAAACCTTTATTTTTTCGACTGCGCCATTGAACAAAAAAAAACCTTTTAAAATCAACTATTCTCTACGACTGCGCCATTGAACAAGAAAAAACCTTTTAAAATCAACTATTCTCTACGACTGCGCATTGAACAAAAAAAAAAACCTTTTAAAATCAACTATTCTCTACGATTGCGCCATTGAACAAAAAAAAAACCTTTTAAAATCAACTATTCTCTACGACTGCGCCACTGAACAAATTCAACTCATCAAACGCGCGTCTACTGGACGCGTTCGCATGAAAGTCCTCCGCGGCGCCGATTCTCTTCATCGCCTGGCCGTCCGCCTCGTAAACTTCCTCTCCACTTGCCTCCTCCTCCTCCTTCTTCTCCTTCTCCTCCCTCACCAGATCCCCCTCGTACAGATCTCCCTGCAGCTCTCCCAACACCTCCATGTTGTAGTGAGACAAGATGCGCCGGTCTATCTCGGTGGTCTTGAACTTCTCCGGTGTGTTGATGAGACCCAGGTAGGTGTAGTGGGACGGCACCAGGGTCCACGTGTAGGTCGGCTCGGGACCGAAGAAGTTCTGGCTCTCGCTGTGCCCGATTCCTGGGAAGGAAATAGTTTTTTTTTTATTATTTTTTAGAATCATTAGGGTAGACATAAATACGTCAACAATGGTAAAATAAATGACAATTTAATATTACAAGGAAACAAACAAATTACAAGTCCAACAAGGCCGGTTATTCCTGATTTTCCCCCAGCCACAATAGTTGTGAATTACGACGGCGAAAAAATAATAAAAATTGGCGATCAGAACAATCACTGCCACAGTTTTCCTGATCAAATTTATTACTCACTTTGAGATGTGTAATAAAGCCATACGATACAGGAAATAAAAATATAAAAAATAATATATAAGGGACTCGAACCCTAGTCATCTGTAGTGTATAGGTGACTTAAAAAAAAATCGGAGCAAAAAATTTGTATTTATTTTTTACAAAAACGAACACAATACTTCCGATTTCTAATATTAACAATCCATCGGAAAAATAATAATAACCGCCTTATTTATACTGCCCGATTGAATATTTAAGTCCCCTTATTTCAAGCAGTAAGACGCAAAAGGTAAAATACCAAATTGGAGGATATGTTGCCTTATTATATTGCCTTACTAACAATAATAATAACACTGTTTAGTGGATGGTTAATGGTCCAGGCGAGGTTAATGCTCAAAGCATTTTGTACCACCTAACCCTCAGAGTGTTTTTATTATGTGGTCACAAACTCAAAATTAATAAGGAAAAATTCATTTACTGGGTGGGATTCAAAAAAACGAATCCCTGCGCTACCTGGATTACCAGACTAGCGCGTTAACCACTTGACTAACAATCCACCTTATTTATGCTACCCGACTAGGACTAATGAGTCCCATTGTTCCAGCAGTAAGCCCAAGACATATTATTATGTGGTCAAAATCCCAAATGGGAGAATAACTTTTATGTACCGGCTGGGTTTCGAACCTGCGGGCTTTGAACGAACCCGCAACATCTGGATCACCACCGCCAGGAATGACAATACTTTCTGGTATGCATCTGGGAAATTTTGCCTCGTGTGTAATTTATGATTCACTCTCATTTGCACATATATGTATGCCGTAAATAAATGTGCAATTGTGGCATCTAGATGAATTTTTTGTGTAGAATGTCAGCTTTCTAGGTATTTACATTTGATACAGTGATCAGTCAATTAATCAGTTCATTACAAACCATTTTTTAGGTATCATTAAAATTACCTGTGAAAGTTATTGGTAAAATTCTAATGACTTCAATGAACATGTATACAAAATTTGATCAATATTGAAAGAATCCGTTCGAGAGTTATCGCGGAACAGACAGACATACAGATACACACACAGACAGACAAACGAAAGCCATATTGTCGAGTATGCAAGTTAAAACAGAACCTCACTTAGGGCGAAATTAATAGACAAATTCTACATCACAAGTCATTGCTAAGCGTCGGTTTTCCCTATCTTACACAGTACGCAATCCGTGACTTAGCGCCACAGAAGTATAACAAAAACGTCTATTAACACATTGTGTGCCAACCCAAAAAATGATGATTATACCCTTGGGGCCACAATACAAAGAATTGTCTCTCAATATTAGAGACAATCATGATAGATGAAAACCAAACATATGTGGATTATCTACAGAGGCCACCCTTCAAACACTCCGTATACAATGCATTGTAGCGTGGCTCAATATTGAGAGACTATACTTGAAAGTAAAATCTAATGTCGCTCAATATGAGAGACGCGGCCTCTAAGGATACTATGCTGTCTCTCACTATGAGCGGCGAGGCACGCAATGTGTTAATTCCGCCCTTGTGTGTTCGGTTAATTACCTGTGAAAGGTCTGACTTCCAGGCGAGCGACTTCCATCCTCAGCCAAGGGCTCCGTCGCAGGTTCGCCTTCCTCTCTCTCGCCCTCGCCCTCGCCAGGGTCGCCGTCATCAGGTCGCGGTGCCGCACGGTGCGGAAGGCGGTGCGGGACACATGGTTCATCCGGTGCGGCATCACGTCGAACCCGTGGTTCACGCTCAGCTCGAAGGCGCCCTTTTCCGATTTCAAGAGCCGCAGCTTTCTCTGCACCTGCCTCTGTCGGTCGTGATCGATGGCGATGCCTGAAAGTTTGTTTTTTTCACAAGATTTTTATGTCCATTACTAACATTTTTTTTATCTTTTTTTTAATTACATCTCAGTATAATCAGTATAAACAGAAAAGTGAGAAGTTGTACTAGATGTACATGAATATCAGAACATACCTGGACAGCTGTTTCGAGCTTATTTGCTCTCATCAGCAGGTAATAGTTCTGAATGTCCATGCCATCAACTAACCTCTCTATTTTAATCAGAATAATCAGTATAAACAGAATAGTGAGAAGTTGTACTATACTGATATATCCTTTGGGAGGATATATCAGCAATAACTGATGGGTGTTTGAAATTCCCAACAAAAGGTGTCTTAAGGGCAAAACAGAATTAGGTTAGTCTAATCCTGTTTCATAAATCGGACCTTAGTCAGTGTGATTCAATCTCATTTTATTAAGAGATAAAATGTAGAAAAGCCGACCTCACTAGCTCGATCGGTTTTTATTCATCTCGGTATAAAACGAGAGGGGCTAGAGACCCACTGTTAGCTAGTTGGGTAATTAACTAATTATTCAAGTATTACTCATATTTGTGGTGTGTAAGTGTGAAAATCTGGCTGAGGGACTATAAACAGGGAGTAGACTAGCATTGGCTTGGTTCTGGGAGCCCTTGTCAATTATTAGCCTCCTTCTAAAGATAGTGGTAGAAGTGTTGAGTCATTCCTCCACTGTCTGGCCACCCTATGATAATGATGATGTATGACCTTAGAAGTTGACATTCACCAGTATAATCTATTAAAAGATTGATTGATAGGAGTATATTATTTACCTGGCGGACTGTAGATGTCACTCTGCGATGGTTTCTTGAGGGCGTCATAGGCTTCCTTCAGTTTGTTGAGAGCGTCCTGCAGTTTTACGCGTTTCTCTTTTCGACTCAAATTCTGGTCCATCCTGTTGTCTCCTTCTATTTCTTTTCTAGTTTCTTCCAGAGCTCCAGTGCGTCCAGGAAGTATTTTCTCTTGAGGGCTTTTGCTTCCGGTGTTGGCTTGTGTCTGGTTGTTGCCAGGTTCGTCGGTCTCTTTCTTCTGCTGCCCATTGTACAGTTTCAGCTCGGAATTCAGCTCAGGCAGATCTCCCTCTTTCAGACGTTGATACTTCTCATCAATGTTCTGCAGACTTTGTTTTTGTTGAACGAGCTTGGACAGTTTTGGACTTTTACGTCTCTGCCTTTCGTCTTCTTCCTCGTCAAGTTCATTCAACTCCGAAATAGTTTTATCCAGTTCAGCCAATGTTTGTTTTCTTTTACCGGCTTTAGTGTTTTGAGGAAGATAACCAATAGATTGACTTGTTGGAAGCGGAGTTCCATTGAATTCCGAAAGAGTTTTATCGAGTTCAAGAATTGTTTGTCTCGTATTACCGTCTTGTTTATCTGCTTTTACCGTGTTTTGAGGCAGATAACCAATAGACTGACTAGTTGGAAGTGTGAATGTCAGAGTATGTCGTCTCTGAATTTGATTTTCAACACCATCAGTTTCTTCATTTCTTTCAGTTCCTCCAACGTTTCCACCTGTAATAGGACTATTCAGGTTGCTGTTTCTTTCATTTATACCTTCAAATTTCTCGCCAGTGGTATCGTCACCGTTTCGGTTCTTGATATTGAGTGGAGAATCGTTTGGCTCAGTATTTTTCGTTACTTCCGAAGCAGGATCCGAATCCTTTAGATTTTGTGCAAAATCGTCGGACACACTCAGTTGTGTAGGATTAATGACGGGAATCCCTGCGATCGGGATCCCTGAAATTAACTGCGAAAGAAAATGCTGTATTAATAATAACAATAATAACACCGGGTTTACCGGATCATTTGTTTAAGAAGCAAAGCTCTTTCTTCATTAATGTTACAAGAAGATATTAAACAGTATAAAATTGATCGGAAAACATAAAACAGGTATAACATGGTATTTGAAAAACATACTACTTTTTAGTGGAAGGTAACCACCAGGCGAGGATAATGCTTAAAGCATTTTCTACCAGCCGACTATCAGAGTCCTATTATTATGTGGTCACAAGCTCAAATTAATAAGGAAAATTCCATGTATTGTTTGGCATTGGAACCAACGGATCCCTACGCTACCTGGGATAATACTTACAGGACTACATTTTTTATTTAAAATTGCCAACCTTTGTAACAATTATTATTTTATAATTAATACCACCATATTTATACTACTACTACTACTAGCATTTTCTACCAGCTAACCCTCAGAATCTTATTATTATGTGGTCACAAACTCAAATTAATAAGGAAATTTCCATGTATTGTGTGGGATTCGAACCAACGGATCCCTATACGCTACCTGGGGTAAATACTTACAGGACTTGTGAGACAAATCAGCAAAAACAATAATGAACATTTTCTTCTCGTGAATCGTACCGCAGGCTGATTCATACTGGAGAGGTCTAACGGCGTAGATTGCGAGAACCGTTTGTCAACAAACAAGTTGGCCATAAATCAAGCCCAAGTACGCGCACAGCTGCCGACCGCAAGCAGGGTGGATTGGAGATATGTACAACAAAAAAGCTCCAGGGGACACATTATAAGACTATAACAATCTCAGATAATCAAAAAAAAAACAAAAAAAATGCCCACTTTCCCCCAATTAAATTTTCCAGACTGAGCATTTGAATTTAAAATTTCAGTGCTGTTGAAAAGTTAAAAAAAAAAATAGAAAGTAAACAATGTAGAATTATTCTCTCCAATTTTGTGTTTGTTGAAATGCATAGTTTAGGCTACACGTTGAAAAATTCACAATATAACCACCCATTTTCCCCCACTATAGGTACACATTTTTCCACAACTATTCTCATTTTCCCCCACCAGACCCTATTGAACTACATATTTATTATTTAGGTATAGGTATTTTATAAAAAAAAACCTATAATTCATAATGTAAACAAATTTGCACTAAATAAGGTAGCGGAAAATATAGTTCCCATGGATAATATCATTTATTTCTCATTCTTTTGAGTAGGCGTTCTTCCTTTTGTAACAACGAAGTGGTGTTTTCAGGGAATTTCATTATACCAAAATAGTTATTTCAATGCGAATGAGGTAAAATAGAAAGTTGTGTGATGTTTTACGTGATGTTATAAACGCCACTTTATTTTATTTGGTTGGATCGAAAGACTGGCGCTTGCTGATCAAACACCTCGGCCGAGGTGTGAAGAACGCCATTACAAAGGAAGAGACAGCGCGGCAGAGTGTAACTTAACGGATATGATAATAATAAAAAGTTAGTCAATCTTACCGACCTCAGTGGCTCGATCGATAAGGCGGAGGACTTGTAACCTGGAGGTCACTGGTTCAAGTCCCGGATTCAGCGTAAATTAAGTAAAGCTAGTTTGAGAAGTTGTGATATCACGAAAATGATTAACACAAATAATTAAAAAAGAAAAAAAAATCCCAAAATTGTTAAAATAATTGAGACACCCTGAATACTGCTACCACGTTTGGAGAAAACCATAAAGACAATGCGACGTAGATTATATGCTGCAGCTATGTACTACAAAAATATTAAATTCTAAGGGTTGGGTGGAAGAGATTGCTGACGGCAAAACCCCGCCCACTGGACAGTTGAATATTTTTTTTAAATCTTATTTTCCTTATTTTTCGCATACTTACTTTTTAAAGAAATATAGATACATGTACCTATATTTTTGCTACAAAAGACTTACATACCTAGTTGTTGCATTTTCAATTTTTTTTTTCTCTGTAATATTGAAAATATGTTTCTTCATCTTAAGTAAATATATTAATTACTACTCGTATGTATATGTGTATGAATGTATGTTTTCACATACATTCACAAATTTTGTGGGTAGCGCAGCATTACTAAGAGTCGCCTTCACATTTCGAATTATTCTATTGCATTAATTTCTTTTTACTCTGGTAATGCCGCCACTGGTCGTTACTCATACAAGTAACTACTCATTTCCCCTCACGAGGTATGAGTGGACCCCGAACCATAAGTACAGGGCAGAAAAATTCCTGCCCCGCTGGGGATCGAACCCAGGTCACCATGCGTGCAATGCCCAGTGCGCTAACTCACTGTGCCACTGTGACTACGTTACCTGAACTATTTGACTCGCTAACCTCGCTGAGCTCGGAAGCACACAGCTGAAAGCCTGGAACATTCCAGAACACGCGAGGCTGTTATGAGTCACTCGACATAATAAATCATCCACTTGTTGAATCTTCTTTGTTGTGATGAGTAATCTGCCTAGCACTTTAAGAGAGCTACTCAGAAGTTAGACTTAGCTTAGGGGAGATGTAAAAAAGTTATCATATTTGTGTTAATCACTTTCGTGATGTCACAACTACTCTAACTCGCATTACTAAATCTACGCTGAATCCGGGACTTGAACCACCGACCTCCAGGTTACAAGTCCACCGCCTTATCGATCAAGCTACTGAAGTCGGCTTATAGGAGATGTATTGTTTATAATAGCATTCTTGTACAAATAAATAAAAGTATTCAATTCAAATTCTTTTTTTTTAAATTTGGGTTTGACGTCGCTTTCAACTGCATGGTTATATCACGACGGAGATGTTACCCTCCATTCGCAGGAAACTCACAAACCTGCTACTCACATTAACCTTACCCGGCCTGAGTTGGGCCGGAATGCCAGCATCACCAAGTCTTCACCTCACTTGACGTTGCGTAACTTCGGTGATCCTACAAGAACCTTGATGCGCCATCGACGCTGGCAAAAGAGAGCTCCTCATTACAGCTGACTTTGGTACTTTCCTTAAGCTATAGTAAGGAAAATAAGTTTAAGCTATCAAATTTGTGTTATTCACAACACAATCGTGATGTCACAACTAGACAAACTCGCTTTACTTTTTATTTGCTGAACTCGGGACTTGAACCACCGACCTCCAGCTTACAAGTCCGCCACCTTATCGATCAAGCTACTGAGGTAAGTCAGTAAGGAAAGTTTATGATGCATTACCATTAGTTCTCGTAATATCGATGCTACCCAATAAAATTGTGGCATAATAACACAAATAACTAGCTCTTATCTTTATATAATAATAATAATAAATGTGTTTCTTTGTGTTAATATATTACAATTTTTTAGTGGGGTAGCGCAGAATTATTATAGGACTATCTTTAATATCCCAATATCTTATTTGTGGCTATAACTCCGCCACTGGTCACAATTTTTGGTGTGTGGCACTGTAACATCGACATTACGAGAAATAACGTCTGCCATACACGCCTGCCTGGAATAAGATTTTATAATTGTTGAAAAAAAAAATCAGAACAATATATTTTATCAATTTCAATTTGAAAATAAATCTAGTTATATTTTTTACACGTTTTTTGCATAGATATACGAGAGTATACTAATAGTTCTGAGAATCAAACTACGAAATTTATTATTAAAACAACTTATTCACTTGCGCGGAGATCATAATAATAATAATGTCGCCTTATTTATACTACCCGATTAGGACTATTAAGTCCCATTATTCCAGGAGTAAGCCCAAAGACACATTATTATGTGGTAAAAATCCCAAATGAGAGGATAACTTGTCATGTCCCGTCTAGGTTTCGAACTTGCGATCTCTGGTATCTCTGGATTCACAGAGTGCCATCTTTACCACTGAGCTATCACCAGGACAGACAGACAGAATAATAACACTCTTTAGTGGAAGGTCACCACCAGGCGAGGTTAATGGTTCGAATGTATAACCTTTAAATCTAATAGATTGAAACGCTAATAGATATCGAAAATAGATTATTGACATTCCTGTTCTGTTCTGTGTGCTGACTCATAGTTCTGCTGATTCGAATCTCTACTGCTGAATGTACTGTGGTTGTTTCTGTGAGTTCTTTTACATCCAGGATCAACTGTATAACCTTTAAATCTAATAGATTTAAACGCTAATAGAATATCGAAAAAAGATTATTGACATTCCAGTTCTGTTCAGTGTGCTGACTCACAGCTCTGGCGATTCGAATCTCTACTGCTGAATGTGTTGTTGTTGTTTCTGTGAGAGTTCTTTTATATTCAAATTCAACTGTATAGCCTTTAAATCTAATAGATTTCAAAGCTAATAGATTTCGAAAATAGATTATTGAAATTCCAGTTCTGTTCAGTGTGCTGACTCACAGCTCTGGCGATTCGAATCTCTACTGCTAAATGTGCTGTGGTTGTTTTAGTGAGAGTTCTTTTATATCCAGGATCAGCCTTTAAATCTAATAGATTTCAACGCTAATAGATATCGAAAATAGATTATTGACATTCCAGCTCTGTTCTGTGTGCTGACTCACAGCTCTGGCGATTCGAATCTCTACTGCTGAATGTGCTGTGATTGTTTATGTGAGAGTTCTTTTACATCCAGGTTGAACTGTATAGCCTTTAAATCTAATAGATTTCAACGCTAATAGATATCGAAAATAGATTATTGACATTCCAGCTCTGTTCTGTGTGCTGACTCACAGCTCTGGCGATTCGAATCTCTACTGCTGAATGTGCTGTGATTGTTTATGTGAGAGTTCTTTTACATCCAGGATCAACTGTATAGCCTTTAAATCTAATAGATTTAAACGCTAATAGATTTCGAAAATAGATAATTGGCATTCCAGTTCTGTTCTGTGTGCTGACTCACAGCTCTGGCGATTCGAATCTCTACTGCTGAATGTGCTGTGATTGTTTATGTGAGAGTTCTTTTACATCCAGGATCAACTGTATAGCCTTTAAATCTAATAGATTTAAACGCTAATAGATTTCGAAAATAGATAATTGAAATTCCAGCTCTGTTCAGTGTGCTGACTCACAGCTCTGGCGATTCGTATCTCTACTGCTGAATGTGCTGTGGTTGTTTTAGTGAGAGTTCTCTTATATTCAAGTTCAATTGCATAGCCTTTAAATCTAATAGATTGTAACGCTAATATATTTCGAAAATAGATTATTGGCATTCCAGTTCTGTTCAGTGTGCTGACTCACAGCTCTGCTGATTCGAATCTCTACTGCTGAATGTGCTGTGGTTGTTTTTGTGAGAGTTCTTTTATATCCAGGATCAGCCTTTAAATCTAATAGATTTCAACGCTAATAGATATCGAAAATAGATTATTGACATTCCAGTTCTGTGCTATGTGCTGGCTGCTGACTCATAGTTCTGCTGATTCGAATCTCTACTGCTGAATGTTGTTGTTTTTGTGAGAGTTCTTTTATATTCAGGATCAGCCTTTAAATCTAATAGATTTCAACGCTAATAGATATCGAAAATAGATTATCGACATTCCGGTTCTGTTCAGTGTGCTGACTCACAGCTCTGGCGATTCGTATCCTTACTGCTGAATGTGTTGTGGATGTTGTTGTTGTTGCTGCTGTTGTTGGTGCTGCTGCTGTTGCTGTTGTTGTTGCTGCTGTTGTTGGTGCTGCTGGTTCATCATCATCTGCTGCATATGGGAGGGGGGCGCCCCGAGCAACCCGTTACTGGGCGGCGGACCTTGCTGAGCCATCATGGGCGGCCACGGCTGCTGGTACCCGGTGTACTGGTACATCTGCCCGCCGGGGGGTCCCATATTACCTTGGGGTGCCATGTTACCCTGGGGTGCCATATTACCCTGGGGTGCCATATTACCTTGGGGTGCCATATTACCTAAAAACAAATCAAAATATATAAAATCCACAGAACATAGCCACAGTCTCAGAAAAAAGAATCTGATTTTGCCTATTTGTACCACTAACACAGGGCAAAAAACTATAGAGTTCATTGGACCTAAATTTTATGAAAAAATTCCAAGAGAAGTGAAGGAAGGAAGCTAAAGACCTTAAAACATTCAAATGCAAATTGAAAAAATGGCTATCAGACACTGATTTAGTTAACAATATAATGTTCTAATAAAAACTGATAAATATTAAATATTAAAGCATTATTTTTTTTAATAATTCTTTGGACATAATAACAACGTACATCCTTAAAATACAAGTATACCTGCTCTAGACTTTCTTATCCAACGCTATCCACAAAACAAGGGAAATAATTCCCTTAGTGTAGATAGCTATGGCAATTGTCAACATACATCGTACATACATAATGATAGAAATCTTATTAGGTAGGTACATAGATGGTAAGCGAATATAACATATCATTTTTCTTACTAACTCAGTATTCAATTACCTTTTATATTTGTTACCTAACCTACATACTTAACATTCATTTATTTTTTTTAATGTATTATTTATTATTGTATGTACTTTTGTTCACTTTGTATATATTTTTATTTCAAATACAACATTGCCTATTATTACAAATTACAAAATTACCTTGCGGTGCCATAGTACCCTGGGGTCCCATATTACCCTGCGGTGCCATATTACCCTGCGGCGGGCCCCCGGGCTGGTAGACGTTCTGCTGGTCCAGGGGGGGCAGGGGTGTGGGCGGGGGAGGCGGGGGAGGGGCGGCCAGGCCTTGCAGATGGTAGGGGAGGGAGGAGTTGTAGAGGTGGGGCTTGCTCTGGTAGTGGCCGGGGAGAGGGCCCGCCCCGTTGCTGCTGCGGCCCTGCTGCTGCTGCTGCTGGGGCTCGAAGCTTCCTCCTGGCGAGAGAGAGAATAAGGGTGGAGTAGAGCTTTAACTATTGCTGTATGAATAATATTGAATAATGAGTAATGTTTATTAAACTAGACAAAATCCCATTTACATAAAAATAATAATAAAAAAATGAATCAGTTAAAAAATATTTTTCACAATTTTTTTTTATTTTGCTGTATGAATGTATGAATAATGAGTATTTTTTTATTTAATAAAATAAATAATTCAACAAGATATTTTAAAATTCTTTGCATTTTTTTTTTTCAAGTACTGTCTACACACACCAAATTGAAAACCATTTTGGCATGCAATAACTGACAAAGGGGTAGAATAAGGGTGGAATAGAGCTTTATTATTTTTTTTTTTTTCAAGTACCTACTGTCTACACACACCAAATTGAAAACCATTTTGGCACGCAATAACTGACAAAGGGGTTTTGTGGTAGATATTAAATTCGAAGTTTCCTCCTGGCGAGAGAGAGAAATAGGGGTGGAATAGAGCTTTATTATTATTTTTTTTTTTTTTCAAGTACTGTCTACACACACCAAATTGAAAACCATTTTGGCATGCAATAACTGACAAAGGGGTTTTGTGGTAGATATTAAATTCGAAGCTTCCTCCTGGCGAGAGAGAAAAATAGGGGTGGAATAGAGCTCTAACTATTTTATTTTTTTTCTTTCTTTTTTTTTCAAGTACTGTCTACACTCTACACACACCAAATTGAAAACCATTTTGGCATGCAATAACTGACAAAGGGGTAGAATAAGGGTGGAATAGAGCTCTAACTATTTTTTTTTTTTTTTCAAGTACTGTCTACACACACCAAATTGAAAACCATTTTGGCATGCAATAACTGACAAAGGGGTTTATAGGGGTGCAATAGAGCTTTAACTAGGTATTTTTTTTTTTTCAAGTACCTACTGTCTACTACACACACCAAATTGAAAACCATTTTGGCATGCAATAACTGACAAAGAGGTAGAATAAGGGTGGAATAGAGCTTTTAACTATTTTTTTTTTTTCAAGTACTGTCTACACGCACCAAATTGAAAACCATTTTGGCATGCAATAACTGACAAAGGGGTAGAATAAGGGTGGAATAGAGCTTTAACTATTTTTTTTTTTTTTTCAAGTACCTACTGTCTACTACACACACCAAATTGAAAACCATTTTGGCATGCAATAACTGACAAAGGGGTTTTGTGGTAGATATTAAATTCTACCGAAATAATGGCTAATGCAATGGGAGATTTGAAATTTAATTTTGGTGGTTCAAAAAGAAGGGCAGGGTTTTTGTTTAACTACGGGAAAGCTTTCACTATTTTGTTTTAAGTATTGTTTTCTTTTCACTATATGCTTTCTAGACTATAATTTTAATACTGATTCTAGATTATAATTTCTTTGATGTGAAACACATACTTTATGTATTGAATTTTTTCACAATAAATATATTGAATTGAATTGAATTAAGAGACGCTTATGTAATACCTCTGTGGCGCTAAGTCTCGGATTACCTACTCGGACACTGTTACTACGGTAACTGATTTGTTATGTAATCACAGTCTCCGCTGTAGCGTCGTTCATGAATTTCGGCCTTAAGAGTGAAATTTATACGTGGCAGCTACGCTTACCTTGGTGAGAAGGTGGGTGGCAGCTACGCTTACCTTGGTGAGAAGGTGGAGGGCCCCGCATTCGTTTCACCTCAGGCTTAGGTACGTCACTGTTCTGTATGTTCATCATCGGGCCTGAGGGACAGAACGGAAGGGTTATTAATTACCTGTAGTCGAACCTGGGCGTAAGAGAACGATTTCCAGCTCGAATTTACCTCTCTTAAAGGGAAAATAATCTCTTTATAAGAGAAACCTGGATATAAGAGAACGATTTCCATGTCAAATTCAGCTTTTTTATGAACAAATAATCTCTTTATAAGAGAACTGTATTTCAGAGAAACCTAGATATACATAAGAGAACGGTTTCCAGGTCAAATTTACCTCTCTTTAAGCGAAAATAACCTTTTTAAAAGAGAAACCTGGATATAAGAGAACTGTATTTTAGAGAAACTTGCATAAAAGAGAAATAATTTTCGGTAAATTGAGTTCTCTTTTTTTCTGAGATTATATTTATTGTAATGTTAGATATCGGAATTGGAAGTCTTGTATTCGTTTTAGTAATAAAAAAAAAATGCTCCAAAAAATCTCATTTTTTGACGTGCCATAGTAGTTGTAACCCCCTGAGCAACTTTGGTTCAGTGCCTGTCAGCTGATCTGTAAGTTTCATTATACATTTTACTTCCTCTGACCTGTGAGGTATAATAAAAAATAATAAATGTGTTTCTTTGTGTTATTATATCACAACTTTTGGTGGGTAGCGCAGAATTATAGGACTTTTCCATATCTTTTAACCCAGATGGGGCTGACGTCCTTCTAGAAGGACGCTGTGGATTTTTCTAATCAATTCAACTTGTTGGGGATAGTTGGCGACACCTCAAACTCTACAAAGAGTCCTAGTGATAAGTTGACACCACTTTTATTTTGATTTATTCTTGCGTGTGACTCTGATAAGAAAGTTTGGATAGCTATAAATTTCAATGGATGAACGAGACAAAAAAATTTACCGCGTTATCTGGGTTAATATCCTAATATCTTTTTGCCTATAATTCCGCCACTGCTCACATTAAAGCAGCTGCTCATTTTTCCTCACGAGGTAGGAGTGGACCCCGAACACCCAAGAACAGAGCAGAAAAAATCCTGCCCCGCTGGGAATCGAACCCAGGTCATCGTGCGTGTAATGCCCAGCGCGCTAACTCACTCGGCCACGGTGACTTCTCCTGTAAGGTGTAGAAAGTATTGTTTTCATTTTTCACATCAGCATGTTGAGAAAATATATGCAAAATTACTCATTTTCTGTCCAAACATGTACCTAGTATTATATCAAAATATGCAAATTTGATCATTATCGCAATAAAATGATACAGTAGTAAGGGTTGGGTGGAAGAGATTGCCATAGGCAATAACCCCGCCCTTTAAATAGGACATATGTATATATTTTGTTTATTTTTTTCCTGTTTATATTTATATTGTCAATTTTGTATTTTGATTTTTACCATTATTTGTTTGTATATGTGTTCTTCTAATAATAATAATATCGCCTTATTTACACTGCCCGATTAGGAATTTAAGTCCCATTATTCCAGCAGTAAGCCCAAGACGTATTACTATGTGGTAAAAATCCCAAATGGGAGGATAACTACATACTTGTCATGTCCCGGCTGATGGGTTTCGAACCCGCGACCTCTGGAACCTCTTGGATTCACAGAGTGCCGCCTATACCACTGAGCTACAGGGAGCACTGAGCTAATCAAGAGTTTAATAATAATATTAATAATAATAATAATACGGGTTCTTATCTTTACCTTTGGGCTGAACACTATGATACATGGGATGCATGTTCAAGACAGCGGGGGGTGGGGGCTGTTGTTGTTGTTGTTGCATTTGGTTGCCATGGTTACCGTTCCATTCACCTAGAAGGTAAGGTGGTACAGGGTAAGCGCCAGCAGATCACAGAACAACAAACAAGATAACATGGCAGATTAGACAACAGAGGTGATTCTTTAATTTTATCCATTTTTTATGATAAAAATATTTATACAGGGTGTCCAAGATTTTTTTTATTGCAAATGTCAGAATCAACTCCAGAAGACATTCTAAGACTAAAATAATCTTAGGTAATTTTTCGAAAAATGAGGGGAAAAAAACACTTGAAAAATAATTTTTCATCTGAAAAATAAACTTGAACTCGTTGAAAATAAGTGAAAATGGTTCTCATGTCTTTGTGTATAATGCTTGTTCAGTAAATTTCCCAAGTAAATACCCAAATACTTAACATTTTCTACCTATTTTCATTCAAAACTGAGTTATCATCTTGTTGAGAATGTCTAAGCCCCGGATTACAATACATATATTGTACATTTAAATTTAAATATTTTCTTTTCTATATCTTTATTTGTAAATATTGTTATTTTTTTATCTTTGTTAATAATTTATTGTTCTTTGTATTGTATAAAAAATAAAGTGTAAATAAATAAAATAAATTGTTCGTATCTCCGTTCGACGGTATTTTTCGAAAAATGATCTGAGATTATTTTGGTCTTAGAAATGTCCTCTATTGATTCTGAAATTTTCTATAAAAAAAACTTTTGACGCCTTGTATATAACTAGGATTCGAATTTAGAGTTGACTTACTGCCTGACTTGGGTTTCGTCTGATGAAAATGTCCAATTTTTTATTTTAATTAGACTAATTTGGTCTGGCTGGGGGACTATAAACAGGGAGTAGACCAGCATTGATTTGGTTCTGGGGCCCTTGTCAATTATTAGCCTCCTTGTAAAGACAGTGGTAGGAGTGCTGAGTCATTCATCCACTGTCTGGCTACCATCGTTCATGATGACACCAGCCTATGATATGATTACTTTTATTTTTTAGTTAGACAAAACTCGAGTGGGGCAATTAGTAAACTTAAAATTCGAATCCATGTCATATTTAAGTTTTTATCGAAGTTCACATAAGGATGTCAAATACAAACATGGTCAAAAAAAAATATTAATTTTTTTTAAATTATTGATTTACAAGAGGGAAAAATAATCAGCTGCTTTCATCGGCTTCATCTGGATCTTCGCTTTGTGAACAAAAAAAAATTCTGATACATGTATATTTCTGATACATCTGATACTTTCTTTTTTTTAAATTAAATATATGAGGTAGATTTTAATTTTTCGAAAAAAAAGAGGAGAAAAAGCAAACAGTATTAGTTTGAACACATATCATGTTCTTGATCTCCATCTTCTCCAAGCTCGGCGTTGCTGTACTTGACTGACCTATATGATTTTTTTTTATATCAAAAAACATTGTAATAATAATAATGAGTTAAAAAATGTGCAGTTTAAAAATTAAATTAAATTTAAAAAAAATGATGGACTATAATTAGGTGAATGAAATGAATGAATGAAAAAAGAAAGAGAGTAGATTTTATTCTGTTCAGACAAAGTAAATCACGGAAAGAATTGGCAAAAATTTCCCGATTTTATTTTATTTTTACTTCCGAGAAATTCCTGATATTAGAAATCGGAACTATTGTGTACAACTGTACATTTACGTGTAGGAGGGTGTACCTACATATTCCGAAATCCACGCCCATAATCCGTTAGCGTTGCACTTTGTAAAAACGTATGATTGCACAAAAAAAAAAACACATTTAGGTCGAAATCAACATACATTTTTGCTATAGGTACATCTGTGGACTTTGGTCAAGATTTTGCGTATTTATTAATGAATATTTTAAACGAACACAGTGAGATTTTGTTTTAACTTGAATACTGGACGATTGATTTGGCTTTCGTTTGTCTGTCTGTTTGTCTGTTCCCCGATAACTCTCGACCGGATTCTTCAAAATTGTTGAAATTTAGAATACATTTAGAGTACATTTAGAGGTCCTAAAATTTGTTTTTTTGAACTGAACTTTAGGAAATAGTTAGGAAACTTATATTCAAGCATGTTTGTAAATTGTCCATTAAAATAGACAATATCCCATTTAAAATATGTAAAAAAAAAATAAAAAAATAAATGAATTAGTTAAAAAATATTTTTTCACATATTTTTTTTATGCTGTATGAATAATGAGTAATGTCTATTAAAATAGACAAAACTCCATTTAAATAATAATAATAAAAAAATTAATCAGTTAAAAAATATTTTCACATATTTTTATTTTGCTGTATGAATATTGAGTTTTTTTTAAATAAAATAAATAATTTCAATAAGATATTTTAAAATTCTTTTCATTTTGTACTTACCTATGTGGATTGGAAATGTGGACATTTCAGTTTTAAGCAGGACATACATTACAGTCGTTAAATGGTGCAAGTTCCTAATTTACAGTATTATCATAGCGTGTAGAATTAAGAAGTGTGGAAACCGGCCTGCATCGTGGCGTCCTCAGCGCTAGTACCGCAAAGGAGTCTCCTCTCCTCGTTCATCACAAAAATTTTTCCCCCGTATCAAATGCAAACATAAAAAAAATAGACCGCGAGAAATATTCTACTACTTTGCGATGGTGTCGCGCTATGTGGCGTTTCCATGCAACTGGGGTTCGTTTCCACACTTCTTAAATCTACACGCTATGGTAAAATATCTTCATTTACCGATCATTTGAGAGAACCTTATTCATAATTTTCAATGAAAGAACAGATTTTTTTTTCTTCTTCAAAACGCAATAAGAGAAGATTTTTTTCTTTCCTTGAGAGGCATTTCATTTCGGTAATACACTAAGGGTTGAGTGGAAGAGATTGCCCAATAACCCCGCCCTTTAGTTAGGACACTAGGTATTATTTTCTTATTTATTTACTTTTCATACTATTTTATCTTTTTTTATTTTTTATTTATACTGTAAATATTGTGTACTCCTTATATAGATTAAAATAATAATAATAATGAAAATTTTGAGAAGAGGGAAACAAGGAATTAGAAAATCAAGGCTTGGTCTAGATTTTAGGTCATAAAAACTAACTAAATATTTTGAAAATTGACTAATGAAATATGAACATCAAAGTATTATCAAGGGTGGAATCCAAAGCCGTATTTTTCTTTCTAACCAAAGTGATGCAACTGGAATAAAATGAACAAACTGGAAGCAAGTCATTTTTCTTTTGGAAGAGGAAAGATCTTCTTCCAGTTTGGTTAACCAAAATAGATTTAAAAAATTCTTGCTTCCAGTTCTTCTATTAGGTTGTAAAGTCCATTGTTTTTTCTTCAAAAGTACCGAAACGCATTTTTCTTTCACGAATAGTGGGGAAGCTAAACTGAAAATACTTAAAATAAAATGGAAATATTTGGAAATACTGAACCTGGAAAAAAAAAATATCCAAAAGAAAAATACACCTCATATTACTAGAGGTTGATATTGTAATACGTATAGATAGAGTAGCAACTTATGAAAGATTTTGTCAACCAAATTGGTGATCTTATAACATAACTACGATCATAGCAACTGGTTTATTTAATTATTTCTTCATATATTTTTAATAATTTTACAGAGATATTTTTCCCAGCAAATGCTTTGGAAAATGAGATTTTATTTTCAGTATCTCACTTTGGATATTTGGATTCCACCCTTGACATTTCAATTTCAAATTCTAGAGAAAACTTAAATGACGAGTGATGAGAACAGGATGGTACTTTTATTTATGGAAAAGAACTATCACCACTTATTTTTTATTTTATTTTCAAAGATGGGTGTTTCACAACCTTTTTTTATTTCGTAGCCATGAAACAGGAGCTACTGTAGACGCTTGTGGTCTGTGTTATAGCTTGCCCATCCCGTAGTATGCCTCCCCCTGATGGGCGAGAAGTGACACAATACTTCCCGTTTAGGTGCTGGGTCAACACGAGCGCACCGGAAGGTATCCCTTACGAACAACTGTAACCAAATTTTGAATACAAATTTTTGTCAGCGCGGGGGTTCGAACACGGGACCTTCAGCATGGCAAGCGAGTGCTTAACCACTGAGCTAATCGCGCGCTCAGTGTTAGTTAGGCAAAACTCATGTGGGGCAGTTAGTAAACTTAAATAAACTAAAAAGAATTATTGTCGGCACGGGGGAGCGAACCCGAGACCTTCCACATGGCAAGCGAGTTCTTAACCACTGAGCAATTATATTAAATTTTTCTATCAACCTCTTTCCCCCATCACTCGCCATCAGATAAATACAGAAAATACCGTGAGCAGGGTGATAACAATTTTAGTCTTCAGTGGCGGACGGTTCTGTACAAACCTTGGGGTTCGCTCGTCTTCTCGTTTCGACCAGGGGCGTGGCTCGCAGGTTTTCCCTCGGGATTCGCCGCTAGACTACTGAACATACAGAGCATGGGGGTGAGCATTAGGATTAGCATGGGGTAAGCATTAGCATTAGCATTAGCATGGAGGGAAATCCTTGTTCTCTCCTACACTCGGGGTCTAGTGGTCGAAGTAACTTATCCGCTTGTAGATGAACGAGTGGCTTGAGAGACATTGTTTAACGATTTATGGTAAAGTAATAATTATTTTTTATCAACACTAATTATTAGTGTTGATTTTCTAGGGATTTTCTAGGGATAAGAACAACAAAAAACCATCTAGGACCAAGTAATTTATGCGGCTTGCAGGTGAGCAGATTGGCAGTGACTTGAGAAACATTTTTAACACTTGATTATAAAAAAATAGTGTTGATTTTTTTGGGATAAAAAAACACTCTTTTTTTTAGTGAGAAGTGGTAAGAAGATTTGCCTGGAAATTTATGAGATCTACGGTTATTTCCGTAGAGATTTTAAAGTAACAAAAGTATTGAGATAATATTGGTAGTTTTTGAAGAACAAAATTTGTTTGGTAACAAAGAAGATATTACCAGGGTGAAGGATCAGTTCATTGTTCTAACACATTTTTACATTTAAAAAACAATGAAAACATGACAGAGACAACCAAAGGGTTTCTATTTCTATAAAGAAAGCAAAAAGTTGATGACGATCGAAAAAAGAAAAGTTGAAGAAACAAATAGTCAAACTGGAAATGTTTCATAGGTTCTAAGTTGAATTCATAGGTTCTAAGTACTAAAGTTGAATGTCTTTAGAATAAAAAATATATATAAATATAAAATCTAGCATTGACAGTGGAATGTCACAATGTAGTCAAAGTATTGAGGATGATATTGAGAATAAGAAAGAAAAACAACAAAGTAAAAAGACAAACAAAAGATCATCTACATCTCAAATTGTTTTTCAGATGAAAAGCACAGAATATTTATGATTTCATTCCCTTCGCTGTTGAAACCTTTGGCTTTTTTGGGCCAAGTGTTTTAAAATAATCAACTGGATAACCAAACTTGGTCCTTGAGACGAAGGACAGACGCGCGAGGGAATATTTCAGACAAAGGCTTAGTTTCGCTGTTCAGAGAGGTAACGTTGCCTCAGTGATGAGCACACTGCCTCGGGAAGATGTCCTTGGAGAAGTGTTTTATGTATTATCATTAAACTGTCCTTATGATAATTTGTGAAGAACTGACATCCGAATGTGAGAAACAAACTAAACCCACAGCTGTACATGCGGCGTAGTTTGAATACTATTTGACACGTCATTCACATTTGTTAGAATTCAATCCAAAGCCACAGAGAGAGCTAAGCTAAATATATATGACACACTCGCGGGGCCGGTGGAAACTACAAGAGAGAGAAACAAATTGTTCATATATTTAAAATACATACAATAGCGGCTGTCTACCTTTGGTAGATTGCTAATACACAGCAAGAAATACATCAATCCATAAGATATTAGCTTCCTCAATCTTGTTGGGGAGGTTTTCCAATTTTTAAATTTTTCAAGTTAAAGCCCCTAAGAGAGAGCGAAAAAAAGTCAGATATGTAAGTACATTTTTTTGAATTCCTATTTTCAACCACTACAAAAAATAAACGAGCAGAAAAAACAGGGCAATCTCGGCAAGAAGCAATCTCCTAGAACCTGCGCTATAAATGTTTTTTATAAATAAAATAGGTTTTTTTGTATAAAAAATGTTAAAATTAAATTAGCCAGGTGGTGTGTTGGACTGAAAAGAGAAAAATAGATTCGAATTAGAGGCACAAAAATAAAAACATAAAACTTCCGGTATCTTACGATATGAGAGGAAGTAATGAGGGAGTAAATTAAAACTTGACAAGGCAGTAGACTTTTATTTTAAAATTAACTATAGAACATCCAATAACTATACAGATCATCCAAAGAATCCATTTTAAAATGAACTATAAAGCATATACACATCATCCAGAGAATATATGAGAGGGAAAGATATTTTAAAATCGAACAAGGTTTCGACCACCCAACATATATTTACTTCCGATTCTAGGGAGGTGTTGTGAATGAATACAACACTGATTCCACTGCCTCTGGAACATGTCCTAGTGTTTTATGTCTTATAATTTATAATAAATAAAAAATATCTTAGACCTCCAAAAAAAATTGTAAAATTGTAAAATAATAATACAAATAAATAAAATCTAAAAATATCTTAGAAGCCAAATAAAAATGGCTTAGGATGGGTCCTCTGTATACAATTTTTTTTTTTTTTTTTTTTAAATATAATAATAATAAAATATTCAGTAACCCGTGGTGTGTGAGTGTGCTTGTATGTGTGCTTGTGTGTGTGCTTGTGTGTCTGTGTGTGTGTACTTGTGTGTGAAAGGCAGACATGTTCATAACCCTGGTATGAATACCAGAGCTGTGCAACACTTACCCTACTCCCTGAGTGGGTGGCATGGCTCCTCTAACACCTGGCCCATTCTGAAAGAAGAAAAGAATATATATATTTCCCTTGCCATTTTCCCTTATCAGTGGTAACTGGTGGGGTGGGAAAGAAGAAGAAAAGAATCTAAAAAATATTTTTCGATGCTTTCGAATCTCTATTTTAAATTTATTTTTGAAATGAGATGAGAAGTGAGAGTAAGAACCCATCAGAGAAGACCAACACAAAACAGCTGAGTACAGAAATTTAACTCGTGCGTTCATCCTTGAAATAACCTTGTTATGTTTTATTTATCT
Source organism: Bactericera cockerelli (assembly GCA_024516035.1). Classification (NCBI taxonomy): domain Eukaryota; kingdom Metazoa; phylum Arthropoda; class Insecta; order Hemiptera; family Triozidae; genus Bactericera; species Bactericera cockerelli. The sequence continues at coordinate 28,999,922 of CM044964.1, read as the reverse complement.
TCTACCCAACAAATACCATAAACATGTAGAGCGAAATTCATATACAAATTCTATAACTCAAGTCATTGCTAAGCGTCGGTTTTCCCTATCTTACACAGTACGCAATCCGTGACTTAGCGCCACAGAGGTATTACAAAAACGTCTATTAATGCCGCCCGTAATTATGTTCGTGCTGTTCCGGTTAAAAAATATTGGTGGCACTGGCTTGGTGCCATCAATGGAAAATTGATTTAAAATAGGGACTAGGGTCTAGTGTCTGGTAGTCAAGTGGTTAACACGTTAGTCTGGTAATCCAGGTAGCGTAGGGATCCGTGGGTTCGAATCTCACCCAGTGCATGAATTTTTCCTCATTCATTTGCGTTTGTGACCACATAATAATAAGACTCTGAAGGTCAGGTATTAACCTCACCTGGTGGTTACCTTCCATTAAAGAATAGAATAGAATATACCTTATGTATACTGCCGAGGTAAGACTGAAAAGTCCCTTTACTCCAGCAGTCAAACAGGTCTTATATATTTTACTAGCGGGCTGTCGCCCGCTTTGCGAGCCGAGGCATGGCCCGCAAAGCAAAAAATCCTTTTTCGCCAATGGCAGGTGTTGTAGTGGGAATTTCGAAAAATCCCGTCTTATTGCACATCTAGACTATAAGACAAAGCTACCTACCAAATTTCAGCTTCCTAGGACTTACCAGTTCGGAGAAACAGTGATGAATCAGTGAGTGAGTCAGTCAGTCAGTCAGTGAGTGAAACTCTCTTTTATAAATATAGATGGGATAAAGAGTGTTATTATTATTATTACTGTCCAGACCCAGTTCCTTGTTATGGCCGCCTATCAAGTACAGAGCAAACCAGCTAGGAGGCTAGTGTGTTATGATTACCTGGTACATGGTCTCGTAGGGCCGCTTGGTGCCATGAGGGCCGGGGGGCGCAGGGCCGGAGTTAGGGGCGGGGGGTGCGGGGCCCCTGGGCCGGCCGGGGCCGCGCTGGGGGGGCTGAGCTGGGCCAGGGCCCCCAGTAGAGGAGGGGGGGTCAGGCTTCTCCACTTTGATTGAGACTTTCATCTGGATCACACACATGGAAGATTGATTTAAAAAAAAAAACGCCGTTGGCAATTCCAACACCTGTATTTATTCTAACACCTGTATTTAAGAACTCAAATATTATAATATATTTCATTAAAAACGTCTCCTTTCTTCAGTGTGCTCATTACACCTGTATTTATTCTAACACCTGTATTTATTCTAACACCTGTATTTATTCCAACACCTGTATTTATTCCAACACCTGTATTTATTCTAACACCTGTATTTATTCTAATACCTGTATTTATTCTAACACCTGTATTTATTCTAATACCTGTATTTATTCCAACACCTGTATTTATTCTAACACCTGTATTTATTCTAATACCTGTATTTATTCTAACACCTGTATTTATTCCAACACCTGTATTTATTCTAACACCTGTATTTATTCTAACACCTGTATTTATTCTAATACCTGTATTTATTCTAATACCTGTATTTATTCTAACACCTGTATTTATTCCAACACCTGTAGTTATTCTAACACATGTATTTATTCTAATACCTGTATTTATTCTAATACCTGTATTTATTCTAATACCTGTATTTATTCTAACACCTGTATTTATTCCAACACCTGTAGTTATTCTAACACATGTATTTATTCTAATACCTGTATTTATTCTAATACCTGTATTTATTCTAATACCTGTATTTATTCTAATACCTGTATTTATTCTAACACCTGTATTTATTCCAACACCTGTATTTATTCCAACACCTGTATTTATTCTAACACCTGTATTTTAAAGCCAAGGTTCTTGTGTCAGATTCTTGTTTTTCAAATTAAATAGAATGTACCCCCTAGGTCCTAATTCCACCTATTGTAGCTGACTTCTAGAACACTTATGTCTTGAAACGCTAGAAAAAAAGCAGAAACAAACAAGAAATAAAATTACTTGAAAATGTATGCCGAGGTCAAATTATCTGCCCACATATTGATAACCCACTTACCGTTAAGGTACCCGACACAAGGGTGAATCTGATATGTACAATATCTGATGTGTACTTCTTCTTAAATTGTATATTAATTTGTAATTATCTGTCTTGTATACATATTATATCCTTATTAATATAATAATAGACCCCAATTTAAATACACATCAGGTATTGCTGATATATCCTTCCAAAGGAATTATCAGTGTAGATGAAAAAAAATAAATAAAAAAAATACCCTCGGATTTAAAAGAAGCTTGCCAGCGTCGATGGCGCGTTGAATGCAAAGGTTCTCGTAGAATCACCGAGGTTAAGCAACGTCCAGCGAGGTGAAGACTTCGTGATGCTGGCGTTCCGACCCAACCCAGGGTGGGTGCGGTTATTGTGGGTAGCGAGCGGGTTTGTGAGTTTCCTGTGAATGGAGGGTAACACCCCCGTCGTGATATGATCATGGAATTGTAGGCGACGTGAAACCCAAATTAAAATAAAAAATAACTTACATCTGGTTTGGTGTCATGGGTAGATCTAGTGTATAACTTACATCTGGTTTGGTGTCATGGGTAGATCTAGTGTATAACTTACATCTGGTTTGGTGTCATGGGTAGACGTAGTGGTGACAGAGGTGGGGACAGAGGACACCGGGTTGTTCATATTGGGGTTGGGGTTGGGGTTGGGAGGTTGGTGCTGCTGCTGATGGTGGTGTTGATCATTGGGGTCCTGAAGGAAACAGATGTATCTTTGAGTTGGTATCACAATGTGGATCTGGACGTCCAAAAAGTAATAGAGATATGTTTATTGTTCATTGGATATTATTATGATACAGGGTGGACCAAAAAAACGTTTACACCCGTTTATGGTAGATTACTGACGACATTTCCAGCCCGGATCTGCAATCCGTTTTTTCGGATTCGCCTTTGTAACTGCACAAAGTGATTTTTTGCAACTTTCTGAAAAAGTCCGACTTTGGCTTATTCTTCAGGTCAGAACTTTTTTCCTGTTTAAGATGAGTTGATTCTGAACAATTTTGCAGAAAGCCAACAAAATTTCAATGTTTTTAGCTACACTACTTTGTTTTTTTACGGTTTGGTTTGTCATATTTTTTGACACCTGAACAGAAAAAAAACACACGAAAAATCTTTTTTAATAAATAAAACACTCGACATTTACCCGAACAAATTTTGGCACAGACATGGGCAAGTTTGATAAAAGTTGGCGGCCGCCCCGAGGATGCTAAAAAATAATTTTACAATTTTTTATCACGTGATCTTCTGAGAAAAATTATTAGATGTGTGCCAAAAACTCTTCAAAAATCCTAAGAGTTTTCTAGCTGTAGACTGTGTAAGGGCCTCTTGTATTGTTTACAAAAATTGTTTACATTGCTTTTTTGAATACCGCGGTCTCACATGCCTTCATCTGCCAGTTTAGGAAAATTCAAATGATAATTTTCGTGCTTTTCAGATTGTCAGTGGTGTTAGCTAGATGTAATAGTGCTAAGGGTGTTGGTCGCATGACTGAGGTTTAATTCTCGGCGGTCAATTTTATTTTAATTATCAAAAAAATCTGATGGAATATTTTATTCATACCTGTATCTGACTTGTTGTAACACCAACAACTTATGGTTTTTTTGGTGGTAATACCATCTGTAAATTGAGTTATATCAGATACTATTGGTATCATCATAATACACATAATTATTATTCATGTAAGACCCTGAGAGTCTGCCTTGATAATGTAAGGATGGTTTTTCTTATGCTTCCCTACGAGAGAAAAAAAAACTAGCGAATTTTCCTAACGAAAATAGAGTTTATAAAATAAAGCCAGGTAAATATGCAGGTAGGTTCTTCTATCATAAACAATACTAATTAAATAACAAATATTTACCGATTGCCAACTCTTAATACAAATCTTGAAAAAAAAACAAGATAATATTTTGTAAAATGAAAAAACTTTTGTAGTCTTTTTTATGTTTTATACTATTTTGGTATAATCAAAAAGGTATTTAAAAAACATTTTGTGTTAGTATGTTCAATGAGAAACGATTAGAAGCGCACGATTAGCTCAGTGGTAAGTCACTTGCCATGCGGAAGATCCCACACGGGTCCGAACGTCAGAGCCAGCAAAAAAAAAAGACTGTTGCCATTTTTTATTTAGCCATAGTACACACTATGGATTTTCCTCACACAAATTTTTGAAACCAATGGTGACTTTTGTAACTTAGTTCTACCTCAGAACAGTGGAATGGAGTTATCTGCTGTCCGTTATCTGCTGTTTTTGGCATTGGGATGCCACTGTGTTTTGATTAGTAAGCACTTATTGTGAGCCAATCCTTCTTAGCTACGAGCTAATATTTCTCACATCCTCATTCGCCTCTCTCTCTCTTTCGCTCTCTCCCTCTATCTCTCTCTCTCTCTTTCGTTCTCTCTCCTCTCTCTCTCTCTCTCTCTCTCTTCTCTCTCCTCTCTCTCTCTCTCTCTCTCTTCTCTCCCCTCTCTCTCTCTCTCTCTCTCTCTCTCTCTCTCTCTCTCTCTCTCTCTCTCTCTCTCTCTCTCTCTCTCTCTCTCTCTCTCTCTCTCTCTCTCTCTCTCTCTCTCTCTCTCTCTCTCTCTCTCTCTCTCTCTCTCTCTCTCTCTCTCTCTCTCTCTCTCTCTCTCTCTCTCCTCTCTCTCTCTCTCTCTCTCTCTCTCTCTCAATCTACCTCTATCTCTCTCTCCCTTCTCAATTCCCTCAGAGGAACTGTTGGAAGTGGCGTCCACCTTACTGGATGCAAGCCTCTTCATCATGTTCCGTCGAATGTTGCGGAAGATTCCAGGTTTTTCTGTCAGGTCATGGAATGCCAACAGGATTCTTGCTACCAGATTCTGCTACTCTTGCGTCTCCACTGGTACTTCGTAAACTATGTTTTTCACGTGATCCCAAATGTTCCTGTTTACAGCTCCATATGCTAAATGCACATCTGCCATTTCAGCATCCAAATAATAATAATAATTATGTAAATTGTACTTAAAAACTCACGAAGTTAAAAGATAATATTTCACAGAATGCAGAAAAATATGCTTGAAAACTATCATCGAGAAACAAACAATCATTAATTTGACTGGCCTTTAATTAATTCCAAGAAAAATAATTATCAGACATAAATAGCTAATTACTCTTTGAGTACAAGACGACCCTACACGGTCAACACTTTTAAGATTTTGAACATCATTTTTCGAGACTTACCTGGTTCGTTTTCCCAGAAGATCACGTGATAAAAAATCGTAAAATTATTTTTTAGCATCCTTGGGTTGGCCGCCAACTTTCATCAAACTTGCCCGTGTCTGTGCCAAAATTTGTTCGGGCAAATCTTAAGTGTTTCAAAGTGTAAAAAACTTACATGAGAATTTTTTTTCTATTCAGGTGTCAAAAAAGATGTCAAACCAAACCGTAAAAAACAAAGTAGTGTAGCTAGAAACATCAAAATTTTGTTGGCTTTCTGCAGAATTGTTCAGAATCAACTCATGTTAAACAGGAAAAAAGATCTGACCTGAAGAATAAGCCAAAGTCGGACTTTTTCAGAAAGTTGCAAAAAATCACTTTGTGCAGTTACAAAGGCAAATCCGAAAAAACGGATTGCAGATCCGGGCTGGAAATGTCGTCAGTAATCTACCATTAACGGGTGTAAACGTTTTTTTGGTCCACCCTGTATTATGCTTTATTATTAGGTAAGACAAAGTAAAATACAGGGTCCGCCAGCGTTACCTGATGGTTTTAGAAATAATGGTACACATGCTATTTTTGAGGTATAATAGTCAAATGTATTTTAAAATGAAGTCAACAAAGTAAAGTTTACAATGTTTAATGTTTTGTTGCTCTCATATTCACTTGTGGAATACAACGTTAGTCAAATGCCGACCCTCGTTTTCGATACACTCATCTACCCTGTGTGCAAAATTCGCCATCACTTTCTCCAGCATGTTTCGGGGTATGGAACAAATTTCTCGTTTGATTGCACCTTTCAACTCATTTAGAGTGCTTGGCTTTTCCATGTACACTTTATTCTTGAGGTACCCCCACAGAAAGTAGTCGCATGGTGTGAGATCCGGCGAGCAGGGTGGCCAGTCAACATCTCCTCTCTTGGATATGACTTTTCCAGGGAATAATCTCCTTACTTCGGCAATGAATTCATTGGAAGTGTGACAGGTCGCTCCATCTTGTTGGAAGTAAACTTGACAACGACTCAGGCGGCGGCGACGCAATTCCGGGACAAGATATTCACGTAACATAATCTGATAGCGCTCAGAATTTACAGTCACTGCTCTTCCACCTTCTTCAAAAAAATAGGGGCCTTTTACACCGAATTTTGCCACTGCAGCCCACACTGTGACCTTATCAGAGTGCAACGGTTGTTGGTGCAGCTCCTTGGGGTTATTCTGTGCCCAATACCGACAGTTCTGTTTGTTTACTGCCCCATTGAGATGGAAATGAGCTTCATCGGACATAAGGAGCGTCATGTCTGGGTTTTCGTCCAACATTTCCCTCATTTTGTTTGCGAAAAGAATCCTTCGCATGATATCCTGCGGTTTGAGCATCTGTACAGTAACAATTTTGTATGGATGAAAATTTAGATCGTGCAGAATGCGTCGAACAGAAGTGTTTGACAAGCCAAGAGCCTGAGAGTGTTGCTTAGCAGATCGGCGTGGACTGTTCAGAATTGCATGACGTACAGCCTCGACGTTTCCAGGTGTTCTAACACTTCTTGCACTGCCTCCTGGCTTCTTTTTCAAAGCAGAACCGGTCTCACGAAAATTCTGAATCCATTGCAGAATGGTGTTGCGAGTAGGAACCTTTCCACGGGGGCTAATGTGGAAGTGAGAACGAAATTTTCTTTGTGTCACAGTCACAGAATCACCATGTTTAAAAAACGTCTCCACGACAAAGGCGCGATGCTTTGAGGTCCACGACTCCATTGTAACTAAACCTTCATTAGTACTGAACACAGTGATACTCTCATCAACAATCTACGACAAGTTATAACTTGGTACTGTGCAAGTCAAATTCGTCAGGTAACGCTGGCGGACCCTGTATATACAGTAAAAAAACAATGAAATTATAAAGAAAAAATAAATAGATTGAACAGAGAAACAAGAACAAAAAAGAGAATAAAGCCAATGTCCTACCTTAATGGCGGGGTTATTATATGATACAACATTTTATTATTTGATACAACAGTATATGGACTGAAAGTCTCGACAGGTGTCGAACACCGAATTTAAAGCTAAGACTAAAATCTAGCAACATTATTAAATCGCTTGTATACTTAGTATAAAATAATGTAACAGAGCATATGAAACATGGTCATCCTGTAACCATATAAAATTAAAGAAGTTGATTACAAAAAAAAAAAATTAATTACATTGAACTAAAAGTCCGACTCCTTATCGATCAAGCTACTGAGGTCAGTTGATCTGATTGGGGTTATTTATTTCTAATAAAATCTTAGATCCTACTGAGAGTTCTTGTGGCTACCTTTTATTTTACTTCCGAGAAATTTCTAATATTAGAAATCGGAAGTATTGTGTTCGTTTTTGTAAAAAAAAATATTTTTTTGCTCCGATTTCAATTTTTTTCATATTTCTAGACGTTTCATAACCTCCTGAGCAAATTTGGTTTTGTGTCCGTCTGTCGGTCTGTCTGTCTGTCTGTCTGTCTGTCGGTCTGTTGAAACGATTCCTTGTAACGCGCAAATCTCGGAAACTACTTGACCGAATTTGATGAAATTTTGTACACATCTAGGAGACATTCTGTAGATGGTCCCATTTTAAATTCATCGAATTCGTACTAGCGGCTCTGGGTGAAAGAGACCATGCGCCTGACCACTAACTTTTTACTTAAATGCTTATATCTCGTGAACGGTACACCCGATTTGGATAAAATTTTGTATGTATATGCATATTATTGTTTTACACAGGCTTTTTATACTTTTTAATTAATTAAAATTTGACTCTGATATTTAAGAAAATCCGAAATTTTGGACAATAAAGTCAAAAAAAAAGAACCACGACTTGCTGATACAGAATTTTTTGTAGAATCTAGAATGTAGAAAAAACGGTTTTCTACCATATAAAACGAGATACAAGTAATTTAGTATAAAAACTCAAAATTCGCACGTGTACACGTACAGTGTACACAATGTGAAACAATCACGAGGAAGTATTGTGTCCATAATTGGCAGTGTTTTTTATTTTACAATCATAAACCCTTACGTATCTAAGCTACTTTACTAGTCTAAAACCTTTAGACCCTACTTTATATATTGTATTCTTGGTTAAAAAAGTAACACATGTATGTTTATTATAGGAATAAGCTCTATATTTTATTGTAATTTACGACACAAACTCTGTATTTTATTGTAATTTATTATAAAAATAAAGGAAAATATGTTTTTTTTTTTTTTTAATTGAGAGAGAAACAATTAAATTTATTTATTTAACGAACTGCTTTATAACGAGTTGCCACATCTGACACAGTATACAAATAGATTTGTTTATTATTATTATTTTTTTATTTTTTCTTTCATTTTGTTGTTTTCGATAAAATGTTTCTTGATATATAAAAATACAAATAAAGTACCTTTAAAAAAAAAAATATGGGTTTTTTTTAGTACTACTCACAGGCACGGGTTGAGGCGGGGGTGGGGCGAGGGGGAGGGACAGGGGGGTGGGCGTGGGCGTGGGCTGGTACTGGACGAGCATGACCTGGCCGGGGTTGAGCATCTGGTTCCCGCCGAGCAGGATGTGCTGCTGGCCTGGCTGACCTGCGCCGCCCGTCTGCACCAGAGTCACCGTGCCCTGCCCGCCGGGGAGACCTGCCGGGGACACACAACACATTAGAAGTGAGTTGTTGTTGTTGTTGTTGTTGTTGTTGTTGTTGTTGTTGTTGTTGTTGTAGACAGCTTATGACAGGAAATAATAAAATAATATTGTTCTTGTTCTAACCGGGGGCTTTCAAAAAGCCGGGGAGACCTGCCGGGGACACACAACACATTAGAAATGAGTTGTTGTTGTTGTTGTTGTAGACAGCTTATGACAGGAAATAATAAAATAATATTGTTGTTGTTCTAACCGGGGGCTTTCAAAAAGCCGGGGAGACCTGCCGGACACACGAAACATTAGAAGTGAGAAGAATTTGGGGCACAGGAACACGTCTACATGCTCGGACACAGGTCACAAAACATTAAGGGTTGGTCGGAAGAGATTGCCAAAGGCAATAACCCTGCCCTTTAGTTAGGACATAATATATATTATGTACATAATTATTTATTTTTTCTTTATTTTTTTTCTCTTATATTGTATTTTAATTTGTAATTATTTGTGTTGTATATAATATGTCCAATTAATAAAGTGTAAATAAATAAGAAATAAGAACAGGGGATTAGAACGAATAATAATAACAATAATACTCTTTGAAACATTACATTTTAAAATAAATACAACTATACCATTTATCTATTTATCCAATAATATTCTTTAGTGGAAGGTAAACACCTGGTGTTGTCTGGCTGGGGGACTATAAACAGGGAGTAGACCAGCATTGGCTTGATTCTGGGGGGCCCTTGTCAATTATAAGTTTCCTTGTAAAGACAATGGTACGAATTTTTGTAGGTGCGGGGGTTCGAACCCGGGACCTTCCGCATGGCAAGCGAATGCTAAACCACTGAGCTATTCGTGCGCATTGTAGTCATTCCACCACTGTCTGGCTACCATCGTTCACGATGACGCCACCTTATGATGATGAAACACCAGGCGAGGTTAAAGATTACCAGTCTAGCGCGGTAACCATTTGACTATCATTGCACCAAAAAAGGCTATTTTATTTTATTTATTTATTCATCATTTATCTATTTAATCATTTTTATTTATTTCTTTATTTATTTATCTATCTATTCATTTATTTATCTACTTATCTATTTACCTTGATACTGCAGAGGTTGCTGCACGACATTGGGAGGAAGTTGGTTCAGGATCAGCTGCTGTCCTGGCTGGGCCGAGGTGGGAACTGCCATGATCTGACCGTTCGCCGTTTGAATGTACTGGAATACAAAATATTATAATTGAATAACGATTGATAAGTTCGACAGGAAATCCGCTGGCGAAATCTCATCTGTTCCAGCGCATTTCCTTGGCAGTGCAAAGAGGCAATGCAGGCTGCATTCTGGGGACTTTTCCATCAGGAAATCCCCTTCAAATGATCGATGATTAAAAATTGGATAGATGTATTTAAATATTGTTGAATTTGAATAAAAGTTTATTGAATGGTGTGCCTCGAAAATTGATATATGATACAAATTTTGGAAATCAACTTTTCTTGATTTTTTTTTTTTTTTTTTGCTTTCTTTAAAGTGGCAGGGTTCTCACTTGTGAACTCTTCCAGACAACCACTATAATGAACAGAGAGGGGTTGAGTACACAGGTTTTTTTTAATTTTACTTCCGATAAATTTCTAGTATTAGAAATCGGAAGAATTGTGTTTGTTTTTGTATATAAAAAAAATTTGTGCTCGTTTCGGGCCATTTAGTTTTTTTATTTTTTAAATAAATTTCTAGTATTAGAAATCGGAAGAATTGTGTTTGTTATTGTAAAAAAAAAAAAAAATATTGTTCGTTTCGAGCCATTTAGTTTTATGTTATTTAAAATTTGATAGTTACCTAGAGATTTTCTTCGTGAACTCTGATCAGTTAGATCCACTAGATATTACCTACACTGACCGAGTGACCGACCTCAGTAGCTTGATCGATAAGGCGGCGAACTTGTAACCTGAAGGTCGGTGGTTCAAGTCCCGGTTTCAGCGTAGATTTAGTAGAGCAAGTTTGAGAAGTTGTGATATTACGAAAGTGATTAACACAAATATGATAAGGTATAAATGATAAGAAAGGTAATGTTTCATCTGTACTTGGCACTGCCCAGGGATGATTGTTTAAAAGAAGTTTCAATATTATATAAATATTATTATTTATTATTTCGCAAACTCAATTGCCTTTTCTTTAAAATATCATCAGCGACATGCTTGATAGTAAAAATTCTCTTCTACGTTTGGATATTAGGTATAATACATCAGGATGTCTAGTAGTTTCAATACATCTTCTCTTGATCCGTAGAATGCCCGTGTCTAATATAATCTCTTGCAATGTCTTTGATAGTCTGGGTCATTTTACATTCTTTTTAAATTTATATACTTGAAATTTTGATGATGAAAATTTGACCAGGACCTGCAAGCCATACCGGCGCGTGCCTGGCTCGTATTATATAAATAAATATCACGAAAGTGATTAACACAAATATGATAACTTTTTTTATTACCTGCACCGTGGGGTAGGTGGCTTGCACCAGCTATAATTACCTGCACTGTGGGGTATGTGGCTTGCACCAGCTATAATTACCTGCACTGTGGGGTAGGTGGCTTGCACCAGCTATAATTAATTACCTGCACCGTGGGGTATGTGGCTTGCACCAGCTATAATTACCTGCACCGTGGGGTATGTGGCTTGCACCAGCTATAATTACCTGCACTGTGGGGTATGTGGCTTGCACCAGCTATAATTACCTGCACTGTGGGGTATGTGGCTTGCACCAGCTATAATTACCTGCACCGTGGGGTAGGTGGCTTGCACCAGCTATAATTACCTGCACCGTGGGGTAGGTGGCTTGCACCAGCTATAATTACCTGCACTGTGGGGTATGTGGCTTGCACCAGCTATAATTACCTGCACCGTGGGGTATGTGGCTTGCACCAGCTATAATTACCTGCACCGTGGGGTATGTGGCTTGCACCAGCTGGGTGTGCTGGGGTAGGGTGGCTTGCTGCGGATGGCTGGTCTGTATGATCTGGTGCTGTTGTTGCTGCTGCTGCTGTTGTTGTTGCACCACTGTGGACTGCTGAGGGGAGGTCAGCATGGGGGGTGGCTGGGAGGTGAGGATCTGGAGAACACAGCGGAACATTGTTATCATATTTGTGTCTATCACTTTCGTGATATCACAACTACTCAAACTCGCTTCACTAAATCTACACTGAAACCGGGACTTGAACCACCGACCTCTAGGTTACAAGTCCGCCGTCTTATCTATCAAGCTACCGAGGTCGGTCACAGTGGAACTTTTTATTATTATTTATTTATTTATTTTTCCTTATTATTATTATTACTAGACATTTATTTCGCATTCTTTTAACTTATTTTAGAACAATGTTCTGCAATTCTTTCTGGAAAAGAGTAACAATGCGGCATCGGTATCTCCCTCGTCCAACATTCTTCTTGAGATGATTGAAATTGTATTTCTTAGTTGTTTTGTGTAGGTATCTTAGTTAAAACTAAAAAAAAAACACTAAGTTAACACTAAATTAAATCAAAAAGGTTGACATGAATGGATTCATTGGATTCTAAACTAAGTTTGAATTCTTGAAAATATTTGAAGAATTTTTAGAGGGTGGCGTCATCGTGATCGATGGTAGCCAGACAGTGGAGGAATGACTCAGCACATCTACCACTGTCTTTACAAGGAGGCTAATAATTGACAAGGGCCCCCCCAGAACCAAGCCAATGCTGGTCTACTCCCTGTTTATAGTCCCCCAGCCAGACAGTATAATAGGTAACATGTATTTATTTATTTAAACAATAAACGGGCTTAATTGCCCTGTTCTAACTATTGTACAATGTATTTCCCTAACTAATCCTAGTGAAAAATATATAAAATTCTATCTATTTAGATTACATACAAAAGACTAATTATTAGATCTAAAAGATAAGACAAAATGGGAAAAAATTTAGAGAATATATAATACTAATTATTAGATCTAAAAGATAGGACAAAATGGGAAGAAATTTAGCAAATATTTAATGCGACTACCCTACACTAAGGGGATACAGTCCTCCCGTTGTTTTGATTCAGCTGGTACGATTCCCGGCGAGTGGGGGGGGGGGGGTTAAAACCTGTGGGTGGGGGGGCGAGGGTATGTTCTCACTTACCTGCTGGGGCTGCAGAGAGGGGGGTGGGTGCTGAATGTACTGGAGGTGCGGGGGCGGCAGAGATATCTGGGGGGGAGGCTGGGAGGTGGCTATGGAGGCCTGCTGTTGCTGCTGGGGAGGCGGCATGCCTAGCTGAGGAGGCGGCACGGATATCATCTGGCCCAGACCTGCCAACACACAACACATTTTTATTTTTATTTTTTATTTTTTACTGTAGAAATAGTGTCATCTTTATTTACTTTGAAATAGTGTGCTATCGTCGAATATAGAATATACCATGGGTCGACAAAGTTAAAAATCGAGAAGTATTAAGAAGAATGGGCGCAAAGAACAAGAAGTCATGAAAAGTATAAAATCAAGAAAATTACAGTATTTTGGACACATGATGAGGGGAGAATTTACATTTTTTATTAATTTATTTAATAACATATACAAAGGTAATTTTCGAGTATATACATACATAGAAATTGACATTAATAAAACAAAACTTGATCAATGGCGGTGCTAATGCCAACGGCATTCTCTTCCGCTCCACCATCGCCTCAACAAAGGGTTGAGAAAGCATACCCGCTTGGGTGAAAGGTTGAGAAAGCATACCCGCTTGGGTGAAAGGTTGAGAAAGCATACCGCTTGGGTGAAAGGTTGAGAAAGCATACCCGCTTGGGTGAAAGGTTGAGAAAGCATACCCGCTTGGGTGAAAGGCTGAGAAAGCATACCCGCTTGGGTGAAAGGTTGAGAAAGCATACCCGCTTGGGTGAAAGGTTGAGAAAGCATACCCGCTTGGGTGAAAGGTTGAGAAAGCATACCCGCTTGGGTGAAAGGCTGAGAAAGCATACCCGCTTGGGTGAAAGGTTGAGAAAGCATACCCACTTGGGTGAAAGGTTGAGAAAGCATACCCGCTTGGGTGAAAGGTTGAGAAAGCATACCCGCTTGGGTGAAAGGTTGAGAAAGCATACCCGCTTGGGTGAAAGGTTGAGAAAGCATACCCGCTTGGGTGAAAGGCTGAGAAAGCATACCCGCTTGGGAGAAAGGCTGAGAAAGCATACCCGCTTGGGTGAAAGGCTGAGAAAGCATACCCGCTTGGGTGAAAGGCTGAGAAAGCATACCCGCTTGGGAGAAAGGCTGGGTGAGGATGGGAACTTGTATGGTGGTGGAGGTGAGCTGAACGCCTTGGGGCAGCTGCTCACCCGGCTGGATGTTGATCACATTGCCTGGGAAGCACAAGGAGAGTAGGAACAATATATTATTTATTATATTTTGTCTTGTATATCATAAGTTAGAACTTGGAACCCATACTGTCTATATTTCTATGTGTCTACTTGTATGCTGTCTATGTATTATTTAATAAATAAAAAATTTGTATTTGGCATCTTATTTATTAAATAATACACAGACAGCATACAAGTAGACACATAGAAAATAATATAGACAGTATGGGTTCCAAGTTCTAACTTATGGTAAATAATATACAATAAAAATTGAACAAATTAGGACCTATTTATTATTATGTGGAAAAATGGGTAGTTACTTGTATGAGTAACTACTCATTTTTTGAGTAACTACTCAAAAAATAACGACCAGAGGCGGCATTACCAGAGTAGGAAAGAAATTAATGTCATAGAATAATTTGAAAAAGTGAAGTAATGCTGCGCTACCCACAAAAAATGTGAAGAGGCTTTGTGCTTCACCACAAATAAAACCATACATACATACATATTTATTTATTTATTTTAGAGGGGAAAATTGCTGTTTTAAACACAGGCGTAATATTTCAGAGCCCGTGAAAGGGTCTTCTACCCTATAAAAAGATGCACCCCTCCAGCTGGCTGGGGGACATTGAACAGGGAGAAAACCAGTGTCTCGCTAGAGGACTATAAATAGAGAACAGACTAATCAACCCTTACAAGCCAGGCTAGTTTCCTAAGGGTTTAATGGCTTATAAAGAAAAGTCCAAGTGCTCATGATGGTTGATCACACATAGAAATATGTGGTTCAGGACGAGCCAACTTTGAAATAAAGTTGGCTGGAGACCATCATCCACCCCTCTAGCTGTAGCCAAGCTGACTACAACAACAACATAGTACATACATGTTTAGTAATTATTTATTTATTTTAGAGGGAAAAATTTGCTGTTTTAACACAGGCATAATTATTTTGAGAGCCCGTGAAAGGGTCTTCTACACTAAAAAAACCCCCCATTTTCATTTTTTTTTTTTTTTTTTTTCAAAGCCCCCGGTTATAACAACAACAATATTATTCTATTAATTCCTGTCATAACCGCGACCCGAACCCCCACTCACCCATCTGATCCACAGCCTGCACCTGCTGCACCAACTGGTGGGTCTGGTGCTGCTGTTGTTGCATCTGCTGTTGTTGTTGCATCTGCTGTTGCTGCTGCATTTGTTGTTGTTGCTGCTGTTGTTGTTGTTGCTGATTCTGCAGCTCTCGCTGTAGAGTTTCGATGAGGCTGAATGCCAGCTGACGCGCGTTCTGCAGCACTTCCGGCTTGCTGTGTCTGTGAAGAGAAGACAATACAATACAATACAATACAATACAATTTTGATAAATATTTTAAATTTTGCTTTTGCTTTTATTTTGTATTTGTATTCTTGTTATAAATATGTTTATATAGGGCTTGGCCCGTAAATATACACCTGTTTAACAGGTATTATTATTACTGTTTAATAGATTGACAGATGGATAGATGTTTTATTTGAAAAATTACCCTGACGGGTGTATACAATGGTCACAAAGTTTACAATGGTCTTTAGAAAAAATACATAGATGAAAATTACAATATAAAATGGACATCTAACATAGCAATGAATGAGTAACTAGAAAAATAAAATAAATACAATGATATACTAGTCAATAAGAAATTAATCTAAAACAATATTAAGTTGTAAATATAAACAATACAATACAGTACACTGTTTAGCCTAAAAAAATGAGACTCACAGCATTATTTATGAAGAGAGAATTTTGCCTGAGCAATGTCTCAAGCAAGGTAAAGGCTAATAATATAAAAGGAAATCATGCTTGCGACTTTGCTCAGACGGCTTTTTCTGTTCATAAACACGGGTGTAGGGGACAAATTATAAAACGGGATTAAAGTTAAGATAAGTCAGACACGCTCTCAAGTCATAGTTTCAACCAATCACAGCGCACTATAGCCGGAGTTGGGGGACAGTCCGGCTCATCTTAACTTTAATCTTGTTTTATCTCATAATGAGTCCTTTTATGTGCACTGGTAGTCAAGTGGTTAACGCGCTAGTCTAGTAATCCAGGTAGCGCAGGGATCCGTGGGTGCGAATCCCATTCAGTGCATAAATTTTTCCACATTAATTTGAGTTTGTGACAACAAAATGCTTTGAGCATTAACCTCACCTGGTAGTTAACTTCCACTAAAGAGTGTTATTATTATTATTTACTCTCACAGTTTAAAAAAAAAGTCTTATTTATTATTATATAAATATTTATAAGGAGGACAAAATAATGTACAATATTTACAGTATAAAATTAAGAGAAAATAAACAAAAAATAAATAAAGAAGAAAATAATACTCACGTCCTAACCAGGGCAGGGTTATTGCCTGCGGCAATCTCTTCCACCCAACCCTTGTTGGGTTATTATTATTGAATAAATTTTAATATACAAAAAAAACTTGCTGACCTCAGTAGGATTGATAAGGCGGCGCACTCGTAATCCAGGTCGGTGGTTCGAGTCAAGTTTTCAGCGTAGATTTAGTAAAGCGAGTTTGAGTAGTTGTGATATCACGAAATTGATTAACACAAATATGATAACTTTTTTTTTTAAGATACAATTTTTTTTGTTTAACAGAAAATAACGAAAACCGACCGCGTCTGGCAATATATATTTTATTATCAAGAACATAACATTGTTTTCAATCATTCAAGAATGATTGAAAACAACAATACTAATCTTGGTTTGATATTTGGTATTATAGGGTCATGCTGGCGTAATTCTAGTTGCTATCCTCGGACAGAATACATAGGATTTTTTCTTTGAAGGACTGTTTTGAAAGTAAGATTATGTTGTTATCCAAGTTAAAATGATTGCAGGCAGATAAAGCTCTGTAGAGGGGGACTCGTGAAGTTTGATAAGTCTAGGGTCTAGGGTGTGGTACTTCAAAGAGTTCAACATTTCTGTTTCTCAGAATGGGATTTGGTGTTTTCATTTTAATTCCTGCTTAAAGTTCCGGACACGTAATACTATCATGAATAAGGTTGTCGATTACCATAAAAAAATCTGTTTTACGTCTAATTTCTAGAGATTTTAGGTCAAGCATTTCTAAGAGTGTTTGATATGAAATGACTTCAGGATATTTGGGATGAAAAAAAAAAAACCATTTTCTTTTTTAAACAGGTATCGGACAAACGTAGATTGAAGGCTTGCAATTAACTTTGATTCTGTTTTTGTACTAGGATGCCATAATTGCCATACTATGGGAGCCAAATTCAACGGTGGATCTTACAAGATCAAACTTTAAATAGTATTTAAAGTTTACACCTAAACTTTAAATACTATTTTTAATATATTCATAAAAATTGATGAACATTTTTAAATTTTTGTTTATTTTTATAGTTCTTTCATTTTGTTGTTTTTGATAAATTTTTTGTTGATTTATAAAAAATACAAATAAAATACCTTAACACTTAGACGACCGGCATGGTTTTTCGTGAATTCTCTTGTGGGACCGGCGATAATACGGCTATCCGACCCCGTGTACCACCGGTGGTACACCCGGTCCATTCCGTATGAACGTGCGTGTACCACCGGTGGTACACCCGGTCGTCTACGTGTTAAAAAAAAAAGATAAACAATATTCTCACTCACTCGACGCAGATGTGCAGCGGCTCCAGGGACTCCTGGCCGCTGTGAGCCTCGAGGAAGCCGCTCCCCTTGCCCCTCAGCGTCACCCCCGCGCCCGTCTCCTGCATGATGTACGCGAGGTTGGCGCCCCCCGGCCCCAGCACCTTGTTGCGGACGTCCCACGCGTGGGGGGCGTGGTCCAGCCCCACGAGCACCTTCTCCTGAGGGGGTGAGTTAGGGATGTCGATATTTTGAAATATGCAATAGATGTGATAGTGTACAAAAGAAGGAAATTTATAATAAAATGTTATAGTTTAAAAATTACTTTTGAAATATCGATATTTTGGATCCGATTTTATCAATATTTGGTATCGATACTGAGGTTCCAATAATATCGAGAAAAAAATATCGTTATCGAACCAAAATATCGATCATAATAGCAGTTAAAAGTACTTAAAAGCAACAAGCTACGATTTTAAAATTTAAAATGCCAAATAAAATTTTAAGGGAAAATTTCCCATGAGGTGAGGTGAGGGGACGGGCAACACAGAGGTTAGAACAACAACAAAACCGAACAAAATACATCACATTTCTACTAGTAAAATAATAATAATATGCCCCAATGTCACCCAATTTGAGCAAGGGCGTTTATTTGTAGTAAACTACAAAATGTAAGGATTATATTGTATTATACAAAATACACAAAAAAAAGTAGAAGTTCATCGCTAATTTCTAATAATAGAAATTTATAAACAATTTTAATTTTTATTTTATTTCAATCAACAAGATAGTAACATTTTTTATAAATAAAAAATTTCTTTCATCTGACCAGCATCTGGTAATGATCCAAGGATGCTGGCCGCATTACCCCTCTGTATATCTAGGGAGAAAACTCAGTGGTTAAGCACTCGCTTGCCATGCGGAAGGTCCCGGGTTCGAACCCCGCGCCGACAAAAAATTGTACTCAAAATTTGGTTACAATTGTTTGTAAGGGATACCTTCCAGTGCGCTCGTGTTGATCCAGCACCTAATTGGGAAGTATTGTGTAACTTCTGGCCCATCAGAGGGGAGGCATACTACGGGATGGGTAGGCTACAACACAGACAACAAGCGTCTACAGTAGCTCCTGTTTCATGGCTATGGAATAAAAAAGGCTGTGAAACACTCATCTTTAAAAATAATAATACTGCCTTATTTAATACTACCTGATTAGGACTATTGAGTCCCATTATTCCAGCAGTAGGCCCAAGACATATTATGTGGTAAAAAAAAAACTAATAAATCTTTAAAAAAAATAAAATAAAAAAAAAGGAACTTACTATGCCCTGCATGTTTTGTACCACGTTGATGTACTGAGGTGGAGGCTGAGACATGTTGGCTGTCATGAGCGGGTTCCTATAGCATTGACTGATCTCCTGAACTAGGTTATTGATCCGCTGAATGGCCACTGTTCACAATAGACAAAAATAGGAATTGAAAATGAAAAATTTGGAGAGAAAATATACCTTGTCCTCATTTAAAAAAAAAATACTCTCAAAATCCCCAATTCTTCCTTTCAAAGGTCAAATTTTGACAGATAGGATAAAATAAGTAAAATTCTTCTTCTTCTTTTACTCTGTCTTATCATGCTCAAGCAGGGTCAGCGTTGTTCAAGCAGGGTAAGGTTTATTTAAAATATTTATTTAATTTATTTTGAAAATAGAATGAGATACCCTCTCCTCTCATATTTAAAAATAGACCCTGTTGAATTAATTGAAAAATATAATCTGGAATTTTATCTCATGTTTATCCCTTGGTAAAAATTATTATTATTTTTATATATAATCATTACTATTATCATTTATCATATTTTCATTTTCATTGAGGGGAAAAAGAAAATAAAACTCACAATCAATACTCTGTTTGTTTGCTCCTTGAATAAACAAAAACAGGGGTTTCTTGCTCTTATCTTTATCCTTTTCTTCTGGAGTTAGGAAACTGCCTTTGAGAGTGATCTTAGTGCCGGAGAAAGAACTGATCTCTTCTCGTGTGATGCTCTTGGTTAGAATATCCCTGGCATTTGAAGGTAAATTGTTGATATTGAACTCGGATGAGAAGATTTCTGATGGTTTTATAGTGTTGTGCTGGAAAAGAAAAATGTGTAGTTGAACACTGAACTTCAAGTGAAGATGCCATGAGCATTAGCACCACCCTTGGTATTGGTAAAGGTAGGGCTATCGGCTACAAAAGCTCTTTGTCACTGTGACCTTAGATAGATTTTTTGTGACATGCCCATGTTATTCTAAAAGAGATCTAAGCTTTAAATATATCTAGCACCACCCTTAATCAAACTTTATCTTATTTTCCTTGTACATTTTGTCATTTTTTATGTATTTTTTTAATAGCATCTCATATCTCAATTTTTTTCCGATACTGTGTTGTATTGAATTTATATTTTATTATAAAATGATTTGTTTGTGTACGTGAACTGTGCATGTTTGTATTGTTACAACTTGAAAACCACAAATCAGATTTAGCCAAAATTTTGCATTGTTACCAATGATGTTCTGAAGTCAAGTGTTCTTGTAAATAGAATTTGATTGAATTTGTTTGTAAACAGTAATACCAAATATTATTACTAATAATAATAAAACTGATGAGAAGATTCTCCATGGTTTTACAGTATGTGCTAAAAAAAATGAATTTTTTTTGTACTTAGTAAAACTCAATCTTTCAAGATTTCATTAATACCTGTTTAGTATATTCTTTTTCAATTCTGTACTATGTAATAAGAAATATTGCTTGTCACAGTGAGAACAATTGTGTGAATAAGTTTGCTAAAGCAAAACCCCAACTTCAATTTGATTTTAATGTGTGAGTAGATATCTATACTTGTTTCAAGTATTTTAATTTTTTTTGGTATTATGACAGTAAAATCTCAACAACAACAAAAAACATACCAGGGGTAGTGACGGAGGTTTGATCTTTCCTTGTTGGGCAAGAATATTATCAAGACGGGCAGCAGCCTCAACTGCACATTCCAGACTACTCCTCTGATACATAGCACTGAAATAATATCAAATTGAATGTGTCAGTGAGCAAAAAAGGAAAAAACTCTAGATCTCCGGTTCCCAACTGGTGCGCAGCTTGCTACTGGGCTGAGGATGCTGGCCAAAACTCAAGAAATAAAATTTAAATAGTGCAAAATAAATATTGTATATAAAATCAGTGTTGGCTGCAGAATTGTTTTAAAATCATTAATAAATTATTGGGCCCCCAAGGTAAAAAGGTTGTGAACCACTGCTCTAGATCACTGACTGTGATCTCAGTCAGTCAGTTTACTGGAAACATATCTTACCACTGAGCTTGTCATGTGCTCATACTGACTGATAGAATGTTTGTTTTCATGCCAAAACTGTCCACTGAATAATCAAAGTGCATTTGCTGTAGAAACACAATCAATGCTGCATATTGTGGTGGTGTTTACAATCTTGACATACTATCCTTGCACTCCATAGATGAACACACTCAAGGGTAAGGATTTGCTCTTTTATGACACAACAGTCCCGCAACCAGACTACTTGTTGTGATTGTCACAGCTCAAAACAGACAGAAGAATGCCTTCTTACCTACATACTTCTGGTAGCATACTTCTTAACTTATTATTATTAATTGGGGGTTTATGTCTAAATCAACAGCTAAATCATCTTGGGACAGGGGTTTTACAATCCATTTGCAGAACTCACAAACCTGCTACCCACATTAACACATTGAGCGCCGCAGGACCCCATGGGGGCTTTTTCTATACTATCAACTGGTACCTAAACCCACATGGGGGCTTTAAAATATGACTTCAGTTTATGTACACTAAGCCCCTATGAGGGTGTTGTATCAATGTATTTCTTATGAAGGAATTATTGCCATGGAACAGAGCTATAATGTGATGGTCTTGGTTCTGAGCAATCTTATTAGCTGAGATAGCTTGATTTTGAAAATTGACCAATTTTTGCTTGGAACAGACAAAAGTTTACCTCAAAATCATGTGGCGCTCAACGTGTTAATCTCACTCAGCCTGGGTTGGACCAGAATGCCAGCATTAAGTCTTCATCTCAATGAATGTTGCTTAACATCAGTGATCCTACAAGAACTGTTGCATTCAATGCACCATTGGCACTTATCTCATAAATTTGGGTTTAAAATTGCTATAGCCATTTGATGCTTAAGGTTTTACTCACCATACACTGAGTAAAGCACCGATCTACTCAAATGAACCTCACCCAGTCTGAGAGGGGCCGGGAATATCTAGCAGAACGTGGATTGCCATGTACTTCTTACCTTATGCATACTTCTGGTTTGGATATCGCTGCTTCATCAAAATTTTGATATTGATATGTCTATGAAAGTTGATGAGATCTCCACTGGGATAGCTACCGCTGTTCTTGCGAATAAGTCATGTAGCTTTTGTCTAGTCTGTTTGAAACTTGGCCGCAGCTTTAACTAATATGGAAAATAAAAAGATGCTAACGGAGTAGACTCTTTCATCTAAAAAGTAGTGCCGAAGCAGGAATTAGGAATCAAGCGGAAGTGGACTCTCAAATTTGTTAATTTGTTTTGCGTTTTGCAAAGTTTGAAATCACGACCATTTTTGAAAAGATTCAAATTTCAAATGTCCAGTGTTGCCAAGTGCGGAAAACAAAATTTATAAATCTGTGCTGACTGTATGCTGACTCAGGGGAATAGCCAGCTACCGTGGTGTAACAGTTTTGTGACTACTGCCCGTAGTCCAGAGATCCCGAGTTCGAACCTCGGTTGGGTCAGACTTTTCGAAGAAAATTCTATTCCCTCCAAACATGTGCTTGAGGCTGGCATTTTTGGCTCTACCCAGGATGGGTGAAGTTAATGTGGGTAACTGGTACGATTCCCACAGCGAATGAAGGGTGTAGACTGTAGAACCTCCGTAATGATTATCTATGTCAAATCGGACGATAAAAATAAAACCAACTAGAATCAACTAAAATAGAGGTCGGTGTGATAATTGGAGCTTCAACTGTGGAACTCCAGGGGAACGGGGCCGAATTTGCTCAACATTCTCAACAAAAAATGAAGAGTAAGCAGTCAAAATACCGTTATTTGAAATCAATGACATTAATCAACATAAACTATGATTTTTGCACATTATGCGCCCAAAATTCCGTTTTGCGTTTTCATTCAAAATTAACGTTTTCCCATTTAAGGGATTATAATTTGAAAAAATTAGTGACGTTCATTTTCAGAACCCAAGTCTTTTTATTACAAGTTTTCGATTTGTGACTGATTTTTTTGTTACGTTTTTTTTTAGTCAGTAGCACCTACATACTCTTTTTTGTCTGTTGGACAACAAGGAAGCACTTTGCAACAGTGCAATGAATTTTTTTTGAAACAGGGCCCCTAAAATAAATTTAAGATAAAAAAAAACACTGATAACGATTGTATAACCAATTGTTACTTTCCTTATCTTTTTAATAATTATATCAAGTTATTAACTTTGATTTCTTTTCACATTATTTGTAGCGTCCGTGTGCTTTCCGCCGGGTTTTCTCTCAACTCATCCTCAACACTGAAATAAATAAGGTAGGTGATAAACAGAGTGCTCCTTTGTTCTTTAAAATCTTCTTTGTCTCCCAGTGCTGATTACACCGGACACCGGTTCTTGTAGGAACACCGAATCCACGTCCAGTAATGCGAAGACTTTTTGCTGTGGATATTTCCTGCCCTGCCAAGGTTGAGTGAGGTTAATGTGGGTAGCAGATTTGTAAGGGTGCAAACACAACAGAGCCCTATGCCCTAGAATCCATAGATCCTAGAGTAGTACGTATCCCACAATATAATCTAACAATGTTATTAAAGTAATCTGCCTCAATAGAGAACCAAAAATTGTCTTGAAGCTGTAAGTACCAGGGTCTAGGGCTCTAGGTAATTTGATTTGGCTGCACATTAAGATTCTTGCAAATAGAGGGTAAAATCCCTATCTCAAGATGTTCTTGTTGTTGAATAGTACCTACATTAAACAACAGTAATAAATTTCACATTATGTTGTATCCTCATTTTTTTAACTTTGTCTTTTCATTTATGTAATTGAGTCACTTAGCCTCACCAACCCCAGCTTGATGGATAAGGCAATGGACTTGTGATCGGAGGTTGGTGGTTCAAGTACCAATTCAAGCAAATATTTAGTGAAGCAAATTAGAGTAGTTGTGATATCAGAATTGGGATTAACACAAATATGATAACTTGTCACTGTAGCCAAGTGAGTTCACTTGGCTTGCATGTACAGTGACCTGGGTTGGGTTCCCAGTAGGGCAGGATTTTTTCTGCTCTTACCATGGATAGGGTTGGCCTGAAAATGCCAGTTGTTCAGATGGAACAGAATTTTCTGTTTGAAAATTGTGTCCTCAACTGGGAATCAAACTCAGAATCTCTGGACCACGGGTAGTAGTCACAACCGTTACACCATTAAGGATTTATTTTAAAAGAGACAATTAAAAACTAACTTTGCCAATTTTTGACATTAAGTCTTATGATTGATATTTACAATACATTAACTAAACATAATCCTAGCATCAATATTTTCTTCCTCTCCTTGAGTATATTGAAAAACCAAATCTTGGTTTGCTTTGACCACCTAACATAAATTAATATTTTCCCCAAATATCTTAACTATACATTTCTCTTAAAGAATACTTTTTTACTAATTTACTTTTTCATCTATATGAATTTTTGAAAATGTTGAATGAATTTTTAATTTTACTTTTAACTTTAAGTTTGTAAACAGTGGTAATCATGTCATTTTTCATGATTACCACCATGTTATTGGCAGATTGCCATAAATTGTAATATGTATAAATTATATTTACTATGACTCAAATTCAAGTAAATAAAAATGGAAGCTAGTATTTACTATGTCTCAAATTCATGTAAATAAAATTAGCATTTGGAGCAGATGCCTCTACGTGGCCTCTGCTTCTGATAAAGACAACTAGCTAACTGTCATTACATAATGCTTATTGTTACAATATTATATAACCTTGATTTTTTTCAATTCCTACTATCAGATAATTAGGTACTGATAAAAATATACTGGAATATATATATCTCTCTTTTTTATCTACATCAAATGTATTCAGATTTTAACTCATTTCTTCTTTTTGATAATTTACTTTTACATTCTTAATTGAAATTACATATATACAGTACACATACATTCTGTTGTTCATAGTGGAATTACATTAGTACCACACAATCCATATTTATTAGACAGATAGAATTTCTTGGCCTTGGCACTGTAAATATATTCTTCCTTGGTACATTCCACACATTGTATAAAATGTTCTTCCATGAGCAGTTAAAAAATACCATTTGAATCTACTTTGCCTTAGACAGTAATTCTTACATATTGGTACTGATACAAGCCCTTTCTTTATAGCACTTCTACTGATTTACCTTGTGTCCTGTACCTCATATCTGAGACCACCCATGTACCTAAATGTAATTATTATATAAAAGTCAAAATTTGCGTGTACTAGTATTATAATACTTCATTCTTGAAAGAAAGAAAAAAATCCCTTGTCATTTATTTCATGTTGGCATAGTTTGATATGTAAGCGTTTGTGCACAGTACATGTAAAAAAAAGTGAAAGAAGAATCCTTACTCCCTTTATTAATTTTTTATTATTAACATTATAAAATATTAATAAATTAATTATAAAATATTAATATTATATTAATAAAAAAAAATAATTTTAATAAATGTTTCTTTCATCTTACGTTTATTTAACCTCACCCAGCCTGGGTAGGGCCGGAAATGCCCTACCTGCCCCAACTGGGGATCGAACTTGGGATCTCTGGAGTATGGGTAGTAGTCACAACCATTACGCCATGGAGGCTGGAATTTACTTAACTACTTTTTTTAAGGATATTTTTTTATTTATTATTATTACAAGTAAAACACCACATCCATATTGATATTTGATGGCAAAGAGCCCAATACGCTTGCTGCATTACTCCTCTGTATGGCGAGGGAAATTTACTGTTTGAAAAAACCAGGTGTTCTCCCATCTCCAGTTCAAACCATCATATTCTTTTCATTTTCTGGCTTCTTGGCTCCATGATCCACATGTCTCTGTAGCAACTGCAACAAAGAGGTGTCCACTTGATATGATGTTGCTGTAATTGTCATGTTTCAGTCACTGTGGCAGAGCAAGTTAGCGCGCTAGGCATTGCACACATGGTGACCTGGGTTCGATTCCCAGCGGGGGAGGATTTTTTCTGCTCTGTACTTGGATGTTCGGGGTCCACTCATACCTCGTGAGGAAAAATGAGTAGCTGCTTTAATGTGAAGCAGCGACCAGTGGCAGAATCTTAGGCAAAAAAATAATACAAGATATTGTAAATTAAAGTGGTAAAGTCCTATGATTCTGCGCTACCCACTAAAATTGTGACATAATAACACAAAGAAAAAGCATTATTATTATTATTATTAATTGTCATGTTTCCTCTTTGCTTCAATCTCACCTGCTGAAGACACAGATTACTACCATTTCAATTTCTTTCATCTTTCAGGAAGTGATTCAAAATGTTAAGATTGAGAAGTGTTGCGCTGAAATCAGCGTCTGCTCTTGGTGGATTAAAGAACTACTCTGCTGCAGCTATTCCTAAACCTATCACTAGCCCTAAGATTGAACACACTCAAGTAAGTCCATAGGCACCGTGACAATTTTATCATTCATATTTTATTTTCAACAATACCTATATATTATCTATTTTTGTACATAAACACACAATAAATATATTTGCATCTGTAATTGCTTGTCTAGGCCTAAAAAACTGGCAAGTGATGATGTTGTTTATAAACAAAAAAAAGTCACCAATGAATGAGACTTTGTTTAGACTCTGAGAGTAAAGGAACTCTTTAGTCTCATTCTTGCAGGATAAACAGAGAATTGTATTTTATGTTTATATTTATCAAAAAGGGTTTTTTATCTATTCAAAATAATACTAAATTTTTACTTATATCTGAAAAAATATAGAAATTCTTTGTTCATCTTCAGTTTTTTTTTCAATCAATTTTATTTTATTGTAATATGATTTTACAATCAGTTTTTTTTTTTTGAAACTTGTGTATAATTTTCTTTACAATTCAAAAACTTTTACATAGGGAACTGGATGATGGAAAAGTGCCCTCTATACTGGCACTAGGTTGTATTCCCTCTAAATTCATGTGAAGTCTAAAAAATCTATACCTACTTTGATTTGAAAAAGACATTTTAAAATATTTCTTATTCTAAAAATCAATTCAATATTTTATGTATTGTATGATAAAATGAAATTTTATTGATCCTTATGTTTCAGCTATTCATCAACAATGAGTTTGTCAATGCTCAGTCAGGGAAAGTTTTTGAAAACCATCAACCCAACCAATGGGGAGGTCATTACTCAAGTGCAGCAAGCAAGCAAGGTAGGCAAACCTAATTTAAATTTATTTTAGTATTTTAAGTAGTAACCATGGCCGAGTAAGTTAACGTGCAAAGCATTGCACACATAGTTACCTTGGTTTGATTACTGGCAATTTCTGCTCTGTACTTGTATGTTTGGGGTCCACTCATACCCTTGAGGAAAAATAAGAAGCTGCTATGTGAGCAGCGACCAGTGGCTATATTCAAGGCAAAAATAAGGTTCTGGAGGAGAGAAACAAATTGATAATATATTTAAAATACATACAATAGCAGCTGTTTACCTTTGGTAGATTGATAATACACAGCAAGAATACATCAATCCGGAAGATATTGACTTTCTCAATGTTGGAGAAGTTACAGTGACGTTCTACAGTTCTATGCGACGACGTACTAAAATTGTAATATAATGACACACATAGAAACACATTTATATCCATCTTTTATTTTAGTAATTAAACCAGAAGTAGGTGAACATGACCATAATATTTTAACTATGGGGTCACATAAGGAGGCATGGCTTGTACCATGTTCTATTACAAAGAGTAATCTTTTTCTTTTTTACTCTATCGTATCCCGCTCAAGCAGGGTCGACGTTGTTCAACCTCATGGTTGAGGTTGATTGGTTTTGGCACATTTTTTACGACTGGATGCCCTTTCTAACGCCAACGATTTTATTTGATTTAACGTCCTAAATTAGGACGGGGGTTTTACGCTCCATTCGCTGGGAATCGTACTAGATACCCACATTAACCTCACCTAGCCATGGTGAGGTTAATGGTAAAGTTTGCTCCGACCGGGGATCAAACTCAGAATCTCTGGACTACGGGCAGTAGTCACAACCGTTACGCCACAGAGGCTGGCCTATTAGTATGTCCTACAAAGTCCAACAGTACTTACATGCAAAAAGAAAACAACATGTATAAGTAATAATAAATATTATTATTGTAAAAAAAAGTTATCATATTTGTGTTAATCACTTTCGTGATATCACAACTACTCAAACTCACTTTACTAAATCTACGCTGAATCCGGGTCTTGAACCACCAACCTCCCAGTTACAAGTCCGCCGCCCTATCGATCAAACTACTGAGGTCAGTTAAATATTATTATTATAATATTTTTTTATAAGGGTTCAGTGGAAGAGAAAGCCACAGGCTTTAACCTCGCCCCTTGGTTCACTACATATTCTATTGTGATCTTTTTTTTCATGTTATATTTTGTTGAATGTATCATGTAGTTGATCAATAAAGTGTTAAATAATAATAATATTTTTCCTCCAGGCTGATATTGACATAGCAGTAGCTGCCGCCCAGTCTGCGTTCAAGCTGAATTCTCCCTGGAGACGCATGGATGCTTCTCACCGGGGCAGACTTCTGTACAAACTGGCAGACCTAATAGAGAGAGACGCAGTGCATCTAGCTGTAAGTATACACTTCTGTACAAGCAGGCAGACCTAATAGAGAGAGACGCAGTGCATCTAGCTGTAAGTATACACTTCTGTACAAGCAGGCAGACCTAATAGAGAGAGACGCAGTGCATCTAGCTGTAAGTATACACTTCTGTACAAGCAGGCAGACCTAATAGAGAGAGACGCAGTGCATCTAGCTGTAAGTATACACTTCTGTACAAACTGGCAGACCTAATAGAGAGAGACGCAGTGCATCTAGCTGTAAGTATACACTTCTGTACAAGCAGGCAGACCTAATAGAGAGAGACGCAGTGCATCTAGCTGTAAGTATACACTTCTGTACAAGCAGGCAGACCTAATAGAGAGAGACGCAGTGCATCTAGCTGTAAGTATCTGTACAAGCTAGCAGACCTAATAGAGAGAGACGCAGTGCATCTAGCTGTAAGTATACACTTCTGTACAAGCAGGCAGACCTAATAGAGAGAGACGCAGTGCATCTAGCTGTAAGTATACACTTCTGTACAAGCAGGCAGACCTAATAGAGAGAGACGCAGTGCATCTAGCTGTAAGTATACACTTCTGTACAAGCAGGCAGACCTAATAGAGAGAGACGCAGTGCATCTAGCTGTAAGTATCTGTACAAGCTAGCAGACCTAATAGAGAGAGACGCAGTGCATCTAGCTGTAAGTATCTGTACAAGCTGGCAGACCTAATAGAGAGAGACGCAGTGCATCTAGCTGTAAGTATCTGTACAAGCTGGCAGACCTAATAGAGAGAGACGCAGTGCATCTAGCTGTAAGTATACACTTGTGTACAAGCTAGCAGACCTAATAGAGAGAGACGCAGTGCATCTAGCTGTAAGTATACACTTCTGTACAAGCTGGCAGACCTAATAGAGAGAGATGCAGTGCATCTAGCTGTAAGTATCTCCTAATAGAGAGAGACGCAGTGCATCTAGCTGTAAGTATACACTTCTGTACAAGCTGGCAGACCTAATAGAGAGAGACGCAGTGCATCTAGCTGTAAGTATACACTTTTATATGGACGCCCAGATCCAATGTCTAAGCTCCTTTCATGTCCATTGATTCTATTTGGTTTTTGACGTCCTGAGTTGAGGTAGATAGGACGGGGTTTTACCCTCCATTCGCTGGGAATCGAACCAGCTACCCACATTAACCTGACCCAGCCTGGGTAGGGCCGGAATTGCCAGCCTCACATGTTCTGAGGGAACAGAATTTTCTATGCGAAAAGTCTGCTCCAACCGGGAATCGAACTCAGGATCTCTGGACTACGGGCAGTAGTCACAACCGTTACGCCACGGAGGCTGAATAAAAACAATAAACACATTTATTTATTTCAGAGCCTGGAGACACTAGACAATGGAAAGCCCTACAACATGTCCTACAATGTGGATGTGGAGTACTCGCTGAGAACTCTGCGCTACTTTGCTGGTGAGAGAATTAATAATTTGTTGTTGTTGTTGTAGTATAGTTGTAGCTGGGGGTGTGATGGTCTCCAGCCAACTTAAGGGGAGAAGCTGGCTCGTTTTGAACCACATATTTCTGTCCCAATAGCTCAGTGGTAAAGGCGGCACTCCAGAGGTCGTGGGTTCGAAACCCAGCCGGGACATGACAAGTTATCCTCCCATTTGGGATTTTTACCACATAATAATATGTCTTGGGCTTACTGCTGGAAAAATGAGACTTCAATAGTCTTAATCGGGCAGTTTTAAAAAGGCGATATTATTATTATTATTACCATCGTGAGCACTTGGGCTATTTCTTAATAAGCCATTAAACCCTTGAAGAACTGCATGCTAGCCTGGCTTGATAGGTTTGGCTAGTCCGTTCTGTGTTTATCGTCTTCTAGCGAGACACTAGTCTTTTCAAAAACTTCCCCTGACACCCTTGGGAATATATCTGATTGAATTTTGAACTGTATTCGGGGTTAGTGATCTAGGCGTCGGTCTGGCAATCCAGAGATCGGGGGTTCGAAACCCAGCCGGGACATGACAAATTCTTGTCCCATTTTTCGATTTTAACCTCACTGCTGTAATAATGGGACTTATTAGTCCTGATCAGACATTATAAACAAGGCAATTAAGTCGAACCTGGATATAAGAGGACGATTTCCAGGTCCGGTTTATCTCTTTTGAAGGCAAAAATAACCGCTTTATTAGAGAACGAATTTCACGTGCAATTATAAGAGAAACTTAGATATTCGAGAAAAAAATTCCGGTCCCTTGAGTTCTCTTATATCCAGGTTCTTTTACATCCGGGTTCTCTTATATCCAGGTTCTCTTACATCCGGGTTCTCTTATATCCAGGTTCTCTTACATCCGGGTTCTCTTACATCCAGGTTCTCTTACATCCGGGTTCTTTTATATCCAGGTTCTCTTGTATCCAGGTTCTCTTATATCTAGGTTCTCTTACATCCGGGTTCTCTTATATCCAGGTTCTCTTACATCCGGGTTCTTTTATATCCAGGTTCTCTTATATCCAGGTTCTCTTATATCCAGGTTCTCTTACATCCGGGTTCTTTTATATCCAGGTTCTCTTACATCCAGGTTCTCTTACATCCGGGTTCTTTTATATCCAGGTTCTCTTACATCCAGGTTCTCTTATTTATTTATTTATTTATTTATTTATTAAATTGACGGATATATCCATTTTACATGTTCCCTAATAAAATAAACTTAACTAAGAATAATAAAAGCTATCCCAAAATGCTAACGATACTTAAAGATAATGAAAGATAAAAACAGCCTAACAATACTGAAAGATAATGAAAGATAAAAAAACAACTAACAATAATAAAGGCAAGACTTATCAAAACAATGGTAAAGCTAAGAGTGCAACGAAAACAGGTTTAATAGTTTGGATTTAATAGAATCAGGAGACTCATTAAAGATATCAATATTGATAGGTTCATTGGAGAGCTTGTTGGTGAGACACATCATTCGGTTGATGGGATTATTAGCTCCAATATTTGTTTTAAAACTATGCGGAACAAATATATCCTGATTTCTTGTAACACGTCTTCTAACTTTGAAATTCAATTCATTCAAGAGACTTGGTGAATCAATCTTTCCACTCAAAAGTTTTAGGATAAATACAATATCTGCAACATCACGTCTGTGAGAAAGTGATCTAAGTCCACTAAAGTCATAGATTTCAGAATAATCATGATTCATTATAGTGATTCTTTCTTTATAAGCAAGGATTCTCAAGAATTTCTTCTGAACTTTCTCTAGTAATGTAATATGTTCCTTGCAAAAAGGTGACCATAGGGACGAACAGTATTCTAAGGACGAGCGGACAATTGAACAGTACAACGCTTTCATTGTTTTTGGAGACTTAAAATCTTTAGTATTCCGTTGAAGAAAGCCTAAGTTTTGAAATGCTTTGTTTTTAATATTAAGATAGTGATTGTTAAATTTCAAATCGGAAGAGATTGTGACACCAAGATCTTTGATATAGTTAACTCTTGAAAGATTCTCACCGCAAAGAGTATAATTTAAAATTAAGGGGGTTCTTTTTCGATTGAATGAGATAACGTGACACTTTTTGACATTCAAAACCATTCTGTTTTCGTCACACCACTCAGAAATGTTATTAAGAGCACGCTGCAATGCAAAACCATCATCCAAATCATCAACACGAAGTGCTAAACGTAAATCATCAGCAAATAAAAGGGAAAAAACATTAGGCACACGAGTGACAAGGTCATTTATAAATAAGTTAAACAAGAGGCCAGATAAATGGCCACCTTGAGGACAACCAGAATTTACGTTAATAGGTCTAGATAAACAATTATTATATTTTACTATTTGTGTCCTATCAGATAAGTAACTATAGAACCATGTTAGAAGTGGACCACAAAGACCCAATGACGAAAGTTTTGAACACAGAATATTTATATTAACCTTGTCAAAAGCTTTACTAAAATCTGTATACAGACAGTCAACTTGGCCGCCATCTTCAATGACAGATGTTAAAAATTGATAAAAGGTAATTAGATTAGTCAAAGTTGAGCGGCACTTTATAAAACCATGTTGATTTTCGACTATCACAGGAGTTAACTGATGGTTGATTTTGTCAAAAACCAATGCCTCAAATACTTTGGGTATAGAAGATATTTTGGCAATAGGTCTGAAATTCTTAACGTCGGTTTTAGAACCACTTTTATAAAGTGGTAACACAAAAGAACTTTTCCAAAAAGTGGGAAATAAGCCATCTGCTATTGATCTTTCAAATAGTTTAGCCAAAGGAGAAGAAAGCTCTGCAGCGCACTCTCTTAACAATATTGGGGGTACATTGTCAGGACCAGATGATGACGACCTTTTAAGGTTTGATAGTTTTTTATAAACATCGTTAGAGTTTATAGATAAATGAGAAAGACCATCTATCATTGGTTGGGAATATGGTACTTCCAATGGAACAATTTGCTCATCTGAGTAGACAGATGCAAAATGTTGACTAAATAAGTCTGCACTTGTGTTAGAATTATCAGCAGTAATGCCATTGAATTGTACACATTGAGGGGCATTATGATCATTTTTCAAACTGCTGATGAAACCAAAGATACGTCGGGGGTTTTTTTGGAGGTCTTTTTCAACATTTTCTAAATACTTATCATAATCAGCACTAGACAAAGAATTACATTCCCGACGTAGTTGAGAAAAATGATCATAATTTAGTTTATTAGGACATAATTTGAACTCTTTGTGAGCAACTTTTTTAGCTACAACTTTATTCTTTAATTCCTTACTGAACCATATGGGGTACTTGAAATTACCAAATTTTATGGAGGGGACAAATGTATTTACAGCTATGTGAATTACTTCATAAAAATTAGATATCTGCTCATTCAAAGATAGATTATTATTAAGAACTTTATTCCAATCAACTTCTGAAAAAACTTTTCTCAGTGATACAAAATCAGCTTTAGAAAAACAAAGGGTCTCATAAACATCATCGGTTCTGTCAATGGAAATATCAATATCAATAGATAAAATTAGGGGTGGATGTGGTAAGTCAACTTTCAAAATAGGATCATCATGTTTATTGACGGATGAATTAGAGCAACTAACAAAGATAAGGTCTAGGATCCTATCCAAATTATTTTTTACAAAATTAACCTGGTGAAGACCGTGATACGAAACAGCTTCTAAAAGAATGTCGGAGGCATCGTTAGAATTTAAGTATCCACTTCTGTTATCAGGATCTATCAAACAATCCCAGTTTAAGAAAGGAAAATTGAAATCACCTAAAATTAATTTTTCAGCATCAGCATGAGTCTCGAAAACAGGTTCAAGTACTTACATCCGGGTTCTTTTATATCCAGGTTCTCTTACATCCAGGTTCTCTTACATCCGGGTTCTTTTATATCCAGGTTCTCTTATATCCAGGTTCTCTTACATCCAGGTTCTCTTACATCCATTTTCTCTTATATCCAGGTTCTCTTACATCCGGGTTCTTTTATATCCAGGTTCTCTTATATCCAGGTTCTCTTATATCCGGGTTCTCTTATATCCAGGTTCTCTTACATCCGGGTTCTCTTATATCCAGGTTCTCTTATATCCAGGTTCTCTTACATCCGGGTTCTTTTATATCCAGGTTCTCTTATATCCAGGTTCTCTTATATCTAGGTTCTCTTACATCCGGGTTCTCTTATATCCAGGTTCTCTTACATCCGGGTTCTTTTATATCCAGGTTCTCTTATATCCAGGTTCTCTTATATCCAGGTTCTCTTACATCCGGGTTCTTTTATATCCAGGTTCTCTTACATCCAGGTTCTCTTACATCCGGGTTCTTTTATATCCAGGTTCTCTTATATCCAGGTTCTCTTACATCCAGGTTCTCTTACATCCATTTTCTCTTATATCCAGGTTCTCTTACATCCGGGTTCTCTTATATCCAGGTTCTCTAATATCCAGGTTCTCTCATATCCAGGTTCTCTCATATCCAGGTTCTCTTATATCCAGTTTATCTTATATCCAGATTCTCTTATATCCAGGTTCTCTTATATCCAGGTTCTCTCATATCCAGGTTCTCTTATATCCAGTTTATCTTATATCCAGATTCTCTTATATCCAGGTTCTCTTATATCCAGGTTCTCTTATATCCAGGTTCTCTCATATCCAGGTTCTCTTATATCCAGGTTCTCTTATATCCATGTTCGATTTATTTATTTACACTTTATTTATTTTTACAAAACAATCATCAACAAAGAATTAATAACAATAATTTAAAAAAACTTAGAAATTAGTACAAAAAAAAAATAAAGATCAATTTTAATTTTTAATTACAATTCTTTTGTAACCCGGGGCGAAGTTAATGCCTTAGGCATTCTCTGCCACTGTATTGTAATATTATTATTTATTTATTTATTTAGAAACTCTTTATTAGCAGAACATATATACAGACAAACAATGGTAAAATTAAATATAAAATTGACAGTATTAATAATATAAACAAGAAAAAAATAAATAAAATATATACATATGTCCTAACTAAAGGGCGGGGTTATTGCCTATGGCAATCTCTTCCACCCAACCCTTATTTTTGTATTGGTTTCAGGCTTCGCTGATAAGATCCACGGCAAGACCATCCCCATCAACGGGGACTTCTTCGCCTACACGAGACACGAGCCCGTGGGGGTGTGTGGTCAAATCATCCCCTGGAACTTTCCCCTGCTCATGCTGGCCTGGAAGATCGCCCCTGCCCTGGCTACTGGTGAGTAATAATAATAACGAGCCCGTGGGGGTGTGTGGCCAGATCATCCCCTGGAACTTTCCCCTGCTCATGCTCGCCTGGAAGATCGCCCCTGCCCTGGCTACTGGTGAGTAATAATAATAATAATAATAAATGCATACTCGCCTATACGAGTCTGGAGGGGTATGTGGTCAAATCATCCCCTGGAACTTTCCCTGCTCATGCTGGCCTGGAAAATCGCCCCTGCCCTGGCTACTGGTGAGTAATAATAATAATAATAACGAGCCCGTGGGGGTGTGTGGCCAGATCATCCCCTGGAACTTTCCCCTGCTCATGCTGGCCTGGAAGATCGCCCCTGCCCTAGCTACTGGTGAGTAATAATAATAACGAGCCCGTGGGGGTGTGTGGCCAGATCATCCCCTGGAACTTTCCCCTGCTCATGCTGGCCTGGAAGATCGCCCCTGCCCTAGCTACTGGTGAGTAATAATAATAACGAGCCCGTGGGGGTGTGGCCAGATCATCCCCTGGAACTTTCCCCTGCTCATGCTGGCCTGGAAGATCGCCCCTGCCCTGGCTACTGGTGAGTAATAATAATAACGAGCCCGTGGGGGTGTGTGGCCAAATCATCCCCTGGAACTTTCCCCTGCTCATGCTGGCCTGGAAGATCGCCCCTGCCCTGGCTACTGGTGAGTAATAATAATAACGAGCCCGTGGGGGTGTGTGGCCAGATCATCCCCTGGAACTTTCCCCTGCTCATGCTCGCCTGGAAGATCGCCCCTGCCCTGGCTACTGGTGAGTAATAATAATAATAATAATAAATGCATACTCGCCTATACGAGCCTGGAGGGGGGTGTGTGGCCAGATCATCCCCTGGAACTTTCCCCTGCTCATGCTCGCCTGGAAGATCGCCCCTGCCCTGGCTACTGGTGAGTAATAATAATAATAATAATAAATGCATACTCGCCTATACGAGCCTGGAGGGGGGTGTGTGGCCAGATCATCCCCTGGAACTTTCCCCTGCTCATGCTGGCCTGGAAGATCGCCCCTGCCCTGGCTACTGGTGAGTAATAATAATAACGAGCCCGTGGGGGTGTGTGGCCAAATCATCCCCTGGAACTTCCCCTGCTCATGCTGGCCTGGAAGATCGCCCCTGCCCTGGCTACTGGTGAGTTGTAATAATAATAATAACGAGCCCGTGGGGGTGTGTGGCCAGATCATCCCCTGGAACTTTCCCCTGCTCATGTTGGCCTGGAAGATCGCCCCTGCCCTGGCTACTGGTGAGTTGTAATAATAATAAACTCATACTCGCCTACACGAGTCTGGAGGGGTGTGTGGTCAAATCATCCCCTGGCACTTCCCTCTGCTCATGCTGGCCTGGAAGATCGCCCCTGCCCTGGCTACTGGTGAGTCCTAATAATTCCATGTCCGTGAGGTGGGTATTGATACCTAAATCACGGTGGTGAGAGGATTATATGGACGCCCAGATCCAATTTCTAGGCTCCTATGAATGTCCATTGATTCTATTTGATTTAAATGTCCTGACTTGAGGTAGACAAGACGGGGGTTTTACCCTCCATTCACTGGGAATCGTACTAGCTACCCACATTAACCTCACCCAGCCTGGGTAGGGCCGGAATTGCAAGCCTCACATGTTCGGAGGGAACAGAATTTTCTGTGCGAAAAGTCTGCTCCAACCGGGAATCGAACTCAGGATCTTTGGACTACGGGCAGTAGTCACAACCGTTACGCCACGGAGGCTGGCTGGCTACTGGTGAGTCCTAATAATAATAATAAGTTCATACTCGCCTACACGAGCCCGTTGGGGTGTGTGGCCAGATCATCCCCTGGAACTTCCCCCTGCTCATGCTCGCCTGGAAGATCGCCCCTGCCCTAGCTACTGGTGAGTCCTTCTTCTTCTTCTTCTACTCTGTCTTATCCCGCTCAAGCAGGGTCGACGTTGTTCAACCTCATGGTTGAGGTTGGTTAGTTTCTATTCTATTCTGATTCTATTCCATTCTATAGATAGATTTGATTTGATTTACAACAGTGTTATTACAAAAGAGTAGGCATTTACGTAATTAGAGACCAGTTAAAAATAAAAAAAAATATAATGAAAGATTTTTTTTCTCTTTCCTATTATTTTCTTTTTATACTAAGAGGTAAAATTTAATTTTATTTTCTTCATTTTTTTTTTTTTTTTTTTTTCTTTTTTTCTGAGCTAATCGTGCACTCGTGTACTCCAGGCAACACCGTGGTCCTGAAGCCGGCGGAGCAGACGCCCCTCACAGCCCTGGCAGTGGCGGCGCTCGTGGCGGAGGCTGGCTTTCCCCCCGGGGTGGTCAACATAGTGCCGGGCTTCGGAGATGCGGGGGCGGCTCTGGTGCAGCACTCGGGGGTGGACAAGGTGGCTTTCACCGGGTCCACAGAGGTGGGTGGTTTTTTGGCAGTTGTTTTTTATAGTCTTAAGGTCGAGTCACACACATCCGTGACGTGACAGTGCCGTGACCGGTCCGTGGTCCTTCCGGCGCGGCGAGGGAAATCAGATTCTTGTAGTAATTTGAAGGAGCCACTCGCCCGGCAAGTGACAGTGCAACAGTGCTCGTACCGTGATCCGGCACATTACTTACGGACGATATTTTTCGATTTTCACGGCCGTGAAATTTTTGATTTTACCAGTGTTTCTCCGCAATTACCAGTGTTTTCACGCAAGTGCACTGCCACTGCGCGGTTGGAGCACTGACTAGTGTGAATAGAAATCACTTTGGGTTCACTGCCGGTAGAATCACGGACCGGTCACGGTACTGTCACTTCACGGATGTGTGTGAATCGACCTTTAAAATGTACATTTTGGTATTCAAGTGGTTAACGCTCTAGTCTGGTAATCCAGGCAGCGTAGGGATCCGTTGGTTCGAATTGTTCCTTATTAATTTGAGTTTGTGATCAATAGTAAGATTCTGAGGGTTAGGTGGTAGGAAATGCTTAACCTCGCCTGGTGGACCTTCCACTAAAGAG
The DNA here is from genome assembly GCA_024516035.1 of Bactericera cockerelli. NCBI lineage: Eukaryota > Metazoa > Arthropoda > Insecta > Hemiptera > Triozidae > Bactericera > Bactericera cockerelli. The sequence continues at coordinate 28,961,466 of CM044964.1, read as the reverse complement.
TATTATTATATTATTACTACATTTTTATGTCTGACACCTGTAGATCTCATTAATAACACTTCAGCACAAGATTTTTTTATCTTTTGAAGGTGGGTATACCCTCATTCTTTGTTGAATATGTTATTTGTGAAATATAATAAATACATGGAAACTTAAATTTTTTTAAAATTATTTTGATAAATACATAGCAATAACCTATCCAGGAGGGATTAATAACAAATCCTAATATATTATACCGACCTCAGTAGCTTGATCGATAAGCTGGCGGACTTGTAACCTGGAGGTCGGTGGTTCAAGTCCAGGTTGCATCGTAGATTAGCGTTAAGCAAGTTTGAGTAGTTGTGATATCACGAAAGTGAAGAACACAAATAATTATGATAACTTTTTTTTTCATTTTATTGTATAAGATTTAAAATTATCTCGTTAGTTATGAGTAAAGATTTCTTTTATATAGGTACATGATAAGTAAAATGGTTCAAATATATATAACAATGACAGTTTACATTGTAATTCATAATATTTATAATCCCACCCAGTGCATGAATTTTTCCTCGTTAATTTGAGTTTGTGACCACATAATAATAAGACTCTGAGGATTAGGTGGTAGAAAATGCTTTGAGCATTAACCTCGCCTGGCGGTTACCTTCCACTAAAGAGTATTATTATTATAATATTTTTTACTGAACTTATGCTAGTTTCTTTTGGCTGTCGTCATCCCACACTAGGGGCCACAGTGCCACACCTATGAAGTATGGTCCTTGTGTCGTGGTCCTTTTAACACATTCCGTGCCTCGTCTCTCATATGTGAGAGACAGGACTCCTCATGTTTCAATCGATGTCTCTTTTATATGCTTCCCAGTTAGTATAATTTGAACAGATGAATAAAAAACGTAGCTTCTGAGCTTCAAAATGGTATCTGGAGCCATCGCAAATTATTTATAGAAAAAAAGTTATGGCAAAAATAAGAAATTAGCTTTTTGGAGCGTGGCCTGGGGGGAAACTAACACAAAATATAAGTGGCACGCAATGTGTTAATGACTTGATGTGCCCCGCAGGTGGGCAAGCTGGTGCTGCAAGGGGCGGGCGGCTCCAATCTGAAGCGGGTGAGTCTGGAGCTGGGCGGCAAGAGCCCCAACATTATCTTCGCGGACGCAGACATGGAGGCGGCGGTGGAGGGCGCCCACTTCGCCCTCTTCTTCAACATGGGCCAGTGCTGCTGTGCGGGGTCCCGTACCTTTGTGCAGGACAGCATCTACGACGAGTTTGTGGCCAGGAGTAGTGAAAGGGCGAGGGCGCGCGTCGTGGGCGATCCGTTTGATTTGAGTGTGGAGCAGGGACCTCAGGTGAGTCTGTATGTATAAATCTAAAAACAGTTACAATCGGTGGTTACAGTACAATGGAATAATCTTCACTCGTTAAGCACCTTCCTGATGATTGACGTGGTGGACAGGATGACGGAAAATTGAAAACTTTATTATTATTATTATTATGAAAAAAGTGTAAAATGAAACTAATTAATTTCCTTCCTTCCTACGGAACAGATCGACAAGGAGCAGATGGAGAAGATTCTGCACTTCATCGAGAGCGGCAAGAGTCAGGGCGCCCAACTGGTGGCGGGGGGGGAGAGGGCGGGGGACAGGGGGGTACTATGTGCAGCCCACCGTGTTTGCTAATGTGAGGGACGACATGAAGATAGCCAGGGAGGAGGTGAGTAAAAGTTATCATATTTGTGTTATTCACTTTCGTGATATCACAACTACTCAAACTCGCTTTTACTAAATCTACGCTGAAACCGGGACTTGAACCACCGACCTCCAGGTTACAAGTCCGCTGCGTTATCGATCAAGCCACTGAGGTCGGTTTATAGGAGACGTGCAGCCCACCGTGTTCGCTAATGTGAGGGACGACATGAAGATAGCCAGGGAGGAGGTGAGTAGAATAATAAGACATGAAGATAGCCAGGGAAGAGGTGAGTACAATAACAACAATAAATACAACAATAAACAATAACAACAATAAATTAAAATCATGTTTTTACTTTCCTTATCCTATAATAAGGAAAGTATTGTATTCGTCGAAAATTTGACCTACCCAGTTTTTCACATTTCTGGACGAATCATAGCCTCAGGATACCAAAAAAGTTGTTTTCAGCCATTGGTCCGTGCGTCTGTCTGTCTGTGTGTGAACAGGATATCTCAAGAACGGTAAGATCTAGAGACTTGAAATTTGGTATGCGAATTAATTTTATACACCAAACGAACCACGAAACTTTTAGTTGAAATCGGCCGCAAAATGTGGCCGCATGGCCGCAAATATTGGCCGCAAGCGCCGCTTCTATGATTTGGTTAAAGATACAAAAAAAGTTAGAGAACAACATTTTCTTAGATTAAAAAAATAATAGGGGTCTCCTCTTATCATTTTTTTGATATCTTGAACTTTTTGGACCTCGGCCCCAATTTACCGGTATTTTGGGGGGGACCCGCTTTGACTAACTTTTTTATTATTCATCCTAGATGGGGATTGTGATATATCAAATCCAATGATTTTGAGATGCTGATTACGAATTTGGCTTTGATTTTTAGCTAACTGTTACCTTTGAGTCACCAGTGGCTTTTGGTCCTGTTCCCATTCCTAATATGATAAGGAAAGTCGTGTGATGTTTACACCAGATTTTTTTATTTATAATTCTATGAATAATTATAAATTTTTTAAAAAAATGGAACTATGTAGGTAAATTTACATTCCAAACAGAATAGGTAATATTACATCCCAAGCAAATCTATTATCACAAAACAAGGTGCCTGGTTCTCCAGGTACTTTTGTTTTGTTTTACCTATTACTTTTACTTTACCTCTTTTTTTCTTACTTTATAATGACGATTGACTATGTACTCTGTATCTTTATGTCTAAAATTGTAAATAAATAAATATGGCAAGCGAGTGCTTAATCACTGAGCTATTCGTGCGCTCATTTCTTCACATTTTTCCGTCCCCAGATCTTTGGTCCAGTTCAACAGCTCATCCGGTTCTCATCTATTGAAGAAGTGATAGAGCGAGCCAACAACACAGACTACGGCTTGGCGGCGGCTGTCTTCACAAAGGATCTGGACAAAACCAACTATGTGACGCAGGGTCTGCGCGCCGGTACTGTCTGGTAAGTAAAGGAGACAACTATGTGACGCAGGGTCTGCGCGCCGGCACTGTCTGGTAAGTAAAGGAGACATCAGGGGCCCATTCCAGAAACACTTTCCACTCTCAAAATAATAACAATAGTATCGCCATATTTATACTGACCGATTTATTTATTTACACTTTAATAATTGGACATATTATATACAACAAAAATAATTACAAATTAAAATACAATATAAGAGAAGAAAAATAAATATAAATGTATACATAATATAGGTATGTCCTAACTAAAGGGCGAGGTTATTGCCTTTGGCAATCTCTTCCACCCAACCCCGATTAAGACTATTAAGTCCCATTGTTCCAGCAGGTAAGCCCAAAGCGTATTATTATGTAATAAAGATACCAAATGGGAAAATAACTTTTCATGTCCCGGCTGGGTTTCGAACCCACGACCTGTGGATTATCGGACCGACGCCTTGACTACTGAGTTACAGGTAGTCACTGTGGCAGAGCGAGTTCGCGCTAGGCATTGCACACATGGTGACCTGGGTTCGATTCCCAGCGGGGGAGGATTTTTTCTGCTCTGTACTTGGATGTTCGGGGTCTACTCATACCTCGTGAGAAAAAATGAGTAGCTGCTTTAATGTGAAGCAGCGACCAGTGGCAGAATCTTAGGCAAAAAAATAATACAAGATATTGTAAAATTAAAGTGGTAAAGTCCTATGATTCTGGGATACCCACTAAAATTGTGACATAATATCACAAAGAAAAAGCATTATTACTGAGCTACATCCTTGTATGATTGCAGGGTGAACTGCTACAATGTTCTCGAGATACAGGCCCCGTTCGGCGGCTACAAGATGTCTGGCTTCGGCCGAGAGATGAGCGAGTATGGCCTGAGTCAGTACTCCGAGGTCAAGTCTGTCATCGTGAAGGTGCCGGCCAAGAACAGCTAAGCCCAGCTTGAGGTGAGTGAACCATACTTTATATATATTCCCCTTGCCTTATCCCATATTAACAATAATTGCTGTTGGGGTCGGCTCTTCTCGTACGCAAATGGTATGTTCTTCTGTTAGAAATGTCGTCATTGGTGAGGTTGTTTTTTGAAAGACGTGCATGTTGTTGATTTGTCCAAGTGAGTCTTGGTCTGCCTCTTCTTCTTTCTAGTCTTTGATGTGTCATGTTTATATTCATTTCTTGTACAACCATGTGGTTATTTGGTCTTCTTTTCACATGGCCATACCATCTTAGTTGCTTTTCTTCAAGTTTTTCAGCAATGTCCATAATTCCTAAACTTCCGCGGATGTACTTACTTTTTATTCTGGCTTGCAGTGTTACGCCAGCTGTCATTCTGAGCATTCTCATTTCTGTTGTTTGGAGTTTCTTGATGTAGGTATTATAAACGGTCCAGCATTCTGTTCCATACATCAGAGCAGGTCTCACTACAGTGAACCATACCTTGCTTTATAATAATAATAATAAATTAATAACACTCTTTAGTGGAAGGTAACCACCAGGCGAGGTTAATGCTCAAAGCATTTTCTACCACCTAACCCTCCGAGTCTTATTATTATGTGGTCAAAAACTCAAATTAATGAGTAAAAATTCGTGCACTGGGTGGGATTCGAACCAACGGATCCCTACGATACCTGGATTACCAGACTATCGCGTTAACCACTTGACTACCAGTGCACTTTACTTACTTACTGCACTGACATCTCGAGCCGGAATCGACGCATTGCCTCACCAACTTCTTCGCCTCCACACTTGACGGTCTCCCCATTCATTTCCTGCTAGAGTTAGGGTGTCTTTGGCTATGTTGTCACTGACTCGCATTTAGAAGATTTAGATTTAGATTTATTTTTGAAATTTATAGATACAATAATGTACATATTCCTATTGTTATTACAGTTAAAATAACAATTAAAAAAAAAAAAACAAAAACAAAAAAAAAGGTAGGCACAGAATTCACATGAGATTTTGCATTAGAATAGGGAAGCATTAAGGAGGTATAATGTATTAAAATATATGTAAATTAGAAAATACAATAAGTGTAATATGACAATGAGAGGGAGAAAGAATTTATCCAGTCGCCCAGAGGGGAAATATACTGTTCAGGTGTTCAGGTCAAGATAATGCAGCATTACATGACCATACCATTGTAAGCGTTTTGATGTAATTTTGATTTTTTTTTTTTTTTTTTGAGATGAGTGTTTCACAACCGTTTTTATTTCGTAGCCATGAAGCAGGAGCTACTGTAGACGCTTGTGGTCTGTGTTGTAGCCTGCCCATCCCGTAGTATGCCTCCCCTCTAATGGGCGAGAAGTGACACAATACTTCCCATTTAAGTGCTGGGTCAACACGAGCGCACCGGAAGGTATCCCATACAAACAACTGTAACCTAATTAAGAATACAAATTTTTGTCGGCACGGGGGATCGAATCCGGGACTTTCCGCATGGCAAGCGAGTGCTGAACCACTGAGCTAATCGCACGCTCGCTGAATGATTTTACGAATCTTTACCATCACATAAAAATTGTTAAACTCAATTCAATAAAATATTCTCATTCTAAATCTTTTTGTGGTTTCAGAGAAGAAAATATCATATCCAGAATATTGTGAAGTCGTGGAACTACTACAAATCATAATGGGACTACCTGTCTTGCGCTGACAGTCTAAATAAAGCACAACCTACAACTGACGACCAATATTTTCAAATTGGTCCAAGATTTTTTTGGAGTTATTGGCATGCATGCAATAGGAGAGGTGGATCAGTTAATGAAGAAATCGCAACTTTCAAATCAAAATTAGTACTTAATATTCATTTACCAAACTACATTTTTTTTTTTTTGCTTATTTTCTCTCTGACAACTAGTAACCACAATTCGACCAAGTAATTCGAGATGAAAATGTTGCTTTTGCCCAAAAATTGGAAAAACCAAATTACTTACTTTGTACTGTACAAAATTTTGTTTCCAAAATATGATGAATTATGGAATAACCAGAAATGTAGTTGAATATTTAATTTTTAACATTTTATATTTTTTATTTATAAAATTCAATGTTTAGATGTTAGAGATACTTACATATGTTAAGGAAAAGAAATGCATTAGCTTTAACCGTTTTCAGGGTGATATATTCAAAAATTGTATTATTATTATTATTATTATTCAACACTTTATTAGATATAAATGGACATATGTTCAAAACAAATAATTATTTTAACAATGAAAAAAATAGAAACAATATAGTTATACAATAAAAATGAAAAAGAATAGAAAAATATATATAGAAACATATATCCTAACTAAAAGGCGGGGTTATTGCCTCTGGCAATCTCTTCCACCCAACCCTGTATTAGAAATAGTTTGTTACCCAACGTGCCCCTACAGGCAAGCTCTATGTCTTCCTCATCATAGTGAGATTATTGAAATGGAACTCTTTAAGAGATTATTATCACCAACTTGATCCTCTGAGAGGTCACATGTTTTCTGAACCAAAAGGCTGTGGGTTCAATTCCCCACCAAGTCAAATATTTTTGACAATATTTGTTCCAAAATTAATAATACAATTATCATATTTGTGTTTATCGTCAATTATTTGTAATGTGATTTTTTGTTTGTGATTTTAGTTGTTTTTTTCTCAAAAAAACTATTCCCACCAGCTCAATATTCTTTTTAAAAAAATCTTTTCATTTGTCTGTTGTATTTACTCGATTATTTTTTGGTTTTTTTGTAAGAAATAAAAGACTTTATTTTTTCTGGCTGTTTTTTTGTAAGAAAATACTTGTCTTGTTTTTTTTTACCAAGAGTTGTGTATGACTTTAAGTTATCCAAGAGACTTATAGAATTTCAACCGAATTACTTCCACCGAACACTTTAGGACTTTAAAGTTGGAATTAAGGAGAAAAAATACACAAGTAATTTCTTGAAGATTTTTAAAAATAATATTATTTCCAAATGTATTAACAACGAGCTTTCATCAATACCTCAATATTGTATATTCATTTAATTTAAAAAAAAAAAAAACATTTTCTTAATTGGGCAATAAATTTTATTATGTATTTTTTATATTCATATGTAAAATGACTTGTCTTTTGTATCTTGTCAAGTAAAATAAATCTTAAGTAGTCACTTGGCCGAGCGGTAGAATTCTCGGCTTGCACTCTAGGTGACCCGGGTTCGAATCCCGGCGGGGTCGGAATTTTTTCGGATCTGTACTTTGGATGTCGGGGCCTACCCTAGCCTCGTGAGGATAATTGAGCTAGTTGTAAAGTGGGCAACGACCAGTGGCGGCATTACGAGATAGATATTGGAATATGACGGTTGGTCGGAGATATGATGCATTAGCATTAGTTCTCGTCATGTCGATGCTATCCACCAGAAATTGTGACATAATAACACAAATAACTAGCTCTTATCTAATAGGTATCTTAGCCCAGGATCCCACTGAGATCCATTTTTTTTTAAATTTTAAATGAGAAGTATTGCAAAACGTTGCAAAGTCATCACCAGTTCCATCAAAATCACTGCAGCTACCTGGAGCGTGGTGAGGATGTGGCTGGTGCACCCGTCTGGGGTTCTCATCCAAAACCATGCATTGGTAGTTAAGTTGATGGTCTGGTAATCCAGGTAGCGTAGGGATCCCTTTGGTCTGAATCCCACCCAGTGCATGAGTTTTTCCTCATTTATTTAAGTATGTGTCCACACAATAATAATACTCTGAGGGTTAAATTGATTTGCTTTAAGCATTCACCTTCAACTAAAGAGCATTATTATTTTGACGAAAGGATCTAATAATACATGGAATACCAGAAAAAAATGCTCAGTCAGAACTGTCCCGATTTTTTATAAAAAAAATATTTCCTCAAAATTCAGTATCAAGAAAAAAATTTACGTCGCGTCACTAACTATTTTCATGGAACAGGGCCCAGCACCCATGTGAGACCTGCATTGAGCATCGTGTAAAGGTAACCTTAAAAGCAGCTGATTTTATTTCAGCTGTTTCAAATAAATCAGCTGATGCACTGGCAGAGGTGGGGGAGTGCGAGGAGTTCAATGAACAGCTGTGTTGTGTGTTCCTGAAATTAGTGGAGTTGAGTTGTCGCTTGTGGAGTGAGGTGCAAATTTGATATCTTTTCTTTGTAACCAGATTTTTTCCTCCTTCAAATTGTGCTGTAAAAAGAACATTTTTACCTGTATAACATTTTCTATTTTAACAAACTTAATGTTAACCATTAATTACTCTAAATTTTATTCAATACTTTTTTGAAATTCCAAAGGTAAGATGCATTTTTCACTCGACAAAAATGAGCTGGGTCCCAGCGTTCCATAATATTACTCTGTGCCTATGGATGGAGCTAGGAGTCTTTTGTTTGAACTAAAAAATTACCTTTCTCAAGTTTCTCAGTACGTTTTTATGCAAGTGTTCTTTTGCTGGATTGAATTTCAATAAAGTGACCTGTTCTATTTTTGTACGTGTAAGCTTTATTATTTTTAGAATCCTTGATGCGATTTCAAACGTTTCGACGAATTCCTCTGTAGTACCTCTACTTCAGTCTATATTTTCTGACCCATCCTATTTTTCGAGCTCGTACAAAATGCGATGTGAAATCACTCTGAACAGCACTTTAAATATTCAGAACTATTTTTAATTTATTCCGAGTAAAAAAAATCATGTATTGTCTCTGTCATTTACTTTTCATGTTTGATCAATTTTGTCTCTGGAGATTGTGAATTGAGGAGTGGGTGAACTTATAGTGCAGTATTGCTATCATCTATGCTTGAGGGCAGCCTCACTTGCTTCTATTGAGAAATAAGTTGGGTATAAGTTCACCTTTATGCATTTGTGTGCTCGACTAGACATTATGAAATAAAAGTAAGTTTAATAAGTCACACTTTGCATGTGTTTTTGTTATTCAATATTCTGACTTGCTCAGGCACAGATGTTGCACTCATCTCTGTAACATCTGATTCACTGGTAGACTGGAGCCAGAGACTGCCACAAAATTCTGAAACAGTTAAACTTCGACCTTATTCATTACAATTCTTCATATTCCAATTATTAGAATCCAATTAGAAAATAGAATCCTTTCTTGGTTTTGTGCAAACCTATGAAGGTGCCTTGTTACTTGATAGTAGTTTTTGATTAATTGCCAAATCATGAATACAGGTAGGTTTTTACCAAATGAGAAAATTAATGCCAATTTTCAATTATCATAACATGCATATCTGATGTTCAGATTAAATGGCTATTATTACTACTATTTTTCTCAGGAGGAGGTATCCCTATTTCACTGTCTACAAAGTAAAGTGTGAAAATAGTAATAAAAAAATCAGTTTTTATTTTGAAGCTAGCTGACAAATGAGGTTCTGAGGTTCACAAATATTGATCAAAACACTACTTTGAAAATGTTTTTTCAAGTTTTGTCTCCTTTACTCATTGGGAGGTAAAATATGTACATCTTATTAAAAAAAATCCAATGTATAAGGTTCACATTTGAAGTAGACACATTTTCCATAACCTTCCAATCATTGGCCTGAATATTTTGGAAATGTAAAATTAAGGTCTAAAGTGATGATTTCAAAGGTGTAGAGTAGAGGTAGTGAATTGAATTATTGGTTTTCTAAACTCACCAATTAAAAGTTTGCTTTATAATTATTTGACAAGTTGTTGAAAAGTTCAATTTTAACAAATAAAAATAAACAAACTGTAGGCATTCTGGCTAATCTAAGGGCACAAAATTAATAGACAACATTGATAACTTAAGTCATTGCTTAGTGTCGGTTTTCCCCATCTTACACAGCACAATCCATGACTTAGCGCCACAGAGGTATAACAAAAATGTCTATTAATTTTGCCCTTAACATGTTCGTTACCGAACAGCCATATGTGGATGTTTTTGTGTTTTTCTGTGGGACCAAAACACACATGTGGCTGTTATCAAAATTTTAACGAGGGACCGGACAACCATATATGGCCTTTTTGAGGTAGGTTGTTAGTATTAGAACAGATATAGGATCGATTCTTGTACAAATACGATGCGAAATATGCAAAATAAATAATTTTGGTACCCAGGATGCAACAGCGACTTTACCGCCTGGTCCCTACGTAAAACTTGAAAAAATTGGCTTGGTAACGAACGTGTTAATCTCTAGGAAAAAATCTAATGGACCTAAAAACTTCAATTGCAACTTCAATTAACATTGAAAAAGAATTTATGGTTTGACCCAGTCCAAACAAAATAATATTTTGTTTTATTTTAAATTAGCTACCTACATTAAGGGCAAAATTAATGGACTCAATCAAAAAATTAAGTCATTGCTTAGCATCAATTTTCTCCATCAAAGACAGTATGCACTCTGCAACTTAGCACCACAGAGGTATTTCAAAAATGTCTATTGATTTTACCCTAAGATTTTACTGAAAGTTGATTGCACAACCTTGCTTTGACAGCAAAAAATCACACACATGAATTTTATTCTGTATGATGAATGGGGATGGGCAAGATAATGTGATTATGTGCTATAAGAGAATATTTAGTATTAAATTAATTGCAAAATACATAAATGAAGGTGATGGTCTGTCTTTCTTTTACAAGAAGAAGAATGAAAAAAAAAAAAAAAAAAAAAAAAAAACGAGCTCCAGTTTGGTGGATGACCTTTGGATGCACAGTGAACAATTTTATCAATATATCTGAATAATGTGCAATAGACTTTTGTACCTGATGTTTGTTTTGTGAACCCAGTGCCACCACATCTTCCCCTTTTATTTGTATTCAAATTTGGTGCAAGAGGTGAGAAAAGATGAGGAATTTTGCTGTTGAAGCTAAGGAAATAGGTCTCATGTAACCATCCAGAAGGGGAGAGTCATTTTAGACATTTAATACTTATCATAATTATTTCCGTTTGTCTGACAGGTAAGCCATATAAAAAGCTAATCTTTTATTGATAAATGAGTCTGGTTGTTATTATTATTATTACTAGGCTAAAGCTTAGTAAATTATAAACCTAGTTATCTACGTAAATCAATTGTACACATATGTACTAAAATGTCAAAAGCCACCAAATCTCAATAATGTTAAGTTATTGTATTGTGGTATCACAACTACTCAAACATGCTTGACTAAATATTAGCCTAACTTGGGACTTGAACCACCGACCTCCGATTACAAGTCTGCCAACTTATCAATCAAGCCACTGAGGTCGGTAAAAGTTAAGCTATGTCATACAGGCAAAGTCTACAAATCTCAATAACTACAGATAAAGCAAGGGGGGTCATACAGATAATTATGGTAGATCTTGATGTGATCTATCAGCCTTAGAGGTTTGTTGCTATTTTTCCGTTACACGCTGTATACATGTATACTGTATAGATATAGAACAATTCCCTCAAAGTAATTCTCTGTAAGGCCAAGGAGGATACATTGCTATAATAAAAAGGAACACAAAAAAGATAAATAGAACAAACTTAATTTTATATAACACACAATTGTTTTGTAATTTGGGACAGACTCAGATTTTATTTACAAAAAAAGTATAGGATTCTTTTTGTTGTTGTACAACATATCTCTAGTAATGCATGTTTTTATTCTATCTAGTAATGGTATCAGAATACTTGTTTTGTAGGGGTTGAACTCTGATTTTATGTACAAAAAAAATAAAGGATTCTTTTCTTGTTGTACAATTTATCTCTAGTAATGCAAGTTCTTATCCTATCTAGTAATGCTATCAAAATCCTTGTCTTGTAGGGGTCTCAATGTTGTTATCAAAATCCTTGTCTTACAGGTCTCAATGTTCTTATCAGTATGTTGCTCAGGATTCTTATCACTAATGTGCATGTCTCAGAATATTATCTTATCTGGAAACATGAGAACAGCTGATTACCCAGTCACCTTTTGTCTTACAACACAAACCAAGCATTGGTAGTCAATCTGGTTATGGTGCTAGTATCTAGCAATGCTAGTCAATGTGCTAGAATCTAGCAATGCTAGTCAATGTGCTAGAATCTAGCAATGCTAGTCAATGTGCTTATGGTGCTAGAATCTAGCATTGGTAGTCCATCTAGCATTGGTAGTCTAGAATCTAGCATTCTGGGAAATTGATTTACCGATAACTGTGGAAACTCTGTTGTGTTATACACGTGGTAGCTCAGTGGTCAAGGCATGTGACTGGTAATGCAGAGGTCGCGGGTTCAAAATTCAAAACCCGGTCAGGACATGACAAGTTACCATTCCCATTTGGTATTTTTGCCACTTGATAATATGTCTTGGGCTTACTGCTAGAATATTGGGACTCATTAGTACTAATTGGGCAGTATAAATAAGGTGATAGTATTATTGTTATTATTGAAAGAGACCAATGTCAAAAGAAAGCCTTGAGATTCAGAGCAATTGATGATGAGCTGGAAAGTCCAGCAGGGAAAGTGAATCAGGCAGTTCTACTTTTTCCTCTTTGTCCTTGATGCGTGAGAAACTATGACATTGATAGTCATTTCTGTGGAGTTAAGGATTGACAAGTACATATTTTTACTTTCTATTACCTGAATGCTATAGAAAGTATCCTAATATGTTATTATGGTATAGAAAGTATCCTAATATCTTATTATGGTATAGAAAGTATCCTAATATCTTATTATGGTATAGAAATTATCCTATCTTATTATGGTATAGAAAGTATCCTAATATCTTATTATGGTATAGAAAGTATTCTTATATCTTATTATGGTATAGAAAGTATCCTAATATCTTATTATGGTATTGAAAGTATTGTTTTGGTCTGTTTTCTTTTTTACTTTCTTTATCTTATAGTCTGGCTGGGGGACTATAAACAGGGAGTAGACCAGCAGTCAGGCTAGGGGACTATAAACACTCTTTGGACTCTGGACATCCCAGTACAGAGCAGAATAAATCTTGCCACGCTGGGGATCAAACCCAGGTCACCGTGCGTGCAACCCTAGTGCGCTACATCACTCGGCCACGATGACTAGTATAGCAGAAGAATCAATTTTTTTTATGTATGTAAAAATAATAAATCTATTTATTGACCAGAGTAACCCCCAAAAACACCACTTCGTGGTTACAAAAGGAAGAACGCTCACTCAAAAGAATCAGTTATAAGCTTAAAATAAATGATATCAAAATGAGAACACCTTTACCCCCTTCGCATTCTATTTCTCTGCACTCCTATCTGCATTTGTTCCTCTTAAGTTATCTCTCTTTATCCTTGTTAGGGGTCATCCCAAACTTGATTTCTCTTTAAATTCACTTGTTGAACGGTAATAAAAACTGGGGGTCAGAGTATGATTTTTTTGAACTTGTTTGAATTGAATCGAGGAAATTACTATTCGTAGATATTCGTAGCGAATTTGAAAAATTGGTCATTGATTTTTTTCTGGTTTTGTCTCTCAACTGATTCTCAACCAATAACATGGCCGTGTGGGGTCCGATGAACAGTTAAGATAATTTAATGTAGATATTTATCAGGTACATATAATTAGAACCAATAGTCTGATCAGGGCTTCTCAAACTTTGGCCTTCGATGTTACTCGTTGGGCATGTACTGAGAAGGTTCGAATTGGAGTGGTCACCCTCCAAGTTCACACCTCGCTGGGCGTTGCTTTCTGTTCCACCGGGTATATCACTAGGGTTAGAGTTTGGTCACCCATGCCTTTGGCCGGAACTCGGTTGTAGCTCATCAAATGGAATTGTAGAGTGAATGGCGTTATCTACGGAGTCAGTAGTCACCGTGGTCGAGTGAGTTTGCCCGCTAGGCACTGCACGCATGGTGACCTGGGTTCGATCCCCCAGCGGGACACAATTTTTATCTGCTCTACACACACAAACACACGGCTATATTATGAATCGTGTCACTAGGACGTATTATTATGTGGTAAAAATTAGGATAACTTGTCATGTCCCGGCTGGGTTTCGAACCCACGACCTCTGGAATCTCTGGATTCACAGTCCCGGTAGCTCAGTGGTAAAGGCGGCACTGTGTGAATGCAGAGATTCCAGAGGTCGCGGGTTCGAAACCCAGCCGGGACAAGACAAGTTATCCTCATTTTTACCACATAATAATACGTCTTGGGCTTACTGCTGGAATAATGGGACTTAATAGTCCTAATCGGACAGTATAAATAAGGCGATATTATTATTAATTATTTATTATCAACCTGGAGTCATCGAGTTTGAGAACCACTGGTTCCTCGCGCACACACAGGTACTGGTTTCATGTCTTGAGGTGATGCAATTTTTTAGAACCTGATGTTACCTGTTCCGAGTTCCCATCAGCTGATCCGCGCAGCGTGCGTGTCACGCTAGTCACGTGACGGTTTTCCTTGTCACGGGACGATTCTTTTTGTCACGTGACGGTTTTCCTTGTCACGTCTGTACCTGGTCTCGCTGCCAGATGGTATCTTTGCCACCTATTTGTTAGGTAATGCCACTGGGAACATGTGGTTTCGTTTCAATCAGCTGTTCCTTCATCTTGTTGTCATCCAATGTAGTTGGTACTTAATTATCTCAGTTTAATTAGAGCAATACTAATGCTATTGGGGTCGGCATCCCTCATGGTTGAGGTTGGTAGGATGGAGCACGTTTTTTTATGGCTGGATGCTCTTCCTAACGCTAACGATTCTACATATTTATAGATATGTAGAATCGCTGGGAATCGCACCATCAGCTACCCACATTAACTCATCCAGCCTGGGTAGGGCCGGAAATGCCAGTCTGACGTGTTTGGAGGAAACAGCATTTTCTTTCGAAAAGTCTGCTCCAACCGGGGGCGGGGATCGAATTCGGGATCTCTGGACTACGAGCAGTTGTAAAAACTGTGAAACCCATTAAGCACAGATCTTGGTAATGTAATAATATCGCCTTAGTTATAATGCCCGACTAGTCCGATTATTCCAGCAATAAGCCCTAGAATTATTATTTCGATAGGAAATCCGATCTTTCGTAATGCTTGCGTAGCTCTTTTCTGCCCCACTCAGGCTGGGTGGAGCACCACGTCTCGAATGAGGCTGATGTGAAACAGTTTGCAGAACTCGAATCCTTTAAAATCTCATCTTTCATATTCAGGGTGTGCCATTATGAACGAGCCATTCAAATATCTCGAGAACTATTGATGATAGACAAAGTCTGTCAAAAAGGATCATTTTCACAGCTCTAAAAGGGACATTTAATGGTGACTTTAGAAGTTTCTTGGATGACCCCCCTTCAAGGTCTTTTCAAGGTTAACTTTGGAATTTTAAATGGTCATCCAAGAAAATTCTAAAGGTCACCATTAAATTTCCCTTTTAGAGCTATGAAAATGATCCTTGGACAGATTTTTTCTATCTGTAGTTCTCAAGATATTTGAATGCCTCGTTTTTTTTGTTTTTTTTTTTTGTAAATACTCCTTCAATAAATTATTTCTATATTTTTAACATGTTTTTATATTGTGTTTCCTACTCTGTGATATCTTTAATTTCTTAATACCTATAATGTTCGTTTTTTTGTTTCATACAAAGGACTTAGATTTATATATTAAGATTAAAAGGGACACCCTGTATATAAAAAAACGCTTTCCTCTGCTGATGTAAATAATCTACGAAGAGATTACGACTGAAATGCATTGGTATGCAGTGTTATATTACGCTAACGCTTGTTGTTTGTGAATGGTGATTAAATAATAATAATACATTCTAATCCTCATACATTAAAGAGTATTAATCCACTGGCAGTCAAGTGGTTAACGCGCTAGTCTGTTAATCCAGGTAGCGTAGGGATCCGTTGGTTCGAATCTCACCCAGTGCATGAATTTTACCTCATCCGTTTGAGTTTGTGACCACATAATAATAAGACTCTGAGGGTCAGGTGGTAGAAAATGGTTTGAGCATTAACCTCGCCTGTCGGTTACCTTCCACCAAAATGTTATTTTTATGGCTGGTAGCTGTGTGGCACACAGATATGTTGATACCCCAGTTCTAATTCTGTCATTGAAGTTATTGTTACCAGTTTTGATAATAATAACACTCTTTAGTGGAAGGTAACCACCGAGCGAGGTTAATGATCAAAACATTTTCTACCACCTAACCCTCAGAGTCTTATTATTATGTGGTAATAAGCTCAAAATAATGAGGGAAACTTCATGAAGAAAAAATTGGCTGGGATTCGAACCAATGATTCCCTACGCTACCTGGAATACCAGACTAGCGCGTTAATCACTTGACCACCAATTGATTCTTTTTGGTTTTCTACTAGTACTTTTAGGATCGTCAGGACCGGACGGGGGTTTTAGCTTCCATTTGGTGCGAATCGTACCAGCTACCCACAGTAACTTCACCCAGCCTGGGTAGGGTTGGAAATGCACTGTAACCGTACAGTGATTGATATTACTGATTTTTGTATCATCCCAGTCTAATCTCAGCCCAGGTTATGTGTTTCTCAGCTCACAATCTCTCGTCCTAACTCAACCTCTCATGCTGTTCAGTGATAACAAATCTGTTGATTAAATCTAAGGGTGCGTGTTGTCGCACTAATTTCTTGATTAGTTAATTAACGACTAAACTCAGTCGATGGTTAACTTCGACTGAAATTAAAAGGGTTGGGTAGAAGAGATTGACAAAGAAGAGGTATGGTCACATCTTCAGTTCAGCGCTCATGTCTCCTATTGGTTGTGTTTCAGATTGTCCGTGGTATAGTGTGGTCACATCTTCAGTTCAGCGCTCATGTCTCCTATTGGTTGTGTTTCAGATTGTCCGTGGTATGGTGTGGTCACATCTTCAGTTCAGCGCTCATGTCTCCTATTGGTTGTGTTTCAGATTGCCCGTGGTATGGTGTGGTCACATCTTCAGTTCAGCGCTCATGTCTCCTATTGGTTGTGTTTCAGATTGTCCGTGGTATGGTGTGGTCACATCTTCAGTTCAGCGCTCATGTCTCCTATTGGTTGTGTTTCAGATTGTCCGTGGTATGGTGTGGTCACATCTTCAGTTCAGCGCTCATGTCTCCTATTGGTTGTGTTTCAGATTGTCCGTGGTATGGTGCAGACTAGGCCGTGGTCACATCTTCAGTTCAGCGCTTATGGCCGAGCCAGATCGTAGTGCAGCAGAGTTAGGGATTGGGCACGCAGGGGCACCAAAGCAGCAACAGACGAGGAAGGGATCGAAGAGGGGAGGTGCCAAGGCTAGCCCCCCGGCGCCACTGTCAACCGTCGCCACTGCTTCTTCCTCCGCCACCAGCGACCATCCGACACTGAGAACTCGCAAACTGTAAGTCCGCTATGTTTTTTTCTCAAGTTTAAGTTAAGTTATTTATTTTTATTTTTTCAAGATAAGTGTTTCACAGCCGTTTTTATTTCGTAGCCGTGAAACAAGAGCTACTGTAGACGCTTGTGGTCTGTGTTGTAGCCTGCCCATCCGGTAGTATGCCTCCCCTCTGATGGGCGAGAAGTGACACCATACTTCCCATTAAGGTGCTGGGTCAACATGTTGTCATGTTTGTGTTAATCTCTTTCGTGATATCACAACTACTCAAACTAGCTTTCAAACTGTTGGCATAATGGGACTACCTGTCTTGCGCTGACAGTCTAAATAAAGCAGCACTATTTATACTTACATATACGCTGAATGGTAAAAACAAAAAAAAAAATCCGGGTCTTGAATCACTGACCTCCAGGTTTCCATAAGAACGTGTAAACTAAAAAATCCAACTCAGTAAATATGTTGTCACACCATTATGACAAATACCACTTTTTTTTCCGATTTTGCAACTTTGAAAGACTTTTAAAGGTTTATTACTTATAAAACTTTGCCCTTATAAGATTTTCGATTATTTTTATTTTCTCGGCCCTGTATCTCACAAGGTCAGTTTATTAAGCTCCAATCTGACCTTGATATTGGCATCATCTTGGTTTTTGTAGTAACGATTCACTACATTTTGTGTTGTACCCTGTATCTCACATGGTCAGTTGATAACAATTCCAATGCGACCTTGATATTGGAACCATCTTGGTTTTATGGTAGTAGTGATTCACTAGATTTTGTGTACCCTGTATCTCACATGGTCAGTTGATTACAATTCCAATGTGACCTTGATATTGGAACCATCTTGGTTCTGTCTCTGGGCACTCGATTTGTGTTGGACTCGGTTCCTGGAGGTCATGGGTTCATTACCCGGCTGGTCCAGTGAGATATTTTGGGAAACAATCACTGTCATCTTGGAAAATGATGGTACTGAGTACCTACTCGCTGTCTGTCCCGGTAGCTCAGTGGTAAAAGCGGCACTCTGTGAATCCAGATTCCAGAGGTCGTGGGTTCGAAACCCAGCCGACGGGGGTATACCTTCTGATTATTTTTTATTGTGATATCTTTGTCAAATAAATGGAAATGTTGTTTAAAAAAAAAAATCTTTGGATGGTAGAGATTGCCTTAGGCAATAAACTAGTTTGTGCCTCGCATTATCGAGATGTTATAGAGACATAAGAGTGACGTGAATAAGTGTATTTTTTGGGTGACTCCATTACTTTCTGTCCCAGTAGCTCAGTGGTAAAGGCTCTCTGTGAATCCAGAGGTCGCGGGTTCAAAACCCAGCCGGGACATAACAAGGTATCCTCCTATTTGAGATTTTTACCACATAATAATACGTCTTGGGCTACTGCTAGAAGAATGGGACTCATTAGTCTTAATCGGGCAGTATAAATAAGGCGATATTATTATTATTATGATTACTTTCTTCGTTTTAAGATAAGGAGAGAAAGAGATCGCAAATATTTTCTGTATAAAAAAGAGAAAAGAATTGTGAATGGAATTTTACATGATGTACGTTTCTTTGTGTGTCCAAAAGTCGCAATGGCGTTTTGCCACCGCGACCTTTGATCCAAAAGATATTCAGCTGCTGGGTTGGGAGATATACAAAGTATAGAATACATGATAAACAAATATGTATCTAGGTTTTTTTTTTTTTTTATCTATTATCAATGTTGGTCTTATCTCTGTGTTTCATTAAATTTATTTATTTATTTTTCTGTTTTTTTTTTTTTTTTACTTACTTTCCTGTATTTTTTAATAGGTATTATTATTTTTACTATTATTGACATCATTTTTAGAAGTACTCTTGTGATTCTCTGATGATCTTCAAGAAGCAGTTGTTTTGGTGTTTTCAACGTGCGTTATAGTTGTTGGATTTTCAATCTGGAAAAACATTTCATGTGATTTTGCACGATTGTAAAGTGGCGACAATGCTGCTAGTATCTTGGGAGAGCCCTGCCTGAAAGAAAAGAGCTAGATGAGATTTATTTTATTAAAAATAAACACTCTGATATCAGTTCTTGTGATAACTGTTGTTTAAGTTTTATTAACCCTTGAGAAACACCGCTTGTGTTTTTGAGCTGTTGTGAAAGTGAAATTTCGTGTGATTACTGTAGTAAAAAGCGTGTTGACAATTTTCTGGCATTTTTGATAAACATTGTTTGGTGTTAGGGAGGGCATCCAGCCATAAAAATAATGTGTGTGTGGGTGGGTGGGTGTGGGTACTGTGGGTGTGTTAGTGAGTGAGTGAGAGTAAGTGAGTGAGTAAGAGTGAGTGAGTGAGTGAGTGAGAGTGAGTGAGTGAGAGAGTGAGTGAGTGAGAGAGTGAGTGAGTGAGTGAGTGAGTAAGTAAGTGAGTGAGTGAGTAAGTAAGTGAGTGAGTGAGTGAGTGAGTGAGTGAGAGAGTGAGAGAGAGAGTGAGAGAGAGAGTGAGAGAGAGAGTGAGAGAGAGAGTGAGAGAGAGAGTGAGAGAGAGAGAGTGAGAGAGAGAGAGTGAGAGAGAGATAGAGAGAGAGAGAGAGTGAGAGAGAGAGAGAGTGAGAGAGAGAGTGAGAGAGAGAGTGAGAGAGAGAGTGAGAGAGAGAGAGAGAGAGGAGTGAGTGAGTGAGTGAAAAAGAGAGAGAGTGTGTGTGTGCCAGTGTGCCTATGTGCAAGTTCTTGCTACCTTCACAACGTCGTCATATACTGTTTCTTATCAATCTCCACCGCAGGGCAGGCAGGTATCTCAGTACTCTATTGTTCATGTCCTCACTCCTCACTAGTTGAGAGAATACCAGCTCAGGTATTGTGTGTTGTAATGAGTAGGTAATGACTTATGACACTTCTCTCTGTGGTGTGTCGGGTGGTATCAGGTGGTCTGTGTAGGTTTATTTATTTATTGGACGCCGTGGTCCTTGACATTATAGAATGGATGTCCCGTCATACAAAGAGAGAGAAAGATATAAATATAATATACCCAGTATATATATTTTTTCTTATAATATCGAAATTTATAATGAAACAGCGCATCATGAACAAGTAAAAATTTTCTTCTAATTTTTCAGAGGTTGGGGAAAAAAATACATATTATACGTATTTATATTTTAAATTCAAGTTGTTGTTGTAGCCAGCTTGGCTACTGGAGTCTCCAGTGATGGTCTTAAGCCAAACTCATAAGAGAAAAGTTGGCTTGTTCTGAACCACATATTTCTAAGTGCGATCAACCATTGTGAGAACTTGAGCTTTTTCTTTATAATCTGTTAAACCCTCGGGAACTGCAAGCTAGCCTGGCTTGCGAGGTTTGGCTAGTCAGTTCTCTGTTTGTAGTCCTCTAGCGAATTCCGTTGGTTCGAATCCCACCCAGTGCATGAATTTTCCTCATTAATTTGAGTTAGTGACCACATAATAATAAGACTCTGAAGGTTAGGTGGTAGAAAATGATTTAAGCATTAACCTCGCCTGGTGGTTACCTTCCACTGAAGAGTATTATTATTATGGATGTGCTGTGCGGAATGGCAAACAGTCAAAGACTGGCAGCTTCTGTTATAATTTAATAAAAGTCCTCATGATGGTTGATCGCACATAGAAATATGTGGTTCAGGACGAGCCAACTTTAAAATAAAGTTGGCTGGAGACCATCACACACCCCTCCAGCTGTAGCCAAGCTGGTTTCAACAACAACAACAACATTATTATTATTATTATGGAAATGCTGTGCGGAATGGCAAACAGTCAGACTGGCAGCTTCTGTTATAATTTAATAAGGGTTGGGTAGAAGAGATTGCCACAGGCAATAACCCCGCCCTTTAGGTAGAATATTTCTCTTTTTTTTTTCTTTCTTGTATATTTGTTTAATCTTTTTGTTTTTCTTTATATTTCATTGTATTCTACTGTATATACTTTTTGTTCCACCTAATAAAGCTTTTAAAAGAAAAATAATAATAATACAAATTATAATTTGTTTCTCTCTAACCATGTCTGTTTGTGTGTTTTCCCCCTCAGCGCGCACACGCTTCGCTCCTCCACAGCGTCGCTGAGAAAATCTCCGCACAGAGCCGGAGTCGAACTAGTGTCCTCCACACTAGGAGGCGTGGGATCTCTGAAACCCTCTTCACGGGTGAGTAGTGGTGGTTACTTGTTTTTATTTTTGAACTTTTTTCTACATTAAAAATAGTTGGTGTGCTCCAGAAAAGGTTTAAGTTCACCAATAATATCAGCTATGTTGCTATTTAATCAACACTCATGTAAATTAAATTTAAGTTTGCATTTGAAAAAATTTAAAGTTATTTGTAAAGATATATTAAACCTTCGTATGTAATTACCTTTAACCCTCAAATCTAAGTTCATGTAATTGCAACAATACTAGTTGCGTTTGAACATAATTAAAAAAAAACATGTTATTTTATTTGACATTTATTCATTATCTGAGCGCACGGCAGTGCGCCAGGCCAAGTTCCAGCAAGCACGGCAGTGTATCTTTACACGAACCGATTCGCCCGGTTTTTCAAACCCTCATATCTTCGGTTCAATTGATCATAGAGATATGAAATTTCGATCAAAGTCAATTTCAAGACAGCAAAAAACTTTTAGAGGAATGTAATCAATTTTGATACTGACTGACTGACTGACGGATCATCAAAATTATAAGGCACTTCCCGACTACCTAGAAAGCTGAAATTTTGCATGATGGTAGGGTTTATTGTAAAAGTTCAGGCCAAGTTAGAGGATAGTTTGCAGTTAAAAACATACAAAATGAGGAACTCAAAAAACGGGTTTTAAGAAAAGAAATATTTAGTACCAAGATAACTTGGCCGTAAACAAGATTTCCCTGCATTCATTGGCGAAAACTTTTTGGATAGGAGTTCTGGAACTTGGCCCGTTTTTTAACGGTAGTTTTTTTGTGGGATTATTTCTTTTCTTTTTTCTTTAAGTAATGGTGCCCTGGAACCACATTTATTTTATTAACATGGTATTTATATGTGACATCCCAATGTGAATTTATTATTATTATTATTAATTTTTTTCTTTAAGTAATTGTGCCCCGAAACCACATTGACATTACTTCAGGGCACTTCACCTTTACATCCATGCCACTCCGGAAACGAAAAACTCGGTCAGAATTTTCCACTCCGGCCGGGATTCGAACCCGCAACCTCTGGGTCAGTAACCAATGCTCTTAACCACTGAGCCACGGAGGTCGGCTATTATGATGTTATCAAATCGTCTATATCAAGCTGTAGGTACCAGGGTCTGGGGTCGAGGATGTAGGCTTCAGGCCAGGGTGCTCATTGTGGCTGCTAACTTTTTTTAAATATCGCTTTATTTATACTGCTCGGTAAATATCGCTTTATTTACCCATTATTTCAGCAGTAAGCCCAAGACGTATTATCATGTAGTCAAAATCCCAAGTGGGAGGATAACTTGGCATGTCCCAGCTGGGTTTCGAAACCGCGACCTCTGGCTTACCAGTCAGACGCCTTGACCACTGAGCTACTGAGACAGTTACTTATACACAACCCATGTAAAAAAAATCAATTATTTTAACCTTTTTTTTGTGACTCTTCTATTTTTTTATTGATATTTTTGTTTATAGTATAGTATAGTAGTGCTTTATTTAGCTCGAGACAGGGAGTCCCATTATGCAGAGTTTTTTCACCTTTGTGATTATTAATAAAGGGTTGGGTGGAAGAGATTGCCATAGGCAAATAACCCCGCCCTATAGTTAGGACATATGTATATATTTTATTTATTTTTTTCTTGTTTACATTATTAATACTGTCAATTTTATATTTAATTTTTACCATTGTTTGTCTGTATATATGTTCTGCTAATAAAGAGTGTCTAAATACATAAATAAAAATTAACGTGTCGCCTCAACGTTTCCACTACTTGTAGGCTCAGCCGAGACCCGCCAGTGCTAGCAGCAGCAGCAAGAAATCCAAGGCCACTGCCGCCCCCAGACAGTCGGAGTCGGAGAATATACCCGAGCGTGCCGTCAGCGAGGCTGCTGGCCACAACAAGACCAGACAGAAGAAGAAAAAGAAGAAGGACCCGGCAGCATCAGCCGCCGCTAGTAAGAAGCGAGGACTGTCTCTTCAGTCCCCCCCCGAGCCGCCACTCAGCAGCAAGAAGAGAGCGTCGACTGTGAGTGAAAATTAAGTTAGCTTTAAAACTGTACAATCAACTTGATGAAAAACCAAGTTTATTTTTATAACAAATTTCAACACAGTATGCAGTATGATCTTCGTAAATGTAATTATGAAAGTGTATATGTATGTATTGTGTACCCTTCCTTTGTCATTTATTGCATGTTGGCGTAGTTACCTTGCTATGCCAGTGTTGCGTACAGCGTACACTGCGTACCGTATCAATGCCTCCCCATAAATGCAGCCCTGACTTGCAACAAGAGAGCCCCTTGGCTTCAAACAAGTCAGTGGTAATTTTCCATAGAAATTGTAAGTTCAACTCTCTATTCTCTGCCCTCAGCAGTTACCTTTTGACAATCAGAGAGATCACACCTCAGTTCAAATTTAGTGTATACCATTTTCGTGCAACGCTCAATATTTCTTTAAAGTTCTCAAATTAAAGATAGTTATTACCCATAAAGCTCACTCATCTTCCAACTCTGCCCCATCACCAAGAAGAGCCGGCCGGCACCCCGTAAGTCAACCCCGCTAGAGTCTTCAAAGGTGAGTGAGCCTTCATTTTTCTCTTCTCTCCCATCGAACCTTGTGGGCTGTCCCCCACATCGTTTTTGGTCCGAATTCGAACCGGATTACGAACCTTTGAAAAGGTCACCTCTTTTCAATTCATAAAACTTTTCTTTTGGGCAAGTACCCATTGTCACATGCACGTATTATATAAAATTTCAACGTAACATACTTGCATTACTTGGTAAGACTTTGTTACCATATTCTAATATTATTTATTGCCAAGTCAACTAGTGCACTCTTTTTAATTTGTCAATTTTTTTGTCTTTCTGTGAATTTCTTGGTTTTTTGCCGAATAATCATATAATCTCTTTCAGCATAAAGTTGATGCACACCTCTTCTTTATAGCGCTACAATAATGTTTTAAACCTCAATAATTCATTGCATTATTTTAGAAATTTTAAAGTGCTATAAATCATTATATTTATTAGAATTACGTACTTGCCCTCTTGATATTTAATTTTACCTACAGTCCACTGCCTCTCCCATTTTAGTTTCCTAAACTCGGCCCCTCGCTATAGTTCTCATTTCTCAGCGTAGCGAGCAACTTGCTACCTTTTCCTATACCGCTGTGACCAATCACTTGATTTCAAGTTACACTTGATCTTAACTTGAAAGTTCTATCTTTCAACTTGAATTAATATTCCATCTCACTTGTCACCTTTTCAACTATCTGATTTATCTAATTACATATCTCCATATCTCAATTTATCTTATGTACGCTTCTCCCCGGCTCCTCTCTGTTCTATGTAGGTACCTAATGTACCTTTACTTGTCTATTGCTTGTTTGTGATCTCTCTGCTCCGCTATATACTATTTATGTAATTTAGTTCGCCCGCACCGCTCTTCGTATTTCTATGAATGTCATTAGGTAACTCCATGTATTAATCACTGTTATTCGTGTTTTCTGTTTATATTCTGAACTTAGAATTTTTCGTGAACTTAGTAAAATAAAAGTACTTAGTTCATCGCCTCTTACTGTTCGTGAAACCGCTCCAGTATTGCCGGGAATAAAATAAAATAATCATTATAATTAAATTTAATTCGCTTAATTAATTTAATTTAGTTTAATCGCTCTTTTCATTAATTTATTTCATTTACCTCTCATTCTCAATCATTCAAGTCTAACCCGCAACCATTCAAGTCTAACCCGCATTCATTTAAGTTTAACCCGCATTCATTTAAGTTCAACCCGCATTCATTTAAGTTCAACCCGCTTTCATTTAAGTTCAACTCGCATTTATAAAAGTATAACCCGCTTTCATTTCCCCGCATTTTCAAATATTACCGCATTAATTATTATCGTTTTCCCCGCAATATCTTGGTTTTCCGCAATTAATAAATTCAGTTCACGAATCCGCATAACTTGATTTCCGTTTTTTTTTTGATTAACTAGTAATTAAAAGTTTTTTTTTAACGCTTATTAATTTTTCCGCAATAATTTAACTAGCTAGCCCGCTGTTTAATTTACTTTCGCAATTTAAAGTTTTTTTTTTCTACTTAGTGTATCTGTGTTGTGTTCACGATTTACTTAATCTCAAGGATCATACGATCAATTCACCAGGTAATCTAGTCCTTATTCTTCATATTTCACTGTCTTTTAAATAAAAATCATGTCGACTAACTCTCAAAGAGAAAAACTCCGCTCATTGATTTCGCGTAAGGATAAATATCTTGACCGTATGCAAAAGCTGGCAGATTACACCACTCAGCTTACCGAGTCTAACACAGGGCCATTTTTATCTCGTTTCGAACGCATCGATGATTATTACAATTCTTTTGATACTCTCCAGGATCAAATTGATACTTTGTGTGCCTCTATGGATAGCGCTGATAAAGTTGACACCTCCGGAGATACTCAGACCTTTGAGGAGTTGTATTTTGAAACTAAGGCTTTCGTTAGGGCTAGAAATCTTATCCCAGCATCAGCTGCTATTGTGCCGGCTTCCAGTCCCGCTCCTACCGCCACAGTTCATCCGAAACTTCCAAAACTTTCGGTCCCTATCTTTTCAGGCGATTTACAACAGTGGTCAAGTTTTCACTCGCTTTTCAGGTCTACGATTCACCGTAGGACTGATATCTCAGAAGTAGAAAAGCTTCAGTACTTACGCTCATTTCTGCGCGGGCCTCCTCTGCATTTGATTGAAAATTTCCAACTTCTCGATCAAAATTATTCTACAGCATACAAAACCTTGTGTGATCGCTATGAAAACAAAAGGGTTCTAGCTTCGCATCATCTCAACATGATCCTGAACTTCAAGCCGCTTCACAACAGCAATGTATCGGGTCTACGCAGTTTTCTTGAGGTTTTTCAGACTAATGTTGCTGCCGTAAAGAACTTGAACCTTCCTAATATTGGTGATTTTCTTTTAGTTCAGATTGCCCTCCGCGTATTAAATATTGAACACAAGAAATTATTCGAGGATAAATTGGATTCGAACGAGGTACCTACTTATGATCAACTAATAAATTACGTTAATAAAATTTGTATGGACAGTGAAATGATCCAGTTCTCTACATCTCCTTCTTCTTCAAAAAATACCTTCGCTGCGCCTACCGTTAACCAGCACAAGGGAAATTATAAACAAGAACGCACTTCCTACCTGTCTACCGCTGAATCAACAAAACCGCACGCACTTCAGTCCTCCCCGCACTCTTCTTGTCCTATTTGTAAACAGGCTCACCCGCTCTTCAAGTGTTCTTCCTTTCTCAAGTTTGATATTCCTAAACGTGTTGAAGTTCTCAAAAGTCAAAACCGCTGCTTCAACTGTTTAGGTGTTCACCGCATTTCGGACTGTCGCTCCGATTCCACTTGCCGCACATGCCACAAACGGCATCACACGCTAATACATCGCGAATCTAATTTTGTAAATTATTCTTCCCCTAGCTCTTCCAAAGAGACCACCCCTCAGACCAAGACCTGTATTTTCTCCACTGGTGACAACGTTCAAAAATCTTCAGTTTTACTAGGCACCGCCCGAGTTTCAATTTTGGACCGCTTTGGCAACCCGCACCCAATCCGCTTGATTGTCGATCCTGGTTCACAGATTTCTTGTATAACTGAATCGTGTGTTCAACGCATAGGTTTACAGAAATACAAATGCGGTATTTCTATTTCGGGTATTGGAGACAATATGGTGCCTGAAAACAACGGAGCCGTCTCTTGTGTACTATCTCCACGCCTACCATCTAGCCGCAATCTTCACGCCGAAGCAGTTGTTCTTAAACGTATTTCTTCCAATATACCTTCCGCTCATATTGCACCTGAAGTGTTTTCAAAATTTTCTCACCTTGATCTCGCTGATCCCGACTTCTGTATACCGGATGCTGTCGATTTTCTTCTTGGCGCTGAATTGTACGCGCAGATATTATGCACTACTGGGGACAACGTGATACCTGGGACACCTACCGCTATGAGAACAACACTGGGATGGATTATTTTCGGCCGCACTCCCACTTACAACGAGGATAGTTCTCGCCGCTCTCTGTTTCTCACTTCCCCCAACCTGGACACAATGCTCCAGAAGTTTTGGGAGACGGAGGAAGTCGCTGTCCAGCTCATTGAAGATCCTGAGGATGTTCGCTGCGAGGAACATTTTCTCTCCACTCACCAGCGTGACGAAACAGGCAGATATATGGTCTCACTACCCTTCCGTGAGGATGTCTCTAATTTAGGCGAAAATCGCAATCGCGCTCTTACCCAGTACCGCAACTTAGAAAAACGCTTAAATAAAAACGAATATTTACATTCTCAAGGCAATGAAGTTCATAATCTACCTAAACTCAAGGATAACACCAAAACGTTACTAACTGTAACTCCCCCTGCGAAGTCTTACTTGTTAGGATGTTGTGAAAAATATTCAAAACTTACCAAGCTACAACGTATTTTCGCGTTCGTACTTCGTTTCATCAGAAACATACGAACCTCCAAAGAACAACGTGATCTAGGACCTCTACAAGTAAGAGAACTTAATACTAGTTTATTGATAGTCACCAAACTAGAACAAGAATATCACTTTGCCGCTATTATTTCAGCCCTTCAGACCAACCTAAAAATAAATAACTCCGCCATCTTGAAACTAACTCCATTCCTGGATGAACATGGAAGACTCAGGGTGGGCGGAAGGCTTCGAAACGCTCAGAATCTATCGCAGGATTCAATTCATCCTTTACTTCTTCCCAAAAAGTGTCACTTGTCTAATATTATCTGTGATCATTATCATGTCTCTTCTCTGCACGCTGGTCCTCGTACCGTTCAGGCATTAATTCAGCAGAAGTTTTGGATTATGTCGCTACGCGATCTTCTCCGTCAACGCATACATAAGTGCCTGAGATGTTACCGGTACTCCGCAAAACCTATTCAACCAATAATGAGTGACTTACCAGAACGAAGAGTCACTCAGGAGCGACCTTTTCTCAACGTCGGCGTGGACTTTGGTGGTCCATTCTTCATCAAGGAGAGTTCCCGCCGCAACGCGCGTTCACGCAAGGCATATCTCTGCCTATTCATCTGCTTCACAACCAAAGCAATTCACTTAGAGCTGGTGTCAGATCTGTCGTCTGCTGCATTTCTTGCCAGTCTTGACCGTTTCATCGGGCGCCGCGGTCTACCTCGCTTTATCCACAGTGACAACGGCACAAATTTCACCGCTGCCGCACGAGAATTGTCTGAAGTATATCAGATGCTACAGGAAAATTCCGCTGATATAAATAATACACTCGCGCAACGTCAAATTACTTGGATATTTAATCCACCCGCTGCCTCTAATTTCGGAGGCCTCTGGGAAGCCGGTATTAAATCCGCAAAATTTCATCTCCGACGGGTAATAGGCGAACAAAATTTCACATTCGAAGAACTTACAACTCTTCTATGTAGAATAGAACTCCCCTATTTTAATTGTAAATATTTTCTTTTGTTTTTTCCAACTGTTTTTGTTTCCTGTAATCAAGGGTGGTGTGGAAGAGAATGCCGTAGGCATTATCACCACCCTTGATCAGGCTTTGTTTATTTTTATTTCTAAATTGTTACCATGTACATTGTATATAAAATATGTAAATAAAGCTTGATCGAAATGTTTATAAATAAAAAATAAATAAAAATAAATAGAGGCTGTACTTAACTCTAGACCACTCATCGATGTTTCTCCTGATCCTCTTGATGGTATAGATTATTTAACTCCTGGTCATTTTCTCATAGGCACCTCCCTATTAACCCCTCCAGAGCATGATATAACCTCTACTCCCATGAATAGATTAACTCGTTGGAGACTTATCCAGCAAGCCGCGCAATCCTTTTGGGGAGCTTGGTCCACAAGCTATCTTCAATCCCTGACTCCTAGATCAAAATGGTTTCTCCCTAATCCGGAACTCAAATCTGGTGATTTGATCCTTCTTCCCAAGGCTAATAAATTACCTCTTCATTGGCCTTTAGGTAAAATTATTGATGTTTACCCTGGTAGTGACAATGTCACTAGGGTCGCAAAAATTAAATTTCAAGACACGGTCTTAACTCGACCTGTCAACAAAATCATTCCCTTGAGATTTAACAATTAAATGTTACAATGCTTTCTTTACTTAAGTATTCAATAATCCTTTATTATTTATCAGGCACTTATTGAATACCTCTGTTTCATGTTATTTAATAATTTATGTGTACTTTGTCTTGGCAATATTCAGTTTTTGTGATCTCGCTTTCTCGCTTACATTTCTCAAATTATACCAAATTTGGGTGGGCGGAATGTTGCGTACAGCGTACACTGCGTACCGTATCAATGCCTCCCCATAAATGCAGCCCTGACTTGCAACAAGAGAGCCCCTTGGCTTCAAACAAGTCAGTGGTAATTTTCCATAGAAATTGTAAGTTCAACTCTCTATTCTCTGCCCTCAGCAGTTACCTTTTGACAATCAGAGAGATCACACCTCAGTTCAAATTTAGTGTATACCATTTTCGTGCAACGCTCAATATTTCTTTAAAGTTCTCAAATTAAATATAGTTATTACCAACAAAGCTCACTCATCTTTCCACTCTGCCCCATCACCAAGAAGAGCCGGCCGGCACCCCGTAAGTCACCCCCGCTAGAGTCTTCAAAGGTGAGTGAGCCTTCATTTTTCTCTTCTCTCCCATCGAACCTTGTGGGCTGTCCCCCACAGCCAGCATGTGTAGACAGTAAAAAAAAAAAGTTATCATATTTGTATTAGCCACTTTCGTGATATATCTATCACAACTACTTAGGAGCCAAATAAAAATTGCTTAGTATGGGTCCTCTGTATACAAAAAAAGTATGAAAAATAAAATATTTGTATTAGC
This sequence comes from Bactericera cockerelli, assembly GCA_024516035.1. NCBI lineage: Eukaryota > Metazoa > Arthropoda > Insecta > Hemiptera > Triozidae > Bactericera > Bactericera cockerelli. Next base: position 28,931,053 of record CM044964.1, on the reverse strand, counting down.
CACTTTCGTAATATCTATCACAACTACTTAGAAGCCAAATAAAAATTGCTTAGGATGGGTCCTCTGTATACAAAAAAAGTATGAAAAATAAAACAAATGATTATTATTATTAATACTCAAACTCGCTTTACTAAATCTACGCTAAAACCGGGTCTTGAACCAGCGACCTCCAGGTTACAAATCCGCTGCTCATGGATCGAGCTACTTAGGTCTGTGCTCGTAATATAAAGATCGCTCTATTTATACATAAAAAATAATAACAATCATGAAATCACACTTTTTTTACCAAACAAGACTCGAACCACCGACCTTCATGTTACAAGTCCTCCGCGCCGCATCGATCATGCTACTGAGCTCAGATAAGACAAGAAACATTAACGAGAGTAATATTTGGTTCGGTGCTCAATGCCAATAGGCTTATTCATTTTTATCTCTATTGGCATATTCTTATGTAAAAGTACATAGATGTATACATGATTGTATTTTCTGCACATTCTGATGCGAAGTACGTATACAGGGTGGACCAAAAAAAACGTTTACACCCGTTAATGGTAGATTACTGACGACATTTCCAGCCCGGATCTGCAATCCGTTTTTTCGGATTCGCCTTTATAACTGCACAAAGTGATTTTTTGCAACTTTCTGAAAAAGTCCGACTTTGGCTTATTCCTCAGGTCAGAACTTTTTTCCTGTTTAAGATAAGTTGATTCTGAACAATTCTGCAGAAAGCCAACAAAATTTCGATGCTTCTAGCTACACTACTTTGTTTTTTACGGTTTGGTTTGTCATATTTTTTTACACCTGAACAGAAAAAAACACACGAAAAACTTTTTTACTAAATAAAACACTCGACATTTGTCCGAACAAATTTTGGCACAGACACGGGCAAGTTTGATAAAAGTTGGCGGCCGCCCCGAGGATGCTAAAAAATAATTTTACGATTTTTTATCACGTGATCTTCTGGGAAAAAATATTAGATGTTTGCCAAAAACTCTTCAAAAATCCTAAGAGTTTTCTAGCTGTAGACTGTGTAAGGGCGTCTTGTATTGTTTACAAAAATTGTTTACATTGCTTTTTTGAATACCGCGGTCTTGCATGCCCTTCATCAGCCAGTTTAGGAAAATTCAAATGATAATTTTCGTCCTCTTCATACTGTCAGTGGTGTTAGCTAGATGTGGTAGTGCTAGGAGTGTTGATCGCATGTCTGAGGTTCAATTCTCGGCGCTCAATTTTATTTTAATTATCAAAAAAATCTGATGGAATATTTTATTCATACCTGTATCCGACCTGTTGTAACACCAACAACTTATGGTTTTTTTGGTGGTAATACCATCTGTAAATTGAGTTATATCAGATACTATTGGTATCATAATACACATAATTATTATTCATGTAAGCCCCTGAGAGTCTGCCTTGATAATGTAAGGATGGTTTTTCTTATGCTTCCCTACGAGAGAAAAAAAACTAGCGAATTTTCTTAACGAAAATAGAGTTTATAAAATAAAGCCAGGTAAATATGCAGGTAGGTTCTTCTATCATAAACATTACTAATTAAATAACAAATATTTACCGATTGCCAACTCTTAATAGAAATCTTGAAAAAAAAACAAGATAATATTTTGTAAAATTAAAAAAACTTTTGTAGTTTTTATTATGTTTTATACTATTTTGCTATAAACAAAAAGGTATTTTTTTTAAAAAAAAAAACATTTTTTTGTGTTAGTATGTTCAATGAGAAACGATTAGAAGCGCACGATTAGCTCAGTGGTAAGGCACTTTTCATGCGGAAGATTCCACCCCGGTCCGAACGCCAGAGCCAGCAAAAAATTCATGACTACAAAATAAAAAAGACTGTTGCCATTTTTTATTTAGCCATAGTACACACTATGGATTCTCCTCACACAGATTTTTGAAACCAATGGTGACTTTTGTAACTTAGTTCTACCTCAGAACTGTGGAGTGGAGTTATTAATAGCTTTGCAGAGATAGTAAATGTGTCCGTTATCTGCTGTTTTTTGGCATTGGGATGGCACTGTGTTTTGATTAGTAAGCACTTATTGTGAGCCAAGCCTTCTTACCTACGAGCTAATATTTCTCACATCCTCATTCGCCTCTCTTTCTCTCTTTCGCTCTCTCCCTCTATCTCTCTCTCTCTCTCTCTGTTTTTCTCTTTCTCTTTCTCTCTCTCTCTCTCTATCTATCTCAATCTCTCTCTCCCTTCTCAATTCCCTCAGAGGAACTGTTGGAAGTGGCGTCCACCTTCCTGGATGCGCAAAAGTTGAACCTCTTTATCATGCTCCGTCGAATGTTGCGGAAGATTCCAGGTTTTTCTGTCAGGTCATGGAATGCTAACAGGATTCTGCTACTCTTGCGTCTCCACTGGTATTTCGTAAACTATGTTTTTCACGTGATCCCAAATGTTCCTGTTTGCAGCTCCATATGCTAAATGAACACCTGTCATTTCAGCATCCAAATAATAATAATAATTATGTAAATTGTACTTAAAAACTCAAGACGTTAAAAGATAATATTTCACAGAATGCAGAAAAATATGCTTGAAAACTATCATCGAGAAACAAACAATCATTAATTTGACTGGCCTTTAATTAATTCCAAGGAAAATAATTATCAGACATAAATAGCTAATTACTCTTTGAGTACAAGACGACCCTACACGGTCAACACTTTTAAGATTTTAAACATCATTTTTTGACACTTACCTGGTTCGTTTTCCGAGAAGATCACATGATAAAAAATCGTAAAAATATTTTTTAGCATCCTTGGGTTGGCCGCCAACTTTTATCAAACTTGCCCATGTCTGTGCCAATATTTGTTCGGGCAAATCTTGAGTGTTTCAAAGTGTAAAAAACTTACATGAGAATTTTTTTTCTATTCAGGTGTCAAAAAAGATGCCAACCAAACCGTAAAAAACAAAGTAGTGTAGCTAGAAACATCGAAATTTTGTTGGCTTTCTGCAGAATTGTTCAGAATCAACTCATCTTAAACAGGAAAAAAGTTCTGACCTGAGGAATAAGCCAAAGTCGGACTTTTTCAGAAAGTTGCAAAAAATCACTTTGTGCAGTTATAAAGACGAATCCGAAAAAACGGATTGCAGATCCGGGCTGGAAATGTCGTCAGTAATCTACCATTAACGGGTGTAAACGTTTTTTTGGTCCCACCCTGTATACAGGGTGTCCACCTACACGTATAATGTGATTAACACAAATATGATAAGTTTTCGAAAGTTATTAACAACACAAATATGATAACTGCACAATTAAAAAAATAAAAATAACTTGACAACTTTCAACTTGTTTAGCGTGTGGAATCCCAGATTTTTCACGTCCCGCCTCGTTCATGTCCAATTTGAGGGTTGGGTGGAAGAGATTGCCAAAGGCAATAACCCCGCCCTTTAGTTAGGACTTATATTATGTATATATATTTTTTTTCTTTTTTTTTTCTCTATTATATTATATTTTAATTTGTAATTATTTGTGTTGTATACTGTTGTATATAATATGTCCTATTAATAAAGTGTAAATAAATATCCAGATTTAATCTGAATGGGGTACAAAATACTTCCATATTTAATTACTCTTTAAAATAGTCTCATTTTAAATGTATTAAAATATGAGGTTTGAATTGGAGACTTAAAATATACAATAAAAAAGTAATAATTCTAAAAAAAATTAAAAAAAAAATTCTCATCCTGTAAATTTCGACAGAGAGGATTGACCGTTCAGTCCCTGCGGCCCACACAGACACAGGAGGAGGACCCGTCTCCGCCACCACCCAGGAAGAAAGCAGCGGCGTCGACTCTTCAGTCCTCCGAGCAGCCGCCCGTATCCTCCCATCACAAGAGGCGAGCAGCCCTTCCTCTTCCGTCCCCCCCGGCAGCAGCAGCGGTAGACGCACAGCAGACCCGACGCAGGGCGAGACGAGTGTCTAGCGGCGCGTCCAGTGTGACGTCATCAGCCACCACCCCCGCCACAGGCAAGAGGACCAAGTCCCCCCTCCTCCTCTGCGAGTCTTCTCGACAAGGTATTTTATATTATATATATATTTTTTTTTTTTTCAACAAATACTTGAAATATATTTATTTACATACATATAATCATCTTCTTCTCTTATAATCACAAAGTTTCAGTAGGATCCTGAGTGCGTTAGCATGTGTTGGACCCTACCGTACAAAATATTTAAAGCATTTCGGTATACACTCTTGTATGTATGCTTTATGATTTAAATGTTACAATGGTACATGATGTAAATGAATGAATGAAAAATTTATAAAAAGAGAAATACATTAATAAAACCAGGTGGTATTTTATACATATTATTATTCCCCCCTCTCCGAGTCTTCTCGACAAGGTATTTTAAACATAACATTAGATGTGATAGGAATTATAAAGAATTAAACATGAAGAAAGGAGGAGGGGTGTTAATCGCAATAGACAAGGCTTATAAAGCATTTCCAATAGATCAAAAAAATGATAGTGGTTTTGAATGCTTGTTTGTTAAATTTTGGTTTTGTTTTAAACCCATTCTATTAAACGCTACCTACATTCCACCGAGTGCAAATGTAGAAACTTACCTGAAACTGTCATCTCACATTGATTTAGTGTTACAGAATCATAAAACTATTTCCCGTTTTTTACTGACAGGAGATTTTAATTTAAGTTCTACTCAGTGGGTAACATTGCCTGATAGTAAATATTTACAACCACAAAATACAGATACTAACGCAGATAATATTATAGAAGTCACTCATGTACATTCTTTGAATCAATATAACCACATAAAAAATGTAGACGAACGTTTCTTAGATCTTATTTTTAGTAATCTAGACACCTTATCAGTTTCTGAATGTCATCATCCTTTGAGCCCTATTGATCCTCCGCACCCGCCGCTTGCTCTCACTCTTTATTTAGATAAAGAACAACGTATGAACAATACTTTCATTAAAAAGAATATTTGTCATCGTAACTTTAAAAAAGGTGATTATTCTAAAATTTGTGAAGAAATTCATAAAACGGATTGGACATATAATTTCCACAGTCAAAATATTAACCTTTCAACTGAAATTTTATATGAAAAATTACATTCATTAATATCTACGTTTGTTCCTCTTACATCAGTACAAAATATCAAATTTCCTCCGTATTTTAACCAGGAGTTAAAACAATTAATTTTTAACAAAAAAGAAGCACATAAAAATTATAAATTATTAAAATCGTTTGAAAACTATTCTGAATTTTTATCTTTGAGAAAGAGATGTACTACTTTAATACACACATTATATAAGAAGTACTTAGAGGACATTGAAAAATATTTAGTGACCAATCCAAGATCCTTCTGGGCTTATGTTAAGAACAAAAAACAGGTACGTGATCTTCCAAGCATAATGTTCCTTGATAATACTGTAGCAAGCGACAACATTGATATTGCCAATTTATTTGCTAAGAACTTTGCATCAGTATATTCAGGAGAAGTGTTAGTTCCACCTGAGTTCCGGTCGGATCACTGGATTGGTTTGAATAAAATAGTTTTAACTCAAAATGAAGTTAAACAAGAATTAATTAATTTGAGTGAGCGGACAGCGGCGGGCCCGGATGAAATATCAGCATTTTTTTTTATAAAATGTGCAGAGTTTCTCTCTGGTCCTTTGACCCTACTATTCAATAAATCTTTAGAAACTGGAGTATTTCCTGACAAATGGAAGACTGCATACATAATTCCTATACATAAATCTGGCTTAAAAAAGAATGATATCAGATCATTTCGTCCTGTTTGTAATGCCTCAGTGATACCCAAGATTTTTGAAAAGCTTGTGAGTAACAAATTTACTTCAATTGCAAGTCAGGTTGTGATTGACAACCAGTACGGCTTTATGAGAAATCGGTCTACTTATAGTAATCTTGTATCTTTTTATAATTTTATTATTAAGAACACTCAAGGAAGCAGTCAAGTAGACACAATATACACCGATTTTTCTAAGGCGTACGACGTTGTAAGTCACAACCTACTGATTGCAAAGTTATCTTCTATGGGTGTGGCTGGGACATTGCTTGACTGGTTACGCAGCTTCCTTACAAATCGCATTCAAATTGTAAGAGTCGGCGATGCAAAATCTGACCCCATTGCTGTTAAATCAGGCTGTATGCAGGGGGGGCACATGAGTTCTGTATTATTTTTGTTATTTATAAATGATATCAAGGAAATATTCCAGAAAGAATCATTCTGGCTTTTTGCCGATGATTTGAAATTTGCACGTAAGGTTACAGGGCTAGAGGAAGTCTCTCAATTGCAGGATACGATTTCCCGCCTCCATCACTGGTGCCAGGTGAACCACATGAATCTTAATGTTAAGAAATGTGCTATTGTTACATACCACACCACTAGAAATCCCATCCTGGCCACATATCATGTCATGGGCGAAACACTGGCTCGACAGATGACGGTGAAGGACGTGGGTGTCACATTTGAAAGCAACCTGAAGTTCACGTCTCATATTCACAATATCAGAGCTAAAGCTCTTCAAATGTATGGATTTTTAATGAGACACTGCAGGGAGTTCTCGAATGTGACAACATTTAAGGTCCTATACTTTGCGTATGTCAGGTCAGTGTTAGAGTACGCGTCTGTTGTGTGGTCACCGCATTATGAATACCAAAAACATCTTCTTGAATCGGTGCAGCATAGATTTTTAAGATTTTTAGCATATAAAATAAATAAAGAATTTATTACAAAAACTCAATATAATACAATAGAAATATCTCATAACATTTTAAATCTTGAATCCAGAAGACAAATATATGACCTTACATTTCTCCACAAAATCATAAATAACAAAATCTATGCACCTGATCTCCTCAGTGAAATTCAATTTAAAATTCCTTCAAGAAAAACAAGAAATCAAGTCATCTTTAATTTAAGAAAATGTAGCTCAAATATCACTGAATATGCAACAGTACATAGATGTGAAAAGTTGTGGAACCTGGCCGGTGGTGTTGGAGGTGTGGATATATTTTGCAATAATTCTAATAAAATACTACAATTATTAGAATCAGGCAATTTACCGTTTACCATTTAGTTTATTTAGCTTTTAGCTTGTAAGTTAGCATATAATTAGTTTTATATTAGTTGTAAGTTTTAATAATGTAATCCCGCGTTTTATAAAATGGACACGCAAGTTCGTAAATTCAATTAAAAAAAAAAAAAAAAAAAAAAAAAATTAGTAGAATACCTTTGGGTTTTTTTTTTACTACAGGGTGGGGCAAAAGTCTGGAAACCCCTGAATAACTTTCGAATGGCTTCTTCGGTAAAATTAAAATTTTGTAAGGTTAACCGGGCTAATAAGACCTTCTTTTAGAGTGGGGTCGATTTTTGTTACCGGCCCCCATGTCGGGGCCAGGGGGGGCAACTTCAATTTTTTAAATACGAACCCCCACCTTGCGATACATTACAAAATCGACCCCACTCTAAAAAAGGTCTTATTAGCCCGGTTTACCGTACAAAATTTTAATTTTACCGAAGAAGCCATTCGAAAGATATTCAGGGGTTTCCAGACTTTTGCCCCACCCTGTATAATACTGTTAGTTCTACTTGCCAGCCTCCGTGGCGTAACGGTTGTGACTACTGCCCGTAGTCCAGAGTTCCCGAGTTCAACTCCCGGCTGGGGCAGACTTTTCACACAGAAAATTCTGTTCTCTCCGAACATGTGAGGCTGGCATTTCCGGCCCTACCCAGGCTGGGTGAGCTTAATGTGGGTAGCTGGTACGGTTCCCAGCGAATGGAGGTTAAAATCCAATAAAGTGTTAAATGAGTTATAATTTAACTCTGATATATAAGAAAATCCGAAATTTTGGACAAAAAAGTCAAAAAACAAGGTTCCACCACTTGTCGATACAGAATTCTTGTAGAATCTAGAATGTAGGCAAAATAGTATTCTACCATATAAAATAGATTTTAAGAAAATCGGTTAGAGATAGAAGTAATTTTGTATAAACTCAGGTCACCAGGCGTGCACTACCTAGCGCGCTAACTCACTCTGCCACGGTGACTAACAGGTCTCATGTACCTATTTTATAGATAAAAATTCACATATTAATACAAAAAGAAAACCTTGTTTACTATTGGAATAAAAAAAGCCTTACCAAATTATTATGTCTGTAAATCGATCACTGTGGTATTGGCGTCCACACTGGCGTGCGCACAGGGTGTATACAACTATAATAATAATAAATCATTTGTTTTATTTTTTTTATATACAGAGGACCCATCCTAAGGCATTTTTACTTGGCTTCTAAGATGAGTGTTGTTTTTACATAATATACATATTAACGGGCTGTGTTCCCCCCCCCCCACCTGACAGACAAGCCCAGCAGGAAGCGCGGTCACGTGACCTCTTTCACGCGAGCGCCCACCACGATAGAGTCGCCCTCCCCCTCTGCCCCCCCCGCCTCGCCCTCGCCCGCCAAGAAGCCTCGCGTCTCCTCAGCCTCCTCAGCCTCAGCCTCCTCTGTGTCTCTGCTCCGACGAAGCTCGCGCTGTAATAAACTACCAACAACGGGTTCTTGCGCCAGCACAAGGTAATAAAAAAAAATAAAAAAAAGTTATCATATTTGTGTTAATCACTTTCGTGATGTCACAACTACTCTAACTCGCTTTACTAAATCTACGCTGAAACCGGGACTTGAACCACCGACCTCCAGGTTACAAGTCCGCCGCCTTATCGATCAAGCTACTGAGGTCGGTAGCACAAGGCAATAATAATAATAACGCCTTATTAAATTTATACTGCCCGATTAAGACTACTAAAGTGCTATTATTCCAGCAGTAATAAGCCCAAGACATATTATTATGTGGTAAAAATCCCAAACGGAGGTTTATACTGCCCGATTAAGACTACTAAAGTGCCATTATTCCAGCAGAAAGCCCAAGACATATATTATTATGTGGTAAAAATCCGAAAACGGGAGGATAACATGTCATGTCCCGGCTGGATTTCGAACCCACGACCTCTAGAATCTCTGGATTCACAGAGTGCCGCCTTTACCACTGAGCTACCGGGACGGACGGAGTAAATAAATAAATAAATGTAGTCATTTTTTTTTATGTATTTCTTCAAACTGATGGCGTAATGGGACTTCTTGTCGCGAGCCGACAGTCTAAATAAAGCACCTCTATACTACTATACTATAATTAAATACCTAGAGTTAACTTCAACTGGGATAGTGGAATTTGTAAATCTGGACCTAAACGAGTCAGTTAGTAGATTTTATTCAATTCTTATTTGTTATTTGTTTTGTGCTAGCCGCAGTTCTAACTGTGTTTTCTGTTCTGTGCTAGCCGCAGATCTAACTGTTATTTGTTTTGTGCTAGCCGCAGATCTAACTGTGTTTTCTGTTCTGTGCTAGCCGCATATCTAACTGTTATTTGTTTTGTGCCAGCCGCATATCTAACTGTAATTTATTTTGTGCTAGCCGCATATCTAACTGTAATTTGTTTTGTGCTAGCCGCATATCTAACTGTAATTTGTTGTGTGCTAGCCGCAGTTCTAACCGTGCTGTTCCTCTGGTTTCAGCCGCAGATCGTCCCGTGCGGGTGGAGTGAGTGGGGGCGGGGTGGGAGGTGGGGGGCAAGGAGGAAGCTCTGCTGGCAACACTGTAGAAGCAGCAGCCGCCGCAGCAGCGTCTGACAACACTGTAGCCTCAGCCACCACTGCTATGAGTGGAGAGGATGACAAGGCCGCGCTCACTCAAGGTACGCACTGGTGGTGAAGTGGTTAACGCGCTGGTCTGGTAATCCAGGTAGCGTAGGGATCCGTTGGTTCGAATCCCACCCGGTGCACGAATTTTTCCTCATGAATTTGAGTTTGTGACCACATAATAATAAGACTCTGAGGGTTAGGTGGTAGAAAATGCTTTGAGCATTAACCTCACCTGGTGGTTACTTTCCACTGAAGACTCCAGTTTGTAGCCACAGATATTAATAATGATAATAATAATTCCGTGTCCGTGAGATAGGTATTGATACCTAAATCACGGTGGTGAGAGGATTATATGGACGCCCAGATCCAATGTCTAGGCTCCTTTCATGTCCATTGATTCTATTTGGTTTTAACGTCCTGACTTGAGGTAGACAGGACGGGGGTTTTACCCTCCATTCGCTGGGAATCGTACCAGCTACCCACATTAACCTCACCCAGCCTGGGTAGGGCCTGAATTTACAGCCTCACATGTTCAGAGGGAACAGAATTTTCTGTGCGAAAAGTCTGCTCCAACCGGGAATCGAACTCAGGAACTCTGGACTACGGGTAGTAGTCACAACCGTTACGCCACGGAGGCTGGCATTAATAATAAAATATTGCCTTATTTACACTGCCCGATTATTACTAATGAGTCTCATGATCCCAGCAGTAAGCCCGAGACGTATTATTTTGTGGCCAAAATACCAAATGAGAGGATAACTAGTCATGTCCCGGCTGGGTTACGAACCCGCGACTTCTGGATTGTTCCAAATAAAGGTTCATTTATTTACTTTATATTTTTTCGGGTAAATTTGTTCTTGACATTTTGAAAAGAAAAAAAAAACCGTATGTCTCATGTGACTCCTCTTTCTCTCTCTCTCTCTCTCTCTACCATTAGGATCAAGCAGCGGGCTGCCCGCCACCACCGCCGGTGCCGGTGCCACGGGCGTCACAGCGGCGTCCGGCTCCGGGGGAGCCAGTGGCTCCGGAGCCGCCCACCCGCCCCCCGGCCCCCCCGGCCTGGACTCGGAGAGTGAGGACTCCGAGGTGGGCCGCCTGCAGGCCCTGCTGGAGGCCCGCGGCCTCCCCCCCCACCTGTTTGGGGCCCTGGGGCCGCGCGTGCAACATCTGCTCCACAGGAGTATGGGAGCCAGCTCGAGTAAGTGGAGCTTTTATTGTAATTTTAATTGTATATTTACGGGTCAAGCTCAGTGTAAAATCAAACATAAATACATGTTACTGCAATGAAAAAAACATAGATTAATTAAAACATATAAAACATTTAGTGACTAGATAAAATAAATAAATAATAACATTGGTAACAGGTACATAGTAATACTAGTATCACATATTGTTTGCCGCACGCATCATTCGGTTGATGGGGGCATAAAACAAATAATTAGTCTCACATTTTTCAATAAAATAAGTTTTTGTATGTCTAACAACGCGACTACAATATTATAGCTTATATCATTATCTGTCTTTTATAGCTTATGTCATAGTCTGTCCCGGTAGCTCAGTGGTAAAGGCGGCACTCTGAAAATCTAGAGATTCCAGAGGTCGCGGGTTCGAAACCCAGCCGGGACATGACAAGTTATCCTCCCATTTGAGATTTTTACCACATGCTGGAATTTTTACTACTGCTGGAATAATGGGACTTTAATAGTCCTAACCTGTCAGTATAAATAAGGCGATATTATTATTATCTGGCTGGGGGACAATAAACAGGGAGTAGACCAGCAGTCTGGCTGGGGCACTATAAACAGGGAGTAGACCAGCAGTCTGGCTGGGGCACTATAAATGGGGAGTAGACCAGCAGTCTGGCTGGGGGACTATAAACAGGGAGTGGACCAGCAGTCTAGCTGGGGGACTATACACAGGGAGTGGACCAGCAGTCTAGCTGGGGTACTATAAACAGGGAGTGGACCAGCAGTCTGGCTGGGGCACTATAAACAGGGAGTAGCCCAGCAGTCTGGCTGGGGCACTATAAACAGGGATTGGACCAGCAGTATGGCTGGGGCACTATAAAAAGGGAGTAGACCAGCAGTCTGGCTGGGGCACTATAAACAGATAGTAGACCAGCATTGACTTGGTTCTGGGGACTATAAACAGGGAGTAGACCATAGGCTTGCTTCTGGGGGCCCTTGTCAATTATTAGCCTAATAATTGACAAGGGCCCCAGAACCAAGCCAATGCTAGGAGTAGACTTACTCCCTGTTCATAGTCCCTCCAGCCAGACTCGTATAATAAAGTGGTAACAAGTCCTATGATTCTGAACTCCCCACTAGAATTGTGACATAAAAACACGAATGGGTAGGCTACAGCACAGACCACAAGCGTCTACGGGAGCTCCTGTTTCATAGGTTTCATTTTTAAAGAACTGGCTATATTAGAAACCTTCGCTCATCTTAAAAAAAAACTCATCTTAAAAAAAAAAAAAATCATAGCTACATTAGCTACGAAATAAAAACGGCTGTGAAACACTCATCTTTTTTTTTTTTTGAAGAACTGGCTATATTAGAAACCTCTATAATAGAGAAAATCTCGAGTCCCTGCGTCACCTGTTTATGTGTAATAAAGAACTGGCTATATTAGAAACCTCTAATATAGCCTCAGAAGTTTGGATAAGCTTAGATAATATTAAGAAATATTACTATTGTACAAATATAAAACCACTTTTTTCAATTCAATTCTATATAAAAGAGAAAAATCTCAGATCCCTGCGTCACCTGTTTTTGTGTAATAGAGAACTGGCTATATTAGAAAAACCTCTTTATAATAGAGAAAATCTCAGATCCCTGGGTCACCAGTTTTTGTGTAATAGAGAACTGGCTCTATTAGAAACCTCTTTATAATAGAGAAAATCTCAGGTCCCTGCATCACCTCTTCATGTGTAATAGAGAACTGGCTATATTAGTATAATAACAATTAATCCTCGTCGCCATTATAATATTTTCAGAGTAAATACTCGTAATTTAAAAAGATCTAAGTTTATTATTGGAAAAAAGGAAAAGTTAAAATTGTTTTCTGAAAAATGAGAATTCTAGAATGATAGAACTTATACAGGGTGGACCAAAAAAACGTTTACACCCGTTAATGGTAGATTACTGACGACATTTCTAGGACGGATCTGCAATCCGTTTTTTCGGATTCGCCTTTATAACTGCACAAAGTGATTTTTTGCAACTTTCTGAAAAAGTCCGACTTTGGCTTATTCTTCAGGTCAGAACTTTTTTCCTGTTTAAGATGAGTTGATTCTGAACATTTCTGCAGAAAGCCAACAAAATTTCAATGTTTCTAGCTACACTACTTTGTTTTCTACGGTTTGGTTTGGCATCTTTTTTGACACCTGAACAGAAAAAAAATTCTCATGTAAATTTTTTACACTTTGAAACACTCAAGATTTGCCCGAGCAAATTTTGGCACAGACATGGGCAAGTTTGATAAAAGTTGGCGGCCAACCCAAGGATGCTAAAAAATAATTTTACGATTTTTTATCACGTGATCTTCTGGGTAAACAAACCAGGTAAGTCTCAAAAAATGATGTTTAAAATCTTAAAAGTGTTGACCGTGTAGGGTCGTCTTGTGCTCAAAGAGTAATTAGCTATTTATGTCTGATAATTATTTTCCTTGGAATTAATTAAAGGCCAGTCAAATGAATGATTGTTTGTTTCTCGATGATAGTTTTCAAGCATATTTTTCTGCATTCCATGAAATATTATCTTTAAACTTCTTGAGTTTTTTTTAGTACAAGTTACATTATTATAATTCGGATGCTGAAATGGCAGATACGCATTTAACATATGGAGTTGCCAACAGGAACATTTGGGATCACGTGAAAAACATAGTTTACGAAATCTGGTAGCAAGAATCCTGTTGGCATTCGATGACCTGACAGAAAAACCTGGAATCTTCCGCAATATTCGACGGAACATGATGAAGAAGAGGTTCAACCTTTGCATCCAGGAAGGTGGACGCCACTTCCAACAGTTCCTCTAAGGGAATTGAGAAGGAAGAGAGAGAGAGAGAGAGAGTTCTGAGTTAGAACTAAGGTACTAAAGACACCATTGGTTTCAAAAATTTGTGTGAGGAGAATCCATAGTGTGTACTATGGCTAAATAAAAAATGGCAACAGCCTTTTTTATTTTGTAGTCATGAATTTTTTGCTGGCTCTGGCGTTCGGACCGGGTGGACTAGCTTACCACTGAGCTAATCGTGCGCGTCTAATCGTTTCTCATTGAACATACTAACACAAAATGTTTTTTTTTTTAATACCTTTTTGTTTATATCAAAATAGTATAAAACATAATAAAGACTGCAAAAGTTTATTAATTTTACAAAATATTATCTTGTTTTTTTCAAGACTTCTATTAAGAGTTGGCAATCGGTAAATATTTGTTATTTAATTAGTATTGTTTATGATAGAAGAACCTACTACCTACATATTTACCTGGATTTATTTCATGAACTCTATTTTCGTTTGGAAAATTCACTAGTTTTTTTTTTCTCTCGTAGGGAAGCATAAGAAAAACCATCCTTACATTATCAAGGCAGTCTCTCAGGGGCTTACATGAATAATAATTATGTGTATTGTGATACCAATAGTATCTGATATAACTCAATTTACAGATGGTATTACCCCCAAAAAAACCATAAGTTGTTGGTGTTACAACAGGTCAGATACAGGTATGAATAAAATATTCCATCAGATATTTTTATAATTAAAATAATACTGACCGTCGAGAAGTGAACCTCGGTCATGCGACTAACACTCTTAGCACTATCACATCTAGCTAACATCACTGACAATCTGAGAAGCACGAAATTTATCATTTGAATTTTCCTAAACTGGCTGATGAAGGCATGTGAACCCGCGGTATTCAAAAAAAGCAATGTAAACAATTTTTGTAAACAATACAAGACGCCCTTACACAGTCTACAGCTAGAAAACTCTTAGGATTTTTGAAGAGTTTTTGGCAAACATCTAATATTTTTTCCCAGAAGATCACGTGATAAAAAATCGTAAAATTATTTTTAGCATCCTCGGGGCGGCCGCCAACTTTTGTCAAACTTGCCCATGTCTGTGCCAAAATTTGTTCGGACAAATGTCGAGTGTTTTATTTAGTAAAAAAGATTTTTTGGGTGTTTTTTTCTGTTCAGGTGTAAAAAAATATGACAAACCAAACCGTAAAAAACAAAGTAGTGTAGCTAGAAACATCGAAATTTTGTTAGCTTTCTGCAGAATTGTTCAGAATCAACTCATCTTAAACAGGAAAAAAGTACTGACCTAAAGAATAAGCCAAAGTCGGACTTTTTCGGAAAGTTGCAAAAAATCACTTTGTGCAGTTACGAAGGCGAATCCGAAAAAACGGATTGCAGATCCGGCCTGGAAATGTCGTCAGTAATCTACCATTAACGGGTGTAAACGTTTTTTTGGTCCACCCTGTATATCTCCCTTGCCTTTATCCCATATTAGCTTATGTTGCTTTTGGGGTCGGCATTGTTCGACCTCATGGTTGAGGTTGTTAGGGTGGAGCACGTTTTTTTATGGCTGGATGCCATTCTATTTGATTTAACGTCCTGGATTAGGACGGGGGTTTTACCCTCCATTCGCTGGGAATCGTACCAGTTACCCACATTAACCTCACCCAACCTGGGTAGGGCCGGAAATGGCAACCTCACGTATTTGGATGGAACAGAATTTTCTTCGGAAAGTCTGCTCCAGCCGGGAGTTGAACTCGGGAACTCTGGACTACGGGCAGTAGTCACAACCATTACGCCACGGAGGCTGCCGTGATAGAACTTGGAACATTACAATTAGAAACCTCGCTCATCTTTAAAAAAAAAAAAAAACACCTGTGTCTCGTTGCAGCGGCCACCAAGGCCCAGCAGCTGCTCGTGTCCCTGCAGGCGGCGGGGGACGAGGACCAGCAGCTGCAGGCTGTGGTGGAGATGTGCCAGATGCTGGTCATGGGCAACGAGGACACGCTCACCGGGTTCTTACCCCCTGTGAGGGTGTCCTCGATATTAGAAACCTCGCTCATCTTTTTTTAAAAAAAAGTGAGAAGAAAAAGATGGTTTCACAGCCTCGGAGGCATTACTGAGTGATCTATTTTTTTTTTTTATGTAACTTAAATTGTCTTCTTCTTTTTTCTCTTCTTTAAAAAAAAGCTCATCTTTTTTTTTTTAATAAAGTGTCTTCTTTTTTTTATCTCTTTTTAAAAAAAAGCTCATCTTTTTTTTTTACTTTTTTTTATCTCTTCTTAAAAAAAAACGCTCATCTTTTTTTTTTTTTTTTTTTTTTTTTTTTTTTTTAAATTGTCTTCTTTTTTTTATCTCTTCTTTAAAAAACACGCTCATCTTTAAAAAAAAAAAAAAAATGTCTTCTTTTTTTTATCTCTTCTTTAAAAAACACGCTCATCTTTAAAAAAAAAAAATTGTCTTCTTTTTTTTTATCTCTTCTTTAAAAAAAACGCTCATTTTTACAAAAAAACAATTGTGTTAAAAAATTGTCTTCTTTTTTTTTATCTCTTCTTTAAA